>CM061550.1:78180522-78595522 GCA_030864225.1 Capsicum baccatum var. pendulum | reverse complement strand
GAAGAAGTTAGTTAGGTAGTTGGGTGTTGTCCTGCTTATGCTTCCATGCTAGTAGCTTTGGTATTACTCTAGGAGCTTCTTGTTATTCAACCTCTCTTATTATTTTATGTTTATTGCACTTTAATTATTATATTATTTTGTTATATTTAATGTTTATATTTACATTTTTACTTGCGAGGTCAATGGAATTGGGTCGGAGGAAGTTATTGTTGGAGTTGTGATACTATCGTAAGAAAGAGCTGCAGAGAAAGCAAGAAACGTTTTGTTCAATGAATGGGGAATGGTTTCTATTAGCACTTATAACTTAAAAGTGAGCACATGAAGTACTCGTCCCAATTAATATTGCACTATTTGATCAAAATTTATGTGACATTATTTACTTGCAGGCTACAAAATTTAAAAAATAAAAAAAACTTTGTTATGTTTACTAATTAGTTTTATTAAAGTCGCTTACATTTTAGTGGATTTTTCTTATTAAGTGGAACTCCATCAAAATAAAATGGAAAAATTATAACTAATAAATATTTGTCAAATAATAAAAGATGATATTTTTTTCGGAAAAGGGTCTAATATACCCTTCAACTATTGAAAGTGGTACACAAACCCTCCTTCCACGTTTAGGCTCAAAAATACCCTTCCATCCATCTATTTGGCTCAAAAATACCCTTAATGTATTAGAAATGACTCAAAAATGTCTTTCTTCATTTATTGGTTCAAAAATGCCCCTCCATCCACCTATTTAGATAAACAATCCTCTTAACATTAAATTTAAGTCCAAAAATGTCGCCTCCTCTTAACAAATTCTGATGTGGAATATAATTTTATTTAAATTAAATACATGATATTATTTTTATTGGTCCACATGTTATTAGACTCAAATTCATTCACAATTTAATGATCCTCTTTTCACTATTTTTTTTAGTTATATATAAAAATTTTAAAAGAATTAATTGACGTTTAAGTGCAAAATTAGAAAAAAAATCCTTAAATAGGATAATTAGCAAAGGGCAAATACTCTCATAGTTAATGATTATCTACGTGTGCTCAAATATTAGAAAACATATTTTAGGTAAAATTTTGAAGACTTTTAGTTCTTTTAGGTTTTGAACTTTTTATATAAAAAAAAAAAAAACTTGAAAGTAATGTAGCCTTTATTTAATTTAGGTAAGAATGCACAATATTTTACACTTCTATCCTTCTCCAACATGAAACCATAAAAATTGTAATAATATATATATATATATATATATATATATATATATATATATATATAAATAAATATAATTAAAAAAACACCCCTACGTGAAACCAAAAATAAAATAGTAACTTTTTTTTTTAAAAAAAATTCTTCCTTCGAAGACTTTACAATAGATAAAATCATTTAATTTTTTTATTTAATTTTTATTTTATGAAATAAATATAAAGAATGAAATTAAGAGTCCTAAAATATATAAATATGAATCCTGAAACATATAGGATAATTAAGAGTCCTAAAATATATGGAAGGAAATTAAGAGTCCTAAAATATATTGAAGGAAATTAAGAGTCCTAAAATAGAAAAAAATATATTTCTTAAAAAAATAAAAATTACCATAACTATAGCTATTACGATGTATCGTAAATTACCTGATATCTTGGTACCAACCTAAAACTAAAAAAATAATAATTAAAAAAAAACCACCCCTGACGTAAAACCCACAAAAATTATATAATAATAAAAAATTATAATAATAAAAATCTAAAAATAATATAATAATAAAAAGTTGTAATTAAAAAAAAATCCAAAATAATATAATAATAAAATAAATTGTAACTAAAAAAAGCCCATCACTACGTGAAACCAAAAAAATAATATACTAATTAATGCATATCTATTCCACTAAAAAATATATAATCATAATTAAAAAGTTGTAATTACAAAAAAAATCACCCCTACATGAAAGCCAAAGAAAATAATATAACAAAAAGGTGGAGATATTTTTGGACTTAAATTTAATGTTAAGGGTATTTTGACCCAAATAGGTGGATGGAGGGGTATTTTTGAACCAATAGATGAAGACGGACACTTTTAAGTTATTTCTAATACATTAAGGGTATTTTTGAACCAAATAGATGAATGAAAGGGTATTTTTGAGCCTAAAGATGAAAGAAGGGTATTTGTGTACCATTTTCAATAATTGAAGGGTATATTAGACCCTTTTCCGTATTTATTTTTAGTATGGAGGAATTGTATTTATGTATAGTTATAATTACCAGGATGGCAACCTTAAACTACTGGTGTCGCTTGCTTTCAGAATATATGTCATCAAATCATCATATAAATAGATTTTTACAATATCATGGTTAAAAGTTTCTCTAATAGTTTGTGAATATAATATTTAAGTGGGGGATCTATCGAAAATAATCTCTCTATTTTCAGAATTTGGATAAGATCTGTGTACATTTACTATTCTCGACCTCACTTTATGTCATTACATTGAGTATATCGTTGTTGTATATTATTCAATTCACCTTCATGTGACTTGATTGTATTAAGCTAAAAGGAAATTGAAGAAAGCAAGCCGCTTTTTGGCATATCAATGTTTGAAAAATTATCTACTAAAAATCAGCTTGTGTTATAAATGTATTTACATTATAGTGAATGTCTATTAAGAATCTAGATAAGATCTATCAAGATTTGAAGTATCTGTCTTTTAGTCAGAAACTAAGAGTATTTTCCCCTATAAATAGAGGGGTTTTGTTCATTGTATCTACAATCAAGATGATCTTTCATCTCTCAAGAGAAATGCTCCCTCTGTTTTAAAAAAAAATGACCTACTTTGACTTGACACAAAGTTTAATAAAATAAAGAAGATTGTCATAAACATGTCATATGGAAAGTTGAAATTAAAGTATTGCCAAAAAAGAAAAGGGGTCATTTTTTTTTAAACGAACTAAAAACTTGCCATGTGAAAAGTTGAAATTAAAGTATTGCCAAAAAAGGAAAGGAGTCATTCATTTTTAAACGGACTAAAAAGAAAAGTAGGTCATTCTTTTTGAAATGGAGAGAGTAACAATTACTCTCTCTACTCTTCTTCTTTATTATTTCTTGTTTTATAATATGTTATCAGCACAAATTCTCTAAATTCAAAGTTAAACTTCTTATGAACCCATGTTGTTAATCTCACTATGAGAATTGGAAAACAATGTAACCAAAAACATAGGTAACAAATCAGGTATGTACTGCCGTATGTATATTTGTATGAAATCTATTTCTTTTTGGTTTTATGTTCTGTCCACACAAATAGTTTGTTTGGTGATTAGATATTAAAAGCTCCAGAAAGTATAAACATTACTTTTCTCGGTCAAATTGTGAGTAAACAAGTACTCAGGATCAAGCTAGCCTACACGAATGCCAAATTTTGGCAATTGTCAGCTATATTTGTAAAAGCAAAAAGAAAAATAATTACGAAGGTAAAAGTATTAGTTTTTTTTTATATTGTTGTTGCACGTCATAAATATTAATACTTCTCTTGTGATGATGATTTGCTAAAGTATTTTTGGAATTTTGTATTCATTTTTTTTTTCAATAAGGTGAGTTTTATTTTACTTTGTTCATTATGTCATTGATTGAGGGTTTGATGATCGATTTAAGTTTTATCCCTTTAAGAGGGTATGATATCTGGTCAATCTCGATATATTATGATGATAAGATGTTGGATTGAAGTTTCATCGATTTATTCTTAAGACGCCTTTAAATGGATAAGACGTTGAGTTTGAATCTCAATGCACCATATTGATGATATAATGATGGATAAGGTAAAATAATATGTTTTTGATGAAAATTCATGAGACATGTCGGAATTGGTCTCGTCCGATGCATGGCCGATGAGGGAGGCTCCAGAAGGAGAAGAAGCGGACGGAGACTCCGAGGGAGATGTGCCTTTTACACTCCGAGGGTTAGGGGATAGGGTTGGTCGAGAATTTCATTACCTAAGTACGCCACTATAGCCACTAAAAGGGTCATATCTTGTTGAAGAGGAAGTGAAAGGAGCGAGACCTTGCGGAGTAGGTACGGAAGGGGAGGCCTCTTCAGAGGTAGTTAAAACCCTTTATTTCAGGGAGGCAAGATAGGATCTTTCTTTTAGGATAGGACCACATACCCTAATTGAGACCCGGAGGGAAGCTGGATCTACTCTAAAGTAGAGTAGCTGTACTTTCCTTTTTCTTAGAGTGGATTGAGGAAGAGAACTCAGATGAGAACGTAGTCTTGCTGCATCTCTTGAAGGAGAAGGGGCATGTCCCATTAAAGCTCCATTCTTAAAGTGAATGTAGTAGCAATATGTGATATATGACTCGATTTGCTTCTAAAGTAGCAATATCATGAAAGAGGTTATAAGCCATCATAATTTGATATGCTTAAGGCACGATTATATTCTATATGAGAATTTTGATTATTATAAATACAAATCTATACCCTGGGGCTAATTTTGGGATTGGATCCCTTAAAATCTGAAAAGTCATGATAAGTTGGTTGGACCAACTAATTTTGGAATTGGGTCCCTTACAATCTGAAAAGTATAAAAGGTGAATAAGGGCTAGTTCATCTATCATGTGATATGTTGAAAAGATGAATCAATAAGATTATCACATGTACATTTATTGTCAACCTACAGTTTGACATTCATAAAATTTCTTGCTCAATAAAATTGAGTTAAGAGCATAAATTTCAGATTGTGCAATCAAGACAATTCATCTTGATGATCATGGTTTAGCATCGAATGCCTTCAGTAAATATTTAAGCCATTGAGGACAAAAGCTTCATGTGTTGGTTTGAAATATTATATACAAAAGTACTTGTATACATAAAACAAATAAATTATGATTAATTTCCCCTCAAAGTTGGTTCTAAGTCAGAAATTAGACGTTGTCCATCTAATAGTTAATGTGCGATATATGATTAATGAATATACCATGATGCACAAAGATGGATTCCTCAAAGAATATGGAAGATGCATGTTAGTTTTCCTTACATGGGGAGGGGGGGGGAGATTATAAACGGTCAGGAAATATGTTAGGAATTATCATCAGATCCTCATTCAAACGATAATTCGAGTCAAATGCCGAAAGCATTTCATATTTAAGATGAAAGTGCTCTTATTTTGTGTCCATGAAGGACAAAGTATATGCATGCATGAAGCGTGGTAAACCAATCGGTTCCAAATAAAATAATTCTTGGAAAGGATAAGGAGCAAACAATCATAATAAGAACGCAATGTGCTCTTGAAGAGCCTACGACATAACACTTCATGAAACCTTATGAGAGGTTCAGGTACCTGAAAATAATGAAGTGATGAGATCTCAAAATGTTTTGTCAAAATATGAACCAATACGAAATGATATATCATCATTATCTTTGATGCAATATTGTGAAATATTACAAGGATCTGAATTCTACATTTATTTAAGCATGTTGACGAAGAAACATTTATCAAGTGACTTGAAAGGATATATTTTCGTAATTGGAAAACTTATTTGATTTTTAGTCCAGACACTTAAAGATGTCACACTTGACATGTTGGATATTTTCACTTGACAATAATCTATATGAAAATCTCCAAAGGATTCAAAAATGTTTGAAGCATATAAAGTTTCTGGAAAACTTGTTTATTGTCCTTATAAGGGATAAATTGATGGTTTAAAAATTATTAAAACTCTTGGAGAGTTTTCAAAAGCAATAAGATTATTTACTGAAATGAGAAACATACCGAAATTAATCAGTCCTGAAGTACCACATCTTTGTACAATTGATGTACTAATGTATCTTGCAAATACTACAAGGCTTGATATAGCCTTTTCAGTTAATTTGTTAGCAAGATTGCAGTCCAGATCTTATTGGTCATGCTAATGTTGGGTAGTTATCCAACCCGCATAAAGCTAAGTCTCAAATAGGCTATGTGTTCATATGTAATGGTATTGTCATATCTTGGAGATATACAAAGTAGTATATCATAGCCACTTAATCGAATCATGCTGAGATAATAACTATTTATGAAGCTAACCGAGAATGTGCATGGTTGAGGTCCATGATACATCTTATTCGAGAAAAATGTGGTGTGAAATATGATAATCTTTTATACATAGATAATGTAACATGCATAGTACATCTTCATGGAGGATTCATCAAAGGAGATAGAACAAAGCACACTTCATCAAAACTTTTCTATAGACATGAGCTACAAAAGTAATGGTGATATTAACGTTCAACAGATTCATTCAAGTGATAATATGTTTGATTTATTCACCAAGTTTCTTCCAACTACAACTTTCAAGAATATGGTGCACAAGATCGGGATGCAACTGCTCAAGGATGTTCTCATTACGGGGAGTTAATAAGCTCTGTACTCTTTTCCCTTTCAAGGTTTTCTCCCACTGGGTTTTCCTTGTAAAGTTTTTAATTAGGCAGCCTATATGTGTATTGTTAGAGATGTGTACTCTTTTTCCTTCACTAGATTTTTTATCCCACTGGATTTTTTTAGTAAGGTTTTAACGAGGCACATTATCTATCGATTAGACATTCAAGGGGGGGGGGGTGTTATAAATGTATTTACATTATAGTGAATGTCTATCAAGAATCTTGATAAGATCTATCAAGATCTAGTTGATATCTATCAAGATTTGAAGTATCTGTCTTTTAGTCAGAAACTAGGAATATTTTCTCCCTATAAATAGAGGGGTTTTGTTCATTGTATCTACAATCAAGATGATCTTTCATCCCTCAACGGAAATAACAATTACTCTCTCTACTCTTCTTCTTTATTATTTCTTGTTTTATAATAGCTTGTTTCTTTTAGAATTATAATATCACTCAACAATCATTATTTTCGTCGAGATATACTCAACAAAATAAGAAGTCAGCTTCTCGCCTAGTTGGATGTCATGTCGGATTTAAACTTCTATTTGTTAATAATATATTTATCAACCCATTAAACTCAACCAAATTTTAGATCTTGCAAAAGGTTTTCTACGCTACTTTTGTGTTTTTCTTCTCAAACATATGTTCTTATTTTCTAAGGTGAAATGGCATTTTTGGTCTTTATGTTATAGATTTATTTTATTTTTGGTCCTTGTATAATTTGATTAAGTATATTTAATCTTCAATTAGCAATATGTCTTATTTTGATCCCTCAAACTAATGAAGGTTAAAAACTTAAAAAAATCATTATTTTTATCCAAATAAGAAAAAAATAAAAATAAAATAAAGTTAGAATGGTGACTCAAAAATAAATTCTTAAAGGATCACTTGGTTCAACGTGTTTCTCTTCTTCTTCACAATTTCAAGGTAAAAAAATGGAAGATTCTTCATCAATTTTTCAAAGACATTATCTTTCTTTGAAAGTTTTAGTTTAATTTTGTTTTTTAAGTTGCTATATTGTCAAAGCGTTTTTATTAAATTATCATCATGAAAATTATAATCCTTCCACACATATTTATTCATCCTTTCAAGTGTGTTAAGCTAAAATCAAATTCATTTATAATATGCATTTTTCATGGCTTCTTGTCAGCGAATAGCGTTCGTGACACATTATTCTTAATTATTTTTATTTTCTCAAAAATCATTATTCCGCTAAGTTTCCAACTTTCGTTAGTTTGAGGGATTAAAATAGCGCATATATGCTAACTGAGGGTTAAATATGCTTAGTGTTGAATGCTCAAAAGACCAAAAATGGAATAGAGCTATAACACAAGGACCAAAAATGGAATTTCAACAGCAACAACATACACAACGTATGATATTATTTCCGATGGACACCACAAATACCATTTCCTCAAACAAAAATGACTTTAGTAAGCAATTTCCATAACATGAGCGAACATTCAGCAAATTTACTTAAGAAAGAAAGGTAGCTTCCTACTATAAACAACAAATCTTCATACAAGTCAGAAGACATACAATAATCTCTTTCTTTAGAGAATCTGCTATATGCTCTCCTCCTTACACAGTTGTTTTTTTTCCAATATCATCTTAACAAATAATTTTTAACAAAAGGATAAAAAAAAAACTCATCCCAAGAAACTGTAAAACAAAAAAGAGGACAACTAGGAAGCATAGTCCCAACCCCAAACAACATAGTCCCAACCCCAAACAAGCCTTCTCCATCATATGCAACAGAACTATTATTACTGCTTTCCTAATGTGTAGCAGATGACATATTTTGTAGAGGAATAAATATTGATAGCAAGTATACAACAAGTTTCAGGGAGATTGAAAATACCAATACTAGTAGAGGAATGATACGGTGGCATCTCCACCTATACTAGAAATTGTTGGCCAAACACAATGAGCAAGCTAAGAAAATCACATATTATTGAAGGAACCATTAGTGATTGCCCTATGTTTCGTATATTTTGCCTAAAACAATAGTGCTTAGGCTGTATTTTTTTTTATGTGCAAAAATATTTTATTTGTATATTGAATAAAATAAAAAATACAATTCAAATTAAAAACTAATTTTATATCAGAAAAGTATGTAATTTAATACAAAAAAATTATTATTTGATTGAAAAAATAATATTTATGTTTGTTAGTGATAGTGGAGATGGTTTAGAATGGTAGTTGCGGATGATTGATGTTAGTGATTAGTAATATTAGTGGTGACAGTTGTGATGGTTGGTATTGTAGTGTCTGTTATGATGGTGGCAGTTGATAGTGGTGGTGGTGGTTGTGATGTGAGGTTGCTTGATGTTAATAGTTGGAGGTGTTGATTATGATGGCTGAAAAATGAATGTATTATGGTTGATGATGTCTTAGTCCTAGTTGGAGATGTTGTTAGTTGTGATGGTGAAGATGGTTGTTAATAGAGATAAATTGTAGCGATGATAGTGACAGAAGTGATGGTAGAGGTGGCGTTACTAGTGACAATGGTGGTGTCCACCATAGAATGTGTGGAGGTTGTGATGTGTCAATGATAGTTAGAGATGGTGCTAATTGTAATAGATGAATTAGTAGATAGTAGGAATTGACCGATTTGGTGGTGGTGGATGAATTATGATGGTGGTGGTGTTGTGATGGTGATAGTGTTGACGGTGGTGGTGACAATAAATATAATTAAAAAATAAAGGTAGTAGGTGTGGTAGTGGTTGTCAATAGTGGTTGATAGCGATATTTGTCGTTGATGGTGGTTGTGATGGTGGAGGTGGTTGCTGGTGATGGGTGTTGGTTGACAATAATGGCGGTGACAGAGGTGGTGACTGATGATTATGAATATATTTTTGGTGAATATTATTCAATATTAGAATACCTCTTCAGACATATTAAGACTTGATTCTAGATCTGAATGATTAAGACCTATTAAGAGCTAAAATCTTAATAAAAAATAAATGCACTTAATGATCTGAAATCTGAACCATTCAGATTCATACCTCCATTAAGTGCAAATAAATGAGCCCTTAGTCTGATTAGAAAAAGTATGAAATCTCCTGCATGCAAAAAGGAGAAAATAAAGTAAACCTTTCGATTGCAACTATCATGCTCACGTCAACCTTATGCTTCCCTTTGGAAGATAGTGGCTAGTGACCTTTTCTTTAGCAGCTAGAGAGGGTGGTAGGGTCTACATAGATTCCTATGCATTGTCTTTTGCATGATGCATTTCTTAAATAACTGGTAATTGGAGATATATAAAATTTCTTCACTAAGTGGAAAAGTGTAGCCCGGTGCATTAAAACTATCATCATGCGCGGTACACGGGTAAAGGCTCCATCACTGTACTGTACGCAGTCTTACCTTACATTTCTGCCAGATCTTGTTTCGAAGGCTTGAACCTGTGACCTCTTGGTTACATGAAAATAACTTTACCAGTTACTCAAAAACTCCTCTTAAAATATAATATATTAGAGCCAGGTTTCGATTCCAGGACCTGCGTGTTATGAAATTTCTTAACTTTTAATCAATCAATCTCAAAGTCAAGTCATGTGAAGATATGAATCTCTTATAGAAAGAGGCCTTTTGCTATTCAAATCAAATCTTGATTAGTGAAATGGTAATACTAATAAATTATTATTACCAAATCAACTAATATTTGATAACTTCTATATATAACTTTTAACAAAAAATTTTGATAGACATCGACAATGGCTCTTTTTTCCCTCATGATCATTGGAACCAACTAAAATAAGAATATAGGAAAAATACCTAGACAGGCTCATAAACTTTTTAATTTTTTTCTTATTAATACCTCAATTATACCATGTACCTATTGAACCTAAACCTTTCATTAGGTGTGCCTATTAAGTACTTTCGCTGACCTGGCACGACATGTGAAATACACTCTCCTTTGGGAGAGTGGAAGGTCTTAATATTTTTTATTTATAATTTTTTTTTAATTTCTTGTCTTCTTCAATTTGAATTTTGCAGCCACATTTTCTTTCCCTTTCACGTACCATTGACACCACCTCAAGCAAGAAAATTATTTCTCTCTAAAATGTGTTTATTTTTTCTCTTTATTTATTCTTTTTTCACATGTAATCTCCTTCTCACCACTGTTAAATTATTGTAAGGAGGAAGATTCATGATTCAGTTCACTGTTGCAACACCCATCGGTGTTGTACCACAAGTGTCTCTAACTTTCCTCCATTTTTGTCGTCGTAACTGCCTCACAAATTTACTTCCGTTACTTTGTAACTTAAATAATATCTATTCTCAAAAATCAATTGAAAAAATAAATTAAAAGTTACAAATCGAATTTGATAAATGCCCCATTAAATTAAATTCGTTTCATATTCCTCAATCTCCAAGAAATGCAATACACTACAAAGTAAACCTATCAAACGGGTCGAGCTGACCCATTTTTGGCCCGTTTAACTTGGTCCGATTGATCCGGACGGGTGAGCCCTCAGGCTTTCGGGCTGTCGGTCTCAGGATGGGTTATTTTTTGGGCTATCCCTGTTAACCTAGCCCGATCCAGATTCAGATCAAGCCCGCTGGTTAATTGTCTCGTCCAGGCCCGACCCAGTCCGATTTGCATTTTTTTTAATTTTCTGAAAATTGGACCGTTGGGCCCAACGGCTTTATAGCCATTTTGTCATGACCTGAACTAGGGCCTGGCCATGACAGACATCCCGAACCATGAAGGCCCAGATGTCCTACTTTAGCAGGTAGTCATGCACAACATTCATACAATAAAACAAAATACGAATTTGTGATCTAATACGGAAACATGGTCATACTCAGGATTAAGTTTAACAATAAGGAATGAAATCTGAAATCAACTAAACAATATCTGGAACAGTCTGCAAAATCTCTACTACATGAAAATCTGACAACTATCTGAAAACTGGGACAAGGTCCACAGTAGACCAAAACTGTAATAGATGACATAATCTGAAGGACAGGCCTTTTGGACAAGAGAAGGCTCACCACTGCACAACATGATCTGCTGTCTGAATTATTTACTGCTTATCTGAACCCCTACACTGAGCCTCAGAACCTGAAAGGTAGGGGAGGGGGGTCAATACAGATGTACTGGTACGCAGAGTAATCCAACAAAAATTGAAATGTTTATATAATATAGATGAGAGCTTCTATAAAATACTTTATCGCAAAATAGTTCGAAAATACATGGGCATAATATAATGATTTTTAAACAACATTGTATCACTACTAAGCTAGGTGGTACACCCTACAATCTTTCACCAACTGCCAAATCTCGGTTGCCGCTAATATTGGAGTATTAGTGACAGGAGAAGAACACACAAGATCACACAGCAGGGTGCCTCCATCCCAATCACAAAGCAGGGCTCCTAACCATTAGTCCCGAATAGGGATGACACAATACAAGGTACACAAGATCACATATCATGGTACCAAGTTTCCCCGTGTCGGCAATTCACAGTTTCCAGCATAGTCATTTGACTCCTGATTTCTTTGGGTAACCACCTAACTCACATAAAGTTAAGATTTTAGCTTGATTCAAGACAAAACATATATCATACTCTGTGGGGTGTCATCACACCCCGATGTGCAAGTCATCAGTATCACATCAATTCTCCAACGTCTTATGTCATTCACAACATGCACATATATAAAACTTCCACACACATCAAACACATGAACAATGGTTCTCAACATAAATAATTCAAGAAGTTTTATCATTTATGAGTAGTATCATAGAAATAGCAAAATCTCACGCTCTCGATAGTTTAAGACTAGTATTACGTGGTTCACTAAAACACTATCATGGGGAATTTTAAAAAAATTCAAAAATTATGTTCTTCTCATTCTTAGCATTCAATCCACATGTCCCCAATTCAACAATTGAAACATATTCAAGCAAACAACCCCATGAAGTTTCATTATTCTTTCAAAATCATGACATAACACATGTTATTGGTATACAAATGAAATCCCCACTTGTAATAACATATATATATATATATGTGTGTGTGTGTGTGTGTGTGTGTGTATGTGTGTGTGTAAAGATTAAAGTCTTGTGCAAATTATTTTCATATCAGGCCCATGAAATTTAGGACAACCTTACGTACCTTAAATTATAAGATCTGAAAGATGGAACCTAGATATCGATAGATGAAACTGTGATCTTGAACATAAGGCTTGATTTTCTTGAAATTCTTGAATTTCTTATTCTTGGAGAAAACCCTAATTTGATCTTATTTTGAAGTGAAGAGGAAGTTTTGGATGTCGTAAAACTGATAATGATTGATTAATAACACTTAAGGGGTGAATTAATTTGTGTGAAAGGTTTTTGGAGTGAGGGAAAGACTAAAATACCCCTAAGGAACCCAAAAAAAATTGCATAATTGCATCAGTTGACGACCAGGGTTGACGGGCCGTCACTCAAGTGATAAGTCATCACCCAGGTCATCACTTTTGGGCGGGTTTTCACCATTCACTACCTTAGGTTGACGACCAGGTCTGACGGGCCATCACACAACTGATAAGTCATCAGCCTGATCATCACAATTTTCAGACAGACACTTCAAAGTAAAATAGGCATAACTTTCTACTCCAATATTAGATTCTTGGAAAATCTGTGGCGTTGGGAAGAGGACTCAAAGAAATTTCATTTGATATATAGTAGGTCACCCAATTATTCATATACAAGGGGTTATCGTCAATTGAAGTTGATCCAAGTTTTGACGCTCACTAAAACTTGAACGATAGGAAAGCTTTCAACTATTCCTTGAGTTAAGGGATCTCTATGATCTCGACTCATGCTCAAATAGTTTCCGACACTACATAATTGATTAACATGACAAATTTGCATAGGATTTATGGCTTTTGGATCATCTACGCATAGAAATGACGGTTTTCGTTCTAGCCCAAAATGCAGGGTGTTTCATTATCTCCCCCTTGGGGTCATTCATTCCCGAATGATGGGTAGGAATGTTGAAGACTTAAGGTATGGAATAAAGTGGACATGATATGTCTTCTAAGAAAGGATATACTGATCTGAAATATTTAAGCATCTATTATGAAACTGAATTCTGAGATGACTTGTTCTTACTTGCTTTAAGGAGCTGATTCATGCTAAGAGTTTAGGATTCTCTTGAAGTGTTCATGATCAAATCGTACATATTGAATTGGGGGTGATAACTTTTGTAAGTACGAATTGTGAGGCAAAAAGATTTAGATCGTACTAGGGTACTACACTGTTTGAGCTAAAATACTTGGAAAAATTTTGAGACTATTCGCTAAACTCTTATGAACTGAGTCATGACAATATCTGATCTAAAACATGATTCTTGACTGAACTGAATTCACAATTTACATGGATGGAATAGATTATCCCTTGGGATGATAATACGCATGAGACTTCGGATAGTAGGACTGGGTGATAAGGTAAAAAACCACAGTAGCTTGTCTGCCCGACTGTTAAACTGAATTACAGACTGAATTATACTGGACACTTATACTTAACTAGAGTATCTCTACAATACTCTTTATAAAGAAGTTCAAGTAGAATTAGGGAGCAAAGAATCTTGGGCATGAGTTACACAAGACATCCAACTAAGGAATCACCATAATGACACTACTCTATAGCATGGAATAAGGACATATAACTCATAAACTAGGATAGAATTTCCAGGCCTTAGGCGATGCAACTTCTTACTTTCAATCTTAGCACACTCCTCGAATACTCCCTTACCTATACTATTCCCCTTAAATACCATACTCATTGGTTCAACTTATAATTCTCATATGTGCATTGACAAATCTTTTTACTAATGTCTAAAGTAGCTTAAATCCTTTCACTGTGATCAAGCCTAATTCTAAATCACAAAATACAACATGCCACAACTCGATAGTAGTGTAAACCATATGATTCAACCTTTTATATCTTTTTAAAGATCACACCCTAAGCATTACGTGTTTTACCACTTCAATGACTAACTCTGAACTCTTACTATGGATTTACTAGTGTATATTGCGTTCCTCCACTAAAATTCCAGCATGTCATTCAAGCCTCTCTTTATGACCACATATGAACTTCAAGGCAAACACCTATAAAGGCATACTTCATAAATTCTCTAAACCACTATCAATATAACTCCTACGCGCGATCCCAAGAACTTACGCACATAGTTTCCACTAACCATCACATATATTCAAGACTTGGCCCCAAATCTTACTTCACACTTATGGTCTTATCTAAGACAAGCATACAATGATCTTTCATCAACAAGAAATATCTACTCTTCACCACAATCATTACATAAGGAGGAGTCACTAAAAGGTTAGAACATAAGACCTTGAAGCATGGAAGGATATTATATGAGACTTAACACTTAACCGAGGCTGAAGAAATAGCAAATCAACATTAGGGATTTATCAAAGTGATTTGAATTGGGGCATACATGACTATAAGCTGAATCTCGTCAATCAGAAAGAGTATAACATGAATTATGGGAACTGAGCACACTATAAAGTGTGAGTACATGAGTCATGAGCTGCATGACCTCAATTTAAAGTTCATAACATATGGAATGTGAGTCCGACTAATGAATGAACTAGAACTCCTTATTTTAGAACTGGAAGAGTGCATGTCTCTAAATCATATGCATGAACATAAATTATGACCATGGAACTGAATCGTAAGGCATGAGTAGGTATTGGGATCACTGAAAAATACTAAGATAAGGATGGGTTAAGTCTCACCCTCACTTTTTGATGTTCTATGTCATACTGGCATCACTACTAGAATCTGAGAGCCTGACTTGGTTACTTGTTCTATCATCTCCCCCTTAGATTTAAGACATCATCTTAAGTTTGAGGGATCCCTTACTAGACTCTAAACTGAACTACACTATGGGGTCTGGAATACCACAATACACGTAATTAATAGAACTTAACCCGAATAACTACACCTGGAAGTGGAAACCCCACTGCTAATACCACCTTCTGAGACACACTCTATCATTCTATATCCCTAATAGTCATCATATAATACTAGAACACTTACTTACTTTGGATCTTCATAAGTATCCCCATAGTAAGAGTGCACACCCTCTAACGCTTCAACTCTTATTTCTATGAGCTCAACCTTCAAGAACTCAATCTTAGCTTCTAACACTTAACATAGATATCTCCAAGCCTTTGATGAACCATACTTCTTCCGTCATCTCCTACTAATATTGTGACCCCAAACTTATATTTCTCTACCATGAGAATCAAGATCATATAAAAAGGCTCAACACTATTAATCAAAACTCCTTAACTTGGCTATTTGGAACACCATATACCATCTAAGTAGTCTTTCTCTTCCTAGTAACTCAATGGTACTACTAGCCACACACAACATGTAATAGTCTTAGAAAATGCCGAAACTCCATATCACTTTGGGCATACTTCTACATCATACATACAACATCATACTTCATTACAAATCAAATAAACTTAAGATCTTGCGTACACTGTTCAAGCCTATTAGATCACTTCCATATAACTAGTATCATTAATCAAGAAATCATTACATCCACCTTTATGGCCATCAACTGTCCAAACTTAATATCTAGTGTTAAACATGATTTACAACCCAACCTTACACACAATTCTCACAAACATTTATCATTAATCTTAAGCCACTATTCTTACATCCACATTCTACATTACATTCAAGCCTATAGTCTACCATCAATCATCTACCACCACTGAAGAATGCAACATAATATACTAGTCCATCAAATTGGGGCATTCTATCCAAAATACCTCAAAAATCTACTACATGCCTTCTCACAAGTAGTACTAGTTTACAACTACCAAAGAAAAGAAGGTCAAGGGGGTAAAGTCACATAATAGACATGGTCAACCTTAATCTTATATTATAACACCATACAATCTTATCTACTTATACGGATTTCTCACATCACACTTACTTACCCCAGCAGGCATTTAGACTACCTTCAAATTCCATATTCGACAATAAGTCTATACGTACAACTTACTGGTTAATCAAGCCATTTTCATTCATAGCCTGTAAGGGGTTTCTATAAACACCTTAAATATCTACGGACTACCATACAATCCATAAATGGTACTACCACATTAGTCTAACACCATAAAATGGTAAACCATCCTCAATGAATGGTTATTCAAGTAACACAAAAGTCACCCTCACTCTGACCTCTAAACTTGTGACTTTATTTCACCAACTTCTTGGTCTAATATTTCACTACCAATAGGTCATGACACTGACACATTAACTTATACTACTACTCGATTGGAAATATAGTTCCAACTAACACATGAACAACAAGATAAACAACAAGTTGCTAGTGAATCGAAAGATCCCCACACGGCTTTGCTAGACTTTTTATTTTCAACAACACAATGATATCAAGATTACAAGAGATAGAAACTTGACATATAATATTCAATGACCCAAGAATACACATATTACTCTTGTCTTAACTGAATGCCTCATAATAATGAGGTCACAATTTTTTAAACAAGGGAGCTCTTCTCCAGTCCTTTGTGTGACTTCTGAAATTTCTGCTAGTAATTCTGAGAGCATTATCTGGGAACACCAGAATAAGAAAAAAATAGGATCACTTTTCTTTCGTATGGGAGATACCATAGCACAAATTAGAGTATAAAAGAGGAACATTCCGACTCTATTACACAAACTAGAACATGAAGAAAGAGGGACATTCCTAAACGCCCAGTAGCCTCTAACTTATAAGTATGGTGCGGTACACACCCATAAATAAGACTCTACCCGACATAATTTTGCAGACACCCTAGGACCATGAACCGTGCTCTAATACCAAGTTTGTTACGACCTGAACTAGGGTTTGGCCGTGACGGACATCCCGAACCATGAAGGCCCGAACGTCCTACTCTAGCTGGTAGTCATGCACAACATTCATACAATAAAACAAAATGTGAATTTATGATCTAATATGGAAATATGGTCATACTCTGGATTAAGTTTAATAATAAGGAATGGAATCTGAAATCAACTAAACAACATCTGGAACAGTCTGCGAAATCTCTACTACATGAAAATTCAAAAACCATCTGAAAATAGATATAAGGACCCAGTAGACCAAAACTGTAATAGATGACATAATATGAAAGGAGAGGGCATCTGGACTAGAGAAGGCTCACCACTGCACAACCTGATCTGCTGTCTGAATTATGTACTGCTTATCTGGACCCCTAGACTGAGCCTCAGAGCCTGAGAGGTAGGGGAAGGGGTCAATACAGATGTACTAGTATGCAGAGTAATCCAAAAACAAAAATAAAATATTTACATAACATAGATGAGAGCTGTTATAAAATACTTTATCGCAAAATAGTTTGAAAACACATGGGCATAATCTAATGATTTTTCAACAGCACTGTATCACTACTAAGCTAGGTAAACCCTATAATTTTTCACCAACTACTAAATCCCAGTTGCCGCCAAGATTGGAGTTTTAGTGAGCGGAGAAGAACATATAAGATCACACAACAAGGTATCTCCATCCCAATCAAGTCCACGTGTTCGGGTTGGGCTCAAGATCACAAAGCAAGGCTCCTAACCATTAGTCCCGAATAGCGATGACATGATACAAGGTACACAAGATCACATAGCATAGTGCCAAGTTTCCCTGTGTCAGTAATTCATAATTTCTAGCATAGAGTGATTTAACTCGTGCTTTTGTTGGGTAACCACCTAACTCACATAAAGTTAAGCTTTAAGCTTGATTCAAGACAAAACATATATCATACTCTGTGGGGTATTATCACACCCCGACATGCAAGTCATCAGTATCATATCAATTCTCTAATTTCTTAAGTCATTCACAACATGTACATATATAAGACCTCTACATACATCAAACACATGCACAATGGTTCTCAACATATAATAATTCAAGAAGTTTTATCATTTATGAGTAGTATCATAGAAATAGCAAAAACTCATGTCTCGATAGTTTAAGACTAGTATCACGTGGGGAACTAAAACATTATCATATGAAATTTTAAAAAAATTCATAATTTATGTTCTTCTTATTCTTAGCATTCAAGCCACATGTCTCCAATTCAACAATTAAAAAATATTCAAACAAACAACCTCATGAAGTTTCATTATTCTTTCAAAATCATGACACAACACATGTTATTGGTATAAAAATGAAATCCCCACTTGTAATAACACACACACACACACACACACACACATATATATATATATATATATATATATAAAGATTAAAGTTTTGTGCAAATTCTTTTCAAATCATGCCCATGAAATTTAGGACAACCCCACATACCTTAAATGATAAGATCTAAAAGATGGAACCTAGATCTCGATAGATGAAACTGGGATCTTGATTGATTTCTTGGAGATCTTGAACTTAAAGCTTGATTTTCTTGAATTTCTTGTTCTTGGAGAAAAGCCTAATTTGATTTTATTTTGAAGTGAAAATGAAGTTTTTGATGTTGTAAAACTGATAATGATTGATTAATAACACTTAAGGGGTGATTTAATTCACGTGAAAGGTTTTTGGAGTGAGGAAAAGACCAAAATACGCCTAAGGAACCCAAAAAAATTCGCATAATTGCATCAGTTGACGACCAGGGTTGACGGGCCGTCACTCAAGTGATAAGTCATCACCCAGGTCATCACTTTTGGGCGGGTTTTCACCATTCACTGCCTTAGGTTGACGACCAGGTCTGACAATCAGTAACACAACTGATAAGTCATCAGCCTCGTCGTCACATTTTGGCAGACAAACACTTTGAAGTAAAATGAGCATAACTTTCTACTCCGATATCAGATTTTTGAAAAAATTATAGGTGTTAGAAAGAGGACTCAGAGACCTTTCATTTGATATATAGTAAGCCACCCAGTTTGTTATATACAAGGAGTTATGGTCGATTAAAGTTGATCCAAGTTTTGACGCTCAGTAAAACATGAACGATGATAGGAAAGCTTTCAACTAGTCCTTGAGTTAAGGGACATCTATGATCTCGACTCATGCTCAAATAGGTTCCCACACTAAATAATTGATTAATATGAAAAATTTGCATAGGATTTATGGCTTTTGGATCATCTACGCATAGAAATGACGGTTTTCGTTCTAGCCCGAAATGCAGGGTGTTACACGTGTGGAGCAGCCAACGGCCATATGGCCCAAAATATTTTTAAAAAATAAATAATTCATATTTTATTTTTGAATTCAAAAAATTTTCTGTAAATACCCTACACTTTCAAATCATTTTCCACACAATTCTCATTCTTTCTCAAATATTCTAATTATCTCCTAAAGTGCTCAATTTTAATTTTTAATTTTATGATTACAAATACAAGTGGAATTTTCTTAAAGTCGCAACTTTTGGATACTTCCAAAATTTGATATTGTTGTTCCATTTCTTACCTTTAATTTTTAATTAGTGTATTAATTGTTGAATATTTACTTTTATTATTTGTGTATATTTGAAATATTTTTTAGTTTATTTTTTAATATGGATAAAATAAGAAACCTCGATAAAAGTGTCAAAAAATTTTATCCCAAAAGTGGTAGTGGTAGTAAAAAACAAATTGATGGCGGTTCCGATAGAGGTAGTTCAAGTAATAGATATAATCATATGCTTCCGGTACCGGTTAGTCAATTTTTTTAGGAAGTAGGTGCTTACGATGTGGATTATGAAAAAGCTCAGAAAAATTATGGTATGGAAGAAGAAAATGAAGTAGATGAGGTTAATTTAGATGAAGATGATGATAATATTAGTGAGACACCTGCAGTAGGAAATACTAATGTTAGATCTGACTCGGTTAATCGTCCTCCTCGTCCTCCCCATTCCCTAAGAGGTAGAAAAACTAGTATTGCATGAAAAACTTTTTGGAAATAGAAGGAGAAAGTGAGGTGCAATGCACTATTTGTGAAATTATATATGAGCATAAAACCGGAGGTAATAAAGGGGTATGGGTTCGTTCATGAGACATTTAAGAGATAAACATGCTAGAGAATTATTTATTGCACAAGGTGGTGAGGCTGTTGGTGGGCCAACACAAATTAGATTGAACCCAACAAGCTATCAATTAATTAAGAATTACAATAAAATAAAGGACTGAGAATAAATAGAGAAAATGATAGTTGTGGGTTGTTTTCCTTTCATTTTTGCTTCTTTAGATGCTTTTATTCATTATATTCAAGTAATTTATAATCCCTTTTTAATGGTATTCCGAGAAATACTTGTCAGACCGATATTTTTAGACTCCTCGCATAATATATTTATTATTTATCTACATTATTAAAAAATATTCAATGTAGGATTGATCTAACTTCTAATCTTGATCGTGTCGTTAATAAAAATGATCATTCAACCATTACTTGTCACTGGATAGATAGTAATTTTGTTATGCAAAAATGCATTCTAGATTTTTTGTATAATGAAGATCATAGACATACTGAAAAATTTAGTTTGGAATCTATTACTAAAGTCGCAGTATATTATGGTATTGGAAGAAAAATTTTATGTATTGCTTTTGATAATGCATCTAACAATAAGGTTTCTATTGACAAGTTAAAAGTTGAACTTTCTCCATCGTTACCTGAAATTTTTCATGTTAAGTGTGCTTGTCATATATATAATTTAATTGTAAAAGAAAGTCTTGAATTTTTTGAGCTTTATATTGAAAAGCTATGCCTTGTTGTTGGCTTTATTCAAGGAAATAATCAAAGAGGTAGAGTGAGATAACTTTAGGTTAAATGTGAACAAAATTAACTCAGACCGTTATTAATGCCTGAAAAATGTGATACTAGATGAAATGCTACTTATACTTATTTAAAAACTTGTCTTGCTTATAAAGTTCCTATTACAATGACTTTTAATCATTTTTTTGGTTCTTTTTCTGAGTATATGCTACATGATTTTGATTGGGCTGTAGTTGGTAATCTTGTTAAGTTGTTGGAAAGATGTTATATAGCTACGGTTAAATTTTTCGGTGCTTATTATCCTACTGCTTTGCAATATTTTAGCTTATTTAGCCGACATTTCTTGTTTACTTAAAGAATATAAGGATAGAGAAGGTTACAAAGAAACTGTTGGTGTTATGTTTGCTATATTAAAAAGTATTTTTTTTCACTTTCCCCAATTTACTTGGTTGGTACTATACTAAATCCATGCATGAAATATAATACTTTGTGTGACTTTAGTACTGTTATTTATAATTCATTAGAGATAGAGCATCAAGAAAAATCAGATTTGTTTACGGCTATGAATGAGGTGAACATTTACATAGAAGCATTATATAACCATTATGCCAATTTATTTGAGGCCTTAATCTCCCGAGGAGACATCATCTTCTAAAAGGCCTGCATATAGTGATTTTCCAGATTACTTTTATGATTTAAATGTTTGGGACAGGGTTTCTCCGTCAACAATATACACAATAAATTATCGAAAAAAGCTTATGTATTATCTTCGACAACCGACAGATGATCATAGATCAAGGATCAACACATTGGATTGGTGGAAGAATAATAAAAGACAATATTATGTGCATTCGAGATTAGCTAGATATATATTGAATGTTCCAATGTCAACCATTTCATCGGAGAGCGTATTTAGTCAGGGACGACAACAGCTTGGAAACAATTGACACTCATTGGGAAGCAATGCTATGAATGTTCTAGTTTACCTTAGAGATTGGATTGGAGCGGAACGAAGAAACCAAGAAATAGAGGTGGAGCCGAAAGACGAACAAAATATTGAAGAAATTCTAACTTCAAGGGAGAACTTAGCACAATCAAGTCCAATTCATGGTTTTTCCCCCATTGATTTTGATTATCCTATGGTAGTTTTCGTTAATATTAACATGAACGAGTTGGAAAAAATGATGGAAAAATTGTAATTTTTCATTCGTGTAAATTATAAGTTTTGGATCATTTTTCAATCGATAAAATACAACATTCATTCACTCCATACTTTGTAATTTTTTTTATTTAAATTGAATTTTGTGTTTGAATTAAATACTTTTAATATATTACTATCAAACTTTACACTAAGTAATCAACATAACAAAACATATATACACATATATTCTACATATATACACAAGTGGTATTTAAAGTAGTAATTTCTCTCTCTCTCTCTCTCTCTCTCTCTCTATCTATCTATCTATCTATCTATCTATATATATATATATATAGATATATATATATATATATATATATATAAGTAGGGGTAAAGTATAATTTGGAATATTTCTATTGGGTTATCGATTTAGTCAATAAAAAAAATCGAAATCGAACCAACAACCCAATAATTTTTTTTTATAAAACCATTAAAAAATCATTAACCCAATAATAATAAACCAATAACATTTTTATCGATTCTATTTATTGGACGGGTTGATTTTTGCACACCCCTAATCTTACGGTCTTAGGACAAAATAAAGTATCTTTATGTGTATTAAAAATTCTTAATCTTTTTTTTTGTGTGTGTTAAAATTAAAGTGAGTTGTTTGAGAAAATAAAAAATTTATAATCTTAAATTAAAATATATTAAATGTATCAAAATATCTTTAATTTTGTGGGTTTAATGTGACTTGGCACAAAATTTAAGAAAATAAAAAATCTATTCTTCCGTTCAAGGTTAGTTGGTCATCTTACTAAAAAGAAAAGTCTCATATTAATTGATTACTTACTAAATCAGTATAGAATTAATTAGTTTTTTTTTTATTTTACCTCTACAATTAATAGCATACATTAAAGGAAAAAGGATAAAAGCTCTCAACTTTGCGAAAAGGTTCAAATATACCCTCTATTATAAATTTAGTTCACTAATACCTCTACTGTTAGAGTTTAGGAATATATTACCCTTTTGACAGTTAAATGATGTGCTGAAAATTTACAAAATCCCTTTTTTTTTAAAAAAAAATATTAATTGCCACATAAACAAATTAATTGTCACATCACAAAATATAAATCCATCCAACTCTTCTGCCCTAAACCTGACCCGTCCCAAGATCCATTATTCGTTCTTTAACTCTTTATTCATTCTTTTATTTTCAAATTGTTTATATATCTTCATTTGCCGACCTTAAAGCTATATCAGTTAAACACAACAGTAGAAAAAAAAGTTGCTTCTTCTCTTCGCAAATTTTTATTCTTACAGTATTAGAACGATAAGAATGATTTCCTATCAAGTGGGAAATCGTTGAATTTTTATTTAAATTAAATTAATAATTATAAGTTTTTGTAAGAGGTGTCTTTTAATTTAAAGGGTATATCCTTTTAATTTGTATCTTTTTAATAAAAAGTGTGTGTCTTTATTAGTTGATTTCCAACATTCCTATTTAAACCCAATTACTTATTTCTAATGTAACATTTTTACATAAAACTTTTTACAGGGTTTTTTCTTTTCCAAAAAGATTAAGTTCTGATTCTTGTTTTCCAAAAGAATTTATTCACTATTTACTTAGTGCACAATTTAATAGTCTTTTCATATCCACTAAAACTCTTTGCATACAGTCCCATAAAAATCTCGCAGATAAGAAGGAGCACATATCATTTTAGAAAAATATTTCACACGTGTTTCAAGCCTCAAATCTGTGTCTGATGTTCATATTATTAACCCTTCATCTTGTGTTCTTCTTTGTATATTTTTTGTTTATGAAACATATTTTTAAACTCCCATTAACCTAAAATCGAATAGGTTGGATAGGTACCAGCGTAATGGGTGGTGCAATAGCTTCTCGCCTTCTCTCTGCCGGCTATTTTGTCACAATAGCAATCCTTCTCAAGAGATTGATGAAATCTAAAAACGAGAAGAGGTAAATGAAGTGAACAAATTTGAACTACGTAATAAATTCGTTAAGCATTAGATAGCAAATCTTATATCATTGAGAATCACAAAAATCATGTAGGGAGTTCAAACAACTTAGAAATACCGGTTTTATGAATAGGATTAACACCTTATGTATTTATGAAAATCTTAAAGACATTAAATAAATAGGAAATACTTCCTCCCTTTTGTTTTACCTAACCCCTATACTTAAACTAGTCGTCTTAATTTGCTATGATATATACATTTTTTGTTTCTCCTTTTCAATTTATTTCTTAAATAATTGATAATGAAAAATTCTAATGTCATTTTTAGATTTGATAAGAGAAAAATGTATAAATAAATGACTAACATATTTATTTGAATATTGGTAGGTATATGCAAAAATATTAGTCAAGAATATATATAACTTGATGTACCCAATGATAGAAGAGTAAAAAAAATAAGTATTAAAATTATAGAAAATTGTACTAGACTCTAAAAAGCATTGAAATAAGAAAATTCAAGAACAAAATTTGACTAAATAAATCTCTTTAATAGCTACATTTAAGAGTGATGATACTTTAGATTTGTTCAATATAAATATATAATGAATAGATTGGGCAGAACATGTTTAATTTGATTAAACACTATAAATAAGAAAATAGATTCAGTTTTATTCTCATAGAATCTGGCAAATTTAATGTAATAGTATGGTAGAGGAATTACTCACGTCATCATCACGTCTCGGAGTGCCTCTCGAGAAATGAAATGCTTGCTCACCGTGACCCCTCTCATATCATTAGCACGACGATCGAACCTCTTCGCCGCCTTACGTACATAGTGGAGCACTGACCGAAGTGCCATCATGGCAAGGCCCTCGCCTGCTGGAGTAGACATTTCTCCAAAATCTAAATCCATACTTGAGTCCCTCCATTTCCAGTCGTTGGTTAGTGCTTGCAATCTTTATCGGGGATTTTAATTTCTCTCATCGGTGATTTCCCCCCGATCTCCTTCTCTGGTGAATACTTTTTAAGAAAGATCTTAGCCATTGGCTAGCACCTCACTGGGAATTGACAAATCTTGAATACGAGAAGGCCGATCTACCTCAGATCTACCATCTTCTCAGACAGTGACTCTTTCTTGCACCGCTGTCGACATCGACGCAGTTTTGGTAATCTCACTCTGGCAACCTCTATCTTTTCACCTATTTATTGTTCTTTTTTTTCTATCTTTAGAACCTTTTTGCAGGAACTACAAGTGCATATTTCGGCGACGACAACACTATTTTGGTGACAGCAACACTATTTCGACTACAACAATACTATTCCGGTGACAACAAAACTATTTCAGCAAAGACAACATTATTTCGGTGACAACAACACTATTTTACAAACCAATTTCTATCATAAATGTCAAAATCCAGCGACTCAAACAAGTAAACTGAGCCAACCCATCTTCGATCAGGTGCAGTTGCTCCATTCTTTCTATTTTTGTGTATAGCTTTGTTGATTCTAGTGGTTGATACTAGTTGTTTTGCTTATTATTCCTATTTTGATTCCTTTTTCTTAGTGTCTTGGCTGACTATCAGGATTGTGGGTGACGACTTACCTGTTGATTTTGGTACTTCATAATAGTGTTTTACTTGTTAATCCTATTTGTATTTTTGGCTTTTTATTGTTCTTAGTAGTTTTGAAGTATGTTCCCTTGTCTGATTACTGTTACTTGATTTACTAGCATATATATTAATTATGGTAGCATAGTTCCCGTTATTGACTATTGTTTATCAAAACTTGTGTTATATTATTGGTTTTGTTGTTTTCTTTATGTTATAGACTGTTGTCTGTGTCCTTATCATATAGTGGGCACAAATTCAAGCTCTTTTACTTATTTCATTATAACCAGTGTGTCCTTTTAGCCTTATATTTATCCCTCTCTATTATCTTTCTTTTTTTTTTTTTATCCTTTTCCCCTATTTATATAGTGGCTGTAATTGGTGATGGTAGACTAGGGTCAAGTTATATGTTGGGGTTGAGAGGTGTTGGGTCTAGGTTAGGGTTGGGGGGGTTAATCCAAGGTCAAGTCTAGTATCGAGTTTGGGGGTTAGGGGCAAAGGGTAGTAAGGTTAGGTGGGATAAGGGAGCTTCTAGGTTGCGAGTTGGGTCTTGGAACATAGAAACTTTGCAGGATAAGTCTATAGAGTTCGTGAAGATTCTTAGAAAGAGGAGTGTTAGTATAACGTGTGTCCAGGAAATTAAAATGGGTAGGAACTAAGGCGAAAGATGTAGATGGTTATAAGTTATGGTACTCGGGTAGCGTGAGACATAGAAATAGGGTAGGTATCTTAGTAGATGAAGAACTTAGGGAACAAGTGGTAGAGGTAAAGAGAGTTAGTGACGGGATAATGTCTATTAAGTTGGTCATTGGAAGGTCTACGATGAACGTTATTAGTGACTATGCCCCAAAAGTAGGTTTGGACGAGAAGGAGAAGAAGGAATTTTGGGAGGTTTTAGATGAGGTGGTAGGAGCATCTCGAGCATTGAGAAGCTTTTCGTGGAAGGGGATTTTAATGGGCATACTGGGCCTTTGTCAAAAGGTTATGTTGATGTGCATGGCGGTTTAGATTTTGGGGAGTGGAATGAAGAAGGAGCGTCTCTTTTTGATTGTTCTAGGGCTTTGGGGTTGTGGATAGAGAATTCGAGCTTTCCGAAGAAGGAGAAACACCTTATTACATTTCATATTTCAGTGGCCAAGACTAAGATATACTTCTTGCTTCTTAGGAAAGGGGATAGAGCACTTTGTAAAGACTATAAAATCATACCTAACGAGAATCTTTCGACTCATCATAGGTTGTTGGGGATGGACTTGGTTATCAATAAGGGCAAAAAGAAGAAAAGTGTGGAAACTTGGCCCAAGATTAAGTAGGGTAGCTTGAATTTGGCTATTTCTTTGGACATGGAAGAGAAGTTGAAGAGTAGGGGGCTTGAGAAAGTAGATGGGTATGTGGATAGTATATGGGAGACGACTATAAGTTGCATTAGGGTGACCGATAAAAAGGTGTTGGGTTTCTCAAGAGGTCGATCTAGCAAACATCGAGTAGACTGGTGGTAGAACAAAGAGGTTGAGAGAAAGGTGGAGTCTAAGAAGTTGGCTTATGCTAAGTTGGTTGAGAGAAAGGATGATGAGGAAAGACAGACGAATAAGGAGGAGTAGAAATTAGCTAGGAGAGAGGCAAAGTTAGCGGTTGCGGCGGCTAAAACAACAACTTTTGAGAGCCTATATGCTGTTTTAGAAGAGAAAGGCAAAGATAAAAAAATGTATAGGCTAAGGCAGAGGAGCGGAGGGCTTATGACCTTGATCAAGTGAAGTGCATCAAAAGAGAGTATGATACAGTATTGGTTGAGGATGCCCTCATTAGGGAGAGGTGGCAGTCCTATTTTTTTAACCTTTTAAATGACGAGGGGGACAAAGGTTTTGTGTTGGGTGACTTGGAGAAATCTGAGTAGTATCGTGATTACAATGATTTTAGGTGTATCATGGTTAAGAAGGTCAAGGGATCTATTCGCAGGATGCAACGGGGTAGGGAAGGGCAGGGCAGGACAAGATTCCAGTGGATTTTTGAAAGAGCACTAGTGGCGCAGGTTTGGAGTGGTTGACAAGGTTGTTTAACATTATTTTTTGGGCAACAAAGATGCCTGAAGCATGGAGGTGGAGTACGACGATTCTAGTGTATAAGAACAAGGGAGACATCTAGAGTTACAACAACTATAGAGGTATTAAGTTGCCGAGTCATACTGTGAAGGTTTGGGAAAGGGTGGTAGAGTTGAAGATAAGAAGGATGACGATCTCTTAGAATCAGTTTGATTTCATGCCAGGTTGCTCGATCATTGAGGACATTCACTTTGTGAGGAGATTAGTGGAGCAGTTCCGAGAGAGGAAGAATGACTTGCACATAGTGTTTATTGATCTTGAGAAGGCATATGATAGAGTTCCTAGGGAGATTCTGTGGAGGTACTTGGAGGCTAGAGGAGTGCTTGTGGCGTACACTAGATCAATTCAGGATATGTATGACGGTGCGAAGACTCATGTGAGGACGATAGGAGGAGATTCAGAGCACTTTCAAGTTTTGATAGGGTTTTACCAGGGATCGGCTCTTAGCCCATTTTTATTTGCTTTGGTGATGGATGTTTTTACGCAACATATTCAAGGGGAGGTTCCTTGGTGTATATTATTTGCAGATGATGTGAAACTGATTGAGGAGACTCGGGGTAGAGTTAATGATAAGTTAGATATTTGGAGACAGATGCTTGAGTCTACAGAATTTTGGTTAAGTAGAACCAAGACGAAGTACTTAGAGTGTAAGTTCAGTGATGTGTCGCAGAAGGTTGGAGTGGTTGTGAAGCTGGAATCTCAGGCCATTCGAAGAGAAAGAGTTTTAAGTATTTAGGGTCTATGATTCAGGGTAATGTTGAGATTGACGAGGATATCACCCATCGTATTAAGGCAGGGTGTTTGAAATGGAGGCTCGATTCGGGAGCTCTATGTGACAAGAAGGTGCCTCCGAAGCTTAAAAGTAAGTTCTACAAAGTGGTAGTCCTGCTGGCTATATTATATGGAGCAAAGTATTGGCCAACTAAGAACTCCCTCATCCAAAAGTTGAAGGTGGCGGAGATGAGAATATTACAATGGATGTGTGGACTTACCAAAAAAGCTAGGGCGAGGAATGAGATTATTCAGGAGAAGGTGGGAGTTCCCTCGGTGGAGAACAATATGCTAGAAGTGAGGTTACGTTGGTTCGAGCACGTGATGAGGAGGGGCTCTGATTCTCTCGTGCGGAGGTACGAGACACTTGCTATGGATGGTTTTAGGCGGGGCAGATGTAGACCAAAGAAATACTAGAAGGGGGTGATTAGGCATGATACAATTACATCTTATGGAGGATATGACCCTAGATATGAAGATGTAGAGGACGCGAATTAGGGTAGATGGTTAGGGGGTGGGAGTGCGATGGTAATAGTAGGGGAGTTCTCCTCTGTGTCTGGAGTTTCTTGTTCGTTGCTAGACCCCACTAGGTGGGAATACAATGGGTATGTTGTTGTTGTAAATAATTCATTCAAATTTTTTATCATAAACATACGTCAAACACGATGTGACAAGTATTTAAACCAAAATTACAATATAAAAGTCATAACTAACAAAAAGATGTAAGTTTCCTCGTTTTGTTTCTCTTTTTCAATTATTTTCTTAAATAATTAAAATGGAAAATCCTAATGTTTTTTTTTTCAGAATTATTAAGAGAAAAACATTTAAATAAATGAAACATTGCATTATAGTCAAGAAAGATATAGCTTAATGTAACCAATGATGACATGAAAAAAAAAATATCAGAACAATATATAATTATTCTAGACTTTCAAAAGTATTGAAATTAGTAGATTGATTAACTAAATTTGATAAATTTAATTGTATTAATAGATGTATTTAAGGTTAATAATATTTTTAATATTTTCATCGTGTCATATTTGTTGAACATTTTTTATTTTGCACGGTACATAAAAAATTATTAATGGAACAATCAATTTTAATATTACACCATTTATCCGTATTAATGAATATAAAGAATTTGTTTAAAACTCCAAAGTTTAATTATACTAATTATACGGGAAAAAATATTTAATTAATAATATCTTGATTTAATAAGTAATCAATTAATTTAGGACATTTATTTTTACTAAGGTGACCAGCTACCAGACCACAATAGGTGGGAATATACTGAATTTATTGTTGTTGTTGTCAATTGACCAGCTAAAAATAAGACTGACTAGAGAGAATAAATATAATGAATAAATTGGATAAAAACATGCTTCATTTGGCTAAACACTTTAAATTTTAAGTAATTGAATTCAATCTTATCCTCATTAAATCAAGTAAATTCAATATAATAGGAAAATTCATTAGAATTTTTAATCATAAATCTATTTCAGACGCGATGTGACAAATATGACTAAAGTTATAATATATAGCTGCAATTTCAAAAAATTATGAAATATGTTACATTTAAGTTTTATAGCATATACGTAATATATACCCTTTAACAATGCGACAAAATAAATGTTTTACGCGTTTTAACTGATACCCCCATAATGCCATTAATATTCACCATTGAAATATAATTTTTTTTGTTGATATAATTTTTATTCGCCTCAAACAATAAAATGTAATTATGTTTATACATACACAAGTTGTAACTACAGTCATAATTATTTTTCTAAATTGTAGTTATTTATGGCACTTTCTCAACAAACAAATAGAAATCACAATGAAAATAGGTTTGCCCACTTCCTTAATTTTAAATTGATTGGCTTGTTTTGACTTAACATAAAGTTTAAGAAAATAAAAAATCCTATGATCTTAATTGAAGTACATTGAGTATATCAAAATATCTTTAATTTTGTTGATTAAACGTGATTTGACACAAAATTTGAGAAAATAAAGAATCTTATTGTCTTATGAGTAAATCAAAGTATGTTAATTTTGTGTGTTAAACGTGAATCGATACGAAATTTGAGAAAATAAAAAATATTCTTATCTCAAATTAAAATATATTAAATTTATCAAAATATTTTAATTTTGTGGATTAATGCAACTTGGCACAAAATTTAAGAAAATAAAAAAATCTTACTACCCTATCTAATTTTAGTTGGTCATCTTACTAAAAATAATGACTCATATTAGTTGATCACTTACTAAATCAGGATATAATTAATTAATATTTTTCTCATTTTACTTTTAGAATTAATGGTATACATTAAAGAGATAATACATCGAAACACCCCTAAACTTGTAGCCAAAACTTACTTTAGACCCTAAACTAATCGAACCCCCCTTAACAAATTCCAAGCGAATTTTTTTCCACCATAATTGTTGACGTGGCAATTTTGTAAAAAATCAGCGCGTTAATTGCTTCAAAAACATGGAAAATGGTGGGTACCACCTTTTAATTATATATATATATATATATATATATATATATATAATATAAATATATTAAATTAAAGAAAATCAAAAATCCACTTCCATCATCATCTTCTTCATAACCACTCCCTTCCCCCACCCCCGCCCCCGCCCCCAGCACCCCCATTTCTTCATCTTCTTTATACCCCCACCCCATTTCTTCATCTTCTTCATATCCTCCACCTCCACCTCACCCCATTTCTTCAGTTTCAAGAACACCATTACTAAGCTCCATTAACCTCTCCCTTCATTATTTTTTTTGCATTTTATTTAATTTTTTCAAATGACTACATCCAATTTGTGTTGATAAATAACTTATGACAATTTATCACTTCCTCGTTTTGTGCTTATTGGAGAATTTGAGAAGGTTTGAAATAATAGTGTTAATGGTGAAAAAAATTAAAGGAGGAATCATTTTCATGGAAAATCGGAACAAAGGAACGAATATTAGTATTATTACTGCTGAATCGTTTGGTAGATCTGGAATTATTGTGGATGAGTTTAGGTTTTGTTCTACTTGCAATTGTTGATTTCTAAATGTTGATGGAGGAGCCACAGATTAATCTACATGAACAAGTTATTTATCAATTTTTTGTTAAATTCGAATCAAGTTATTGGTATTAATGGTGAAAAAGAAATTAAAGGAGGTGGAGAAATGGGGGATGGGGGCTGTCAAAGAATCGAAGGAGGAGGAACGGGTCCAACGGGGGGGGGGGGTGGAGAAGAAGAAGAAGTAGGGGGGACACTTTTATATATATATATATATATATATATATATATATATATATATATATATATATATATATATATATATAAAGTACAAATATATTTTTTGCTTTTTTTAAAAAAATATATAAAAATAATATGTGTATTGGATTATTTTTTTTAAAAAAATTACAATTTCTTACATGGCAATGACATGGCACTGATTTGGCAATGGCGTAGGATGTGTGTACTTCACTCTCCGTAGTGAGAGTGGTATAATTTTTGTAGGATGGAAAAAAAATCACTTGAAAGTTGTTAAGGGGGTGAATAATTGCCCGATTAGTTTAGGGTCTAAGGTAAGTTTTGGCTACAAGTTTAGGGGCGTTTTGATGTATTATATCTACATTAAATGTGAATAATTACCATTTCAATATTCATTCTAGCGCCTAATGAATATTACTAATACAAGTAAAGGGTAAAATATCTTAATCATTGTGTAAAATAAAATGTGTCCAACTAAAATAAGACGGAGAAAGCCTGATTTCAAATTAAAGTATATTAAATTTATTAAATATCTTTAATTTTGTGGATAATGTGACTTGACACAAAGTCTTAAGAAATAAATATCCTTATGAATATAAATTAAAATATTTTAAATATCTCAAAGTATCTTTAATTGTGTGGGTGTGGGTCTAACATGACTTAACACAGAACTAAATTAAATTCATTAAAATTTCTTTAATTATTAAAATATCTTTAATTTTGTGAATTAAATCTAATTTGGTCCAAAATTTAAGAAAATAAGAAAATTTATACTTTTAAATTAAAGTATGTTAAATTTATTAATTTTCTTTAATTATTAAAATACTTTTAATTTTGTTGGTCATATGTGTCAAATGAAAAATAGTTGAAACAAATTGAAACCATGACGACGAGTATATGTAGCCTCAAAAAGAAACTCGTGCAAGAAACAAAGACTCTATAGGGAAAAAGAAAATCGTTGTGTGAGAATGACCTACTCAAGCATTTCATCGAACACCAACAACTCCGCCGACGGCATCCGTGAGTTCGATTTAGTTAGAGAAGCTGCTACGGATCATCAACCTTCTGAAGAAACCGTCACTATCGACGGTGAGGAGGAGTCGATGCCTCTGGTGTACAAAGAAGAAGATGAATCTGAAGAGAATAATGAAGAGTCTGAGGAGATTCCAATGGAGGAAGGAAGGTCCAATGGAGGTGGAGATTCTAAAGGAGTTTTAGAAGTTGAACCTGTAGAGCAGCATGAAAATTTTGAAGACGCCGATGGCGGCGAGGATGAGGATGAGGATGAGGAGGAATCATTGTCTCCAATCATCGGAGAAGAAAACATCAATGAAGAGGCTGAGGATATTTCGATTGAAGAAGGACTTCATTCATCTATTCTTCTCCAGCTATCGGAGACATCGAATCCTCCTCATCTTCATCCTCGATGTCATCCACGTCTTTAGAGCCTTCATTCTGCTCAGCAGGTTCAAGTTAAAAAAAAACTTCAGAGTCTTCATCGCCATCGGAAAAATCCTTCAGAGTCTCCATCGCCATAGAAATTTCCTTCTTTCATCGGAATCTCCTCTAACTGTTCATTCTCCTCTTCAGATTCGTCTTCTTCTCCGACCACCAGAGTCATCGTCTCCTCCTCACCATCTCCGGTGACATCTTCAGAAGGTTGATGATCCTCAGCAGCTTCTCCTATTAAATCAAACTCACAGATGTCGTAGGTGGAGTTGTCGATATTCGATTAAATGCTTAAGTAGGCCATTCTCTCTCTAATATTTTCTTTTTTAATGCAGTGTCTCTTCTACGAGTCTCTTTGTGAGGCTATATATACTCGCCACTGCTGTTTCAATTTGTTTCAACTATTTTCTATTTGACACATATGACCAACAAAATTAAAAGTATTTTAATAATTAAAGAAAATTAATAAATTTAACATACTTTAATTTAAAATTATAAAATTTTTTATTTTCTTAAATTCTGAGTCAAATCAGATTTAATTCACAAAATTAAAAATATTTTAATAATTAAAAAAATGTAATATATTTAATGTATTTTAATTTAGTTTTGTGTTAAGTCACGTTAAACCCACATCCAAATAAATAAAGATATTTGACATTTAATATATTTTAATTTAAGATAGTAAGTATATTTATTTTCTAAGACTTCGTGTAATGTCACGTTACCCACCAAGCTAAAGATATTTTAATAAATTTAATATACTTTAATTTAAAATCATGCTTCCTCCATCTTCTGTTAGTTGGACACATTTTATTTTACATAGTGATTAAGATATTTTACCCTTTACTGGTATTCGTGATATTCATTAGGCATCAGAATAAACATTGAAATGGTAATTGTTTACATTTAATGTATACTATTAATTGTAAAGGTAAAATGATAAAAATATTAATTAATTATATCCTGATTTAGTAAGTGATCAACTAATATGAGTCACTTATTTATAGTAAGATGACCAACTAAAATTTGGATAGGAGAGTAAGATTTTTAGTTTCTTAAATTTTGTGTCAAGTCACATTAATCCACAACATTAAAAACATTTTGATACATTTGATATATCTTAATTTAAGATAATAAGATTTTTTATTTTCCCAAATTCCGTATCAAGTCACATTTAACACACAAAATTGACAAACTTTAATTTACTCCTAAGACAACAAGATTCTTTATTTTCTCAAACTTCGTGTCAGAACACGTTTAATCTACAAAATTAAAGATATTTGATATGCTCAATATACTTTAGTTAAGATCATAAGCTTTTTATTTTCTTAAACTCTATGCTAAGTCAAAATAAGTCAATCAATTTAAAATTAAGGAAGTGGGCAAACCTATTTTCATTGTGATTTGTATTTGTTTGTTGAGAAAGTGTCATAAATAACTATAATTTAGAAAATGCTTATGAATGTAGTTACATCTCGCGTATTTATAAATATAATTACATTTTATTGTATGAGGAGAATATCAATTGTATTTAAGTGATGAATATTAATTGCATTATGCGGGTATCAGTTAAAACGCGCAAAACATTTATTTTGTCGTATTGTTAGAGCGTATATATTACTTATATTCTATAAATTTAAATGTAACACATTTCATATTTTTTTTGAAATTGTAACTATATATTATAACTTTATTCTAAATATTTGTCACATCACCTTTGCAATAAATTTATGATTAAAAAATTTAAATGAGTTTTCCTATTATATTGAATTTGTTGGATTTAATGAGGATAAGATTGAATTCAATTACTTATAATTTAAAGTGTTTAGCCAAATTAAGCATGTGTTTGTCCAATTTATTCATTATATTTAATCTCTCTAATCAGTCTCATTTTTAGCTGGTCATCTCAGTAAAAATAAATGTCCTAAATTAATTGATCACTTACTAAATCAAGATAAAATTAATTAAATATTTTTTTGTCCATATAATTAATATAATTAAACTTTGGAGGTTTAAACAAATTCTCATTATGTTCATTAATACGGATAAATGGTGTAATATTAAAATTGATTATCCCATTAATAACTTTTTAAACACTGTGCAAAGTAAAAAATGTTCAACAAATATGAGACGATGAAAATATTAAAAATATTGTGAACCTTAAATACATCTACTAGTATGATTAATTTGATCTAGTTTAGTTAATCAATCTACTAATTTCCATACTTCTGGAAGTGTGGAATAATTATATATCATTCTAACATTTTTATATCATGTCATCATCGGTTACATTAAGCTATATTTTTCTTGCCTATAATGCAATGTTTCATTTATTTAAACGTTTTTCTCTTAATAATTCCGGAAAATTAGGATTTCTCATTTTAATTATTTAAGAAAATAATTGAAAAGGAGAAACAAAATGAGGAAACTTACATTTTTTTGTTAATTATGACTTTTATATTGTAATTTTGGTTTAATACTCGTCACATCGTGTTTGATGTAAATTTATGATTAAAAAATTTAAGTGAATTATTTAATTAAATTAAATTTGTCAGATTTTGTGAGAATAAAACTGAATCTATTTTCTTATTTATAGTGTTTAGACAAATTAAACATGTTCTTTCCAATATATTCACTATATATTTATATTGAACATATATAAAGTATTATCACTCTTAAATGCATCTATTAAAGATATTTATTTGAGCAAGTTTAGTTCATCGATTTTCTTATTTCAATGCTTTTTAAAGTCTAGTACAATTTTCTATAATTTTGTTACTTATTGTTTTTTACTAGTCTATCATTGGGTACATCAAGCTACATATCTTCTTGACTAATAAGCTATATATCTTCTTGACTAATATTTTTGCGTATTCCTATGAACATTCAAATATAATGTGTTAGCCATTTATTTATTCATTTTTCTCTTATAACTCTAAAAAATACATTAGAATTTTTCATTATCAATTCTTTAAGAAAATAAATTGAAAAGGAGAAAAAAAAATTATATATCATAGTAAATTAAAACGTTAGTTTTAGTATAAGGATTAATTAAAATAAAAGGGTGGAAGTATGTCTTTTTTATTTGAATGTCTTTAAAATTTTCATAAATACATAAGGTGTTAATCTTATTCATAAAACTGACATTACTAAGTTGCTTGAACTCCCTACATAAATTTTGTGAATCTCAATGATATAAGATTTGGTATCTAATGGTTAACCAATTTACTGCGTAGTTCAAATTTGTTCACTTCATTTAACTCTTGACATAAGATCTAAGTAGGGAAACACAAGAATAGATGACTAACCTAAAGAAGCCAACACAAATCCAAAACTAAAGATAATAAGCAACAAAATACCAAACAAAAGCAAGAAAGTAAAGGATAGATAATGAGATATAAACTGTTACAGGCTTTAGGAACTAAAGTGTGTATCAAACACTAGAACCTCTAAGACTCATAATAGCAACACCACACTCTTACTTGAAACCAAGAGGGAATCAATCTCCTCAAGAACCCAAGTTTCTTATCCAAAATGCAACACAAGTGAATCCACACTATATCTTTCCCTAGTTACGATTGGTACTACTCTCACAAGGGAGAAAAATGTTTCAATGTTTCAACATCAATAAACAACTAAAGAAGAAATAAACCTACAAGAGACTGTTTATAGTCTTACAAAATAAAATGACTAAGACACCCTTAATGAGCTTTTACATTCCAAGGGCACCCCTTCTTAGCACTCCAAGCAATTACTAAAATACCCTTAATGAGTTTGAACACTCCAAGGCCACCCCTCTTTAGTATTGCAAGACGCGGGTTCTTCTTAATGCTCCAAGGCCTTGGGTTCTTCAAGCTTTAAAGGTGGCCCCGGGTTCTTCAAGATTTAAAAGGCTCCTTGTAAACGGCTTGGAACTCCTCATGCTCATATCACCAAGCAATCAAATACTCACGGCATTGCTCTATTGGGTGCTCAAAACGGTATCTCGAGATGACCAAGGCTTGGGTCTTTATTTGTTGGCCTCGAATGATGTCATTAAAAGCTATGATCGCCATTTAGCTCGTATCATCCTCTCTTTCTTAAAAAGGATTTGACCTCAAATCTACACCTTACAAAACTAAAGAAAGGACAAACAAGCACAACATCCTCATGGCATGAGGGTTAGGGTTAGTACAACAAATAACATCATCAAGCCAAGGTGGTACACACTTGAAATATAACCATGAATCCCTTATTTTATTCATAAAAATCTTAGTAAGAATGTCACAAAGGGAGTGGCTATGAACATCACCAAGAGATAATGAAACTATAAAGGTCATAATGGCATTAACAATCTCCAAAGGTAAGAATACTTTCCACTTAAAAGCCATAAGACACATTTATTTCACCACCTATATAGTAGACCTCACCAAGAGTGGTGGATCCAATGGTTCACACATCCATAAGGGTTTTATGGAGTCAAGGATATGTGTGATCCTTGTAGCATTATTGCTTAACCAAGTGGACCATTCGGGACACTTCCTACTTCCAAATAAGATAAATCCAAGACTAGCATGGATAACATCATAAGCAAAGAGGTAGTATAGAAAGAAATTGAACATGAAAGTCTCCTCTAAGGTGCTTTTATAAAAAAAAGTGTTATTTTCCACAAAAGTTTTAGGCACACTATAAATTTCCTTTCTAAGAAATTCATGCCAACATACGATGTAGATTGAATAAGATTATAAACAATATCAAATGCATAAAGGTAATGTAGAAAGTTACTAAAGACTTTATTCTTAACAAAGATGTATCCATAAGTAGGAACACACAAAGAGAGAAAGAAACATTACAAGCACATAGGACCTCTCCTTTTCAAACATCTTCCCGAGGGAAGGAATTTCATCAATTAAACCATGCAATTAGGAATAGAGAACGGAGTACCTACTCAACAAGACAATCCAAGATAAGTAGTTCTCTTAAGAATTTTATTTCCCTCTATTAGTATATGCAAGCATGCTCCCAATAGTCCCACAAGATACTTCAAAGTGTCCAACCCTTAAGAAGTCTTTAACATCCTTGGACTCCTCCACAAACATGAATTCAACTTGGTATCCACAAGTGTGTCAAGCATGGATGCAAATATATAAGCAATACCTTAAAGAGGAAATGACATATTTGCCTTAGGGTAACCACCTTTGAGAATGGGGTTTTCAATCAAAACCAAGCCATAAAAAAGGGAATTCATCCAAAGAGTTTTCAAGAGAGAATTCTTTTCTTGACTTATAAGTAGTGATACCTTGGTCAAGTGTGGAAACACTCAATGGTAAACTCTTTAGGTTTCGTTTATTAATCCCCTTCTTTAATAAACTTAACATTGTTGGAAATTTCTCCCATGCACAACTTGGGTCTATCAAGTGGATTGTAAATTCCCAAGAAAGACTTTCCATCATAGGGAAGGATGCCAACATCCACAATCAATCTTTGTTTGTCATTTTGACCAAGCACCAAGTTAGTTGTGTTACAATTTTCACAACCCAATAAGTCACCGGGGTCAAATGGGAGAAGTAGCCAAGAACATAGGTTAAGGCTATACTCAGTTTTCCATAAGATGCCATCCTTACAATTGGACATACCCCCTATATTACCATTATCAATATCATGAGCAAAGAGGGGGTACGAAAAGGTGTCACACAAATCAACTTCAACCGTGGTGTCCTCATATATGTACTCACTACTAGTTTTAAGTTCATCACCATGAGCATGAATAACATAGGAAATACACAAAGGAGAAGTAGATGAACTTTCTAAACATGCACTGCCTCCTCTTTCAAAAGGGTAACTGTAACGCCCTAAAAATGGATCCCGGAGCGTCACACGGTGCTTGAGACTACGAGTAGCCCCAATCTAACCCTTTGAGACATTTTCATTCAATTCAACACAAATCAATAGGGTTTCATAAATAACCCGCAAATATCAACAGAGTAATCATCATCCAAGAATAAAATAATTTCAGAAAGATAACAAAATACGACTTATTAGTCAACTTCCAACATTTATACTAGTCTGACAAAACTTTAAGAAAATCAATAAAACCAGCGAGCCATTGAGACATGCCCCAATTGACTCATACTCAGTTATCAAATGTAAACAATTTCGTGAAACCAACATCAGACATCACATCCTCGGAACATAAGGACTCACCACAACAGAGGATGTAGAACAGCGTGCCTAAAAAATCACTTTCAAACTTGGAACTGAGCACCTGAACCTACATTCTGAGAAAATGCAGAGCACATCTGAAGATGTGGATCAATACCATGGAAAGGAACCGAGTATATGGGGGTGTATGCAGGTGTATAAACATCATCATCATAAATATTTATAAGAAATATGCAGGATATATGAAAGACTCACATAGCCCGAAGAAAATCATCATAATCATGAGAGGATGAAATAAGTATAATAACACATGTGAGTCATCATATAATTTGTCAATCACTTTCAGTTCATCAAGAATATCAATTCTCATAATGTGAATATCATTTAAATCTTTCGAAAGAATAACTTTCACAATTCTACTTTCAAATCACTTCACCGTTAACCATAGACACAAGGAAACACACACAGTGGGAGATCCTATAATCGACATAAACCATGTGAGCTACATGGAGTCCAACGTACAACCCACGTTGGAGAGAGACGTCCTATCCTTGCCATCGAATTAGGAATATCGATATCAAATCTACACAAACTAGTGATCACTATATAAATCAGCCTTAGGCTCACTCCTACGGGAGCACGTAGTTCTAGGGAAGTAAGGTCGCTTTATACCTCCCACTCGGTGCTAAAGATTTCTCCCAGACTTAGCTCAGATCATTTCAAAGACAATCCACAACAAAACAATTTTAGTAATATACAAATATACATGGGAGCCATCATGCTTTCCATCTATAAAAATCAACCACGTTGTGGATTTCTTTCACACTCGAGTTCAAAACAACTCCGTTAAGACCAAAATGTCAAATCATTCAAAATATCTCAAATATTCAACATCAACGTGCTTATAACACACACTTTCTAAAAAAATACAATTTCCAATGGGGATTCACGACCCAACTATCAAAATCATGATAAATATCGTTCAAGATTCATGCTTTATATCACCACACATGTAAATTTATCTTTCAAAATCATAAACATCAAGATTTCATAATAATCATCATAAGAAATGAGTTCATGCTTCAAATTCATAAAAATCATGCCTTTGTAAAGAAAATTACTTTTGGGCACAAGAACGAAAGAGAGTTCTTATTGAAAAACCCTACATACCTTGAATGATGAACTTTAGTTCACTACTCATTTTTGAGATGTTAATCGTGCCTTTGAATGATGGTTCTTGGAGTTCTTGAACTAGGAACTTGGAATCTTAAATAAATTTGCAGAATTAATGGTGAACTTTGGAGGTTCTTGAAATTGGATGTAGGAGCTTAGGATTTTCTTTTTGAGGGAATTTGATGAAATATAACATATAATGCTTCTAATAGGCTTGATATAGGGTTTGGATGGATTTTGGGTGAGGGGGAATGACCAAAACGACCCTAAAAATCTAATAATTCTCGAATCTATCCTTTGGTGGACTGTTTTGATAGTCTGAAGTAGATCAACCATAACATTTTACTCTGATATCCAAATTGGATGAAACCTATTTCATTAGAAAGAGGACTCTCATATCTTTCTGTTGATATATAGTATCTCACCCAGATCATTGTGTACCAGGAGTTATGATCATTTGAAGTTGACCCAAAAATTCACTTTTGTTAGGATGAAGTAGATCGACCATAACTTTTTGCTCCGATAGACAAATTGGATGAAACTAATTTCATCGGAAAGAGGACTCGCAGAGTATTCTGTTGATATATAGTAGATCATATAGATTATTATGTATAAGGAGTTATGATCGTTTAAAGTTGGAACAAAAATACGCCAAGCCTCAGTACTTTTTCCTGCACGTTTTACTATTTACTACTATTCACAGTTCGATCGGAATGTTCATTACTCGTCGCTCGGGTGTCTGTTTTGGATGATCCATATATCGTTGGAAAGCTTATTTGATACTCTACGCAATGGTGGGTCATAATCTAAGACATTTCTCATGAAAAATTTATAATTCATTCTAGAAGATAGAACCTAACACGTTTACACATAAAATTTCAACGAAAAATTTTCTGGGGTATTACATCAACTCCCCTGAAACATTCATCCTCGAATGATGCTAAACATGCCAAGATTAGATAGGGAGTAGAGCATACAATTGAAACCATTCGTTAGACTCATCACCACATCATTTCTCACTCCGAATGAAACATAGAATGCATAAATTCAAGAAACTACAACTGAACACATAATAAATGACAGCTGAACTGCTGCAACTTATTAGAAGTGCATGATTTAGGAAAGAACGGTACCTTCAGCTTGATCGGAGTTTGCGAAAAATATATGCGGGTACTTGGATCGCATATCCGCCTTATCTTTCCAAGTTGCACCCTCAATAGATTGGTTTCGCCACAACACCTTGACCAAGGAAACTTCTTTGTTCCTTAGTCTTCGGACACTGAAACCAAGAATCTCAATAGGAATCTCATCAAAAGAAAGATTTTCTTGAATGTCAGTACTCACAGAGGAATCCACTACCACAACATCGCTAATATGCTTTCTAAGCATGGAGACATGGAATATTGGATGAACAGAGGACAAATCGGAAGGCAACTTGACGTCATAAGATACCTTACCTGCACGGCTAAGAATTTTTTAAGGACCAACATAACGGGGACTAAGCTTCCCCTTCTTTCCGAATCTCTTCACCCCCCTCATGGGTGAAATTTTCAGATACACTAGGTCACCAACTTCAAACTCAAGGTCTCTCCTTCTAACATCCGCATATGACTTCTGACGACTCTGAGCAGTTTTCAACCTTTCCCTAATCAACTTAACTTTTTCCATAGCCTCAAATACCAAATCAAGACCACTCACAGCCGCTTTACCCACCTCGAACCAACCTATGGGTGATATATACTTCCTCCCATATAAGGCTTCAAATGGAGCCATGCCAATACTAGAGTGGAAACTGTTATTGTAAGCAAACTCTATCAACGGTAAGTGATCATCCCAACTTCCCTTAAAGTCAAGTGCACAAGCTCTCAACATATCCTCTAAGGTCTAGATGGTCCGCTCAGCCTGACCATCAGTCTGTGGATTAAAAGCCGAACCCAAAAACACTTGGGTACCAAGACCCTTCTGAAAATCTTTCCAAAATTGCGAAGTAAACTAAGTACCACCATCAGAAATGATAGACAAGGGAACTCCATGCAGTCTGACTAGCTCTCGAATATACCATCCAGCATAATCCTCAGCAGTATATGAAGTATGAACAGGCAAGAAATAAGTAGACTTAGTCAATCTATAAACCACAACCCAAATGGAATCATGATGGCATCGGGAAGGAGGTAAACTAATCACGAAGTCTATATTTATATCTTCCCACTTCCAGGTGGGAATACTAAACTCTTGCATCATACCACGAGGTCTTTGGTGTTCAACCTTAACTTGTTGGCGTGTTGCACACTTGGCTATAAACGCTGTTATATCTTTCTTTATGCCACTCCACCAATAGATTTCCCGCAAGTCTTGGTACATCTTTGTGGCACCAGGATGAATAGAATACCGCGCCCCGTGTGCTTCAGCCATAATCCTCTGTCTCAGATCATCAACATTCAGGACACATAATCTACCCTGCAATCTCAACACACCATCTCCCCTTTGGGAGAAAACCTCTACTTTTTGGTCTTAGACTGACTCCTTCAGTTTGACCAAACTAGCATCTAAGTATTGCTTTTCCTTCACTTTCGAAACCAAGGAGGATTCTAAACTACTCTAAACCACTATACTACCTTCAGCAGAGTCAAACAACCTAACCCCCAATCAAGCCAAATGATAAACTTCACGAGCCAACTCTTTCTTACCTTCTACCACATGCGAAACACTACCCATGGACACTCTACTTAGGGCATCTGCCACAATATTGGTCTTGTCTGGATGGTACAACACACTCATGTCATAGTCCTTTAACAATTCTAACCATCGTCTCTTCCTAAGATTCAATTCTCTCTGGGTAAACACATACTGCAGACTCTTATGATCAGTGAAAACATCAACATGGAACCATACAAATAGTGTCTCCAGATTTTCAAAGCAAACACAACAGCAGCCAACTCAAGGTGGGTGGGGTAATTTTTCTCATGGTCACCTTAACTTTCTGCATCAATACGCAATCTAACCCAACTCTCGAAGCAACACAGTACACCATAAAACCATCAACACTATAAGGAAAAGTCAAAATAGGGGATAAAGTAAGTCGAGTCTTCAACTCCTGAAAACTCTTCTCATAAGATTCGGACCACAAGAAATTTACTTTCTTTTGGGTCAACCGAGTCATAGGAGACGCTATAGATGAGAAACCCTCAACAAAATGGCAGTAATAGCCAGCTAAACCTAAGAAACTTCGGATATCAGTTGGAGAAATAGGTCTAGGCCGATTTCTAATAGCCTCGGTCTTTTGGGGATCAACTCTAATAGACTCGGAAGAAATGATATGAACTAGAAAAACAACTGACCTTAGCCAAAACTCATACTTATTGAACTTGACAAACAACTTGTGATCTCTAAGGGTTTGCAAGACAGTTCGGAGATGATTAGAATATTCATCCTTACTACGGGAGTACACCAGTATATCATCGATGAACACTATGACAAACATATCCAAATATGGTTTGAACACTCGATTCATGAGGTCCATGAATTCTGCTAGGGCATTAGTTAACCCGAAAAACATAACAGAAACTCAAAATGGCCATAATCAGTTCAGAAAATGGTTTTTAGGATGTCACACTCCCTAACTTTGAGTTGATGATAGCCAGAATGAAGGTTTATCTTTGAGAAATAACTTGCACCTTGTAATTGGTCAAACAAATCATCTATTCTCGGAAGGGGGTACTTATTTTTGATGGTGACTTTATTCAGTTGGCGGTAATCAATGCACATGCGCAAAGAGCTATCTTTCTTTCTCACAAACAACACAGGAGCACCCTAAGGAGAAACACTGGGCCTTATGAAACCCTTATCTAGTAGATATTTGAGTTGCTCTTTCAACTCCTTAAGTTCTGCAAAGGCCATACGATAAGGAGAAATATAAATGGGCTGAGTATCGGGGAAAAAATCAATCTTGAACTCTATCTCTCTATCAGGAGGTATCCCTGGGAGATCATCCAGAATGACATCAGAAAAGTCATTGACGACGTTAACAGACTGGAGATTTAGAGTCTCAGACTTAGTGTCTTTGACTCTAAACAAATAGTAAATACACCCCTTGGAAATAAGCTTTCTAGCTTTGAGGTAAGAGATAAAATGACTCTTGGGTGACAAAGAATTCCCAGACCACTCAAACACGTATGCACCCAAAAAGTAAAACTTGACCATTTGAGTCCAACAATCAATAGAGGCATAAGAAGAATACAACCAGTCCATACCCAGAATCACATCAAAATCGACCATGTCTAACTCAATCAGATCAGCCAACATGACTCTATGAAGAACGGTAACATGATACTTTTTATACACTTTCTGGGCAATAATCGAATCACCCACTAGGGTAGAAACTAGGATAGGCTCATGAATAATCTAAGGTCATTTCAAAATTCACAGCAATCAAAGGCGAAACATATGAGAAACTGGATCCAGGAACCAACAAAGCATACACTTCAAACTGAAATATACAAAGCATACCAGTAACAACATCGGGAGAGTCCTCCTATTCTTGGCGGGACGGTAAAACATAGAATCTATTCTGGTGCTACCCGCTAGAATTGCTAGAAGAGGCGTCCTGAGCTGGGTCTAGGTGAGTCACTGGAACTAGAGCAGTAATAGTCTGTGTCTGGGTTTGAGGGCAATAGTCACGATGCCCTTGTCCATCTTGTGGACAATCTCTAACGCTGTGAACCATGTCACCAAACCAGAAATAATCCCTTTTCTCACCCCAACACTTACCCAAATGAGCCCTACTACACTTAGGACACAGGGGACGATTTGGCTTACTACCAGTATTGTACTGGGACCTGGATGCATATGACCTGCTACCTTGCTTTTTTTTACCTCTAGGCATGGAAACACTAGCAGATGATAGTTATGGCATAGACGAATGATCCTAATACTGAGGAAAACTCCCTTCCTGCGATCTAGTCTGACCCTGTCCGTGCTTCTCGGACCTAGTTCTCTTGTTCACTCTCATTCTATCTCTCTCCTTAATCTTGTCTGCCTCAATCTGTTAGGCATGAGTCATCAGCCTTGAAAGATTCATCTCACTATTCAGCATAGCAGACCTACACTCCTTAACCACATAACTAGACACTCCAGTCACAAACTGTAACACCCCGTAAATTTTTTCGTACACTTATCGCGATTATATGGAGTCCTAAAGGCATGCGTATGGGTTACATTAAGTTTATGGTGATCGGAAGTATCCCGTCAATAGTTGTATGTGTAGGTATTGGAATAAGATTTCCAATGATATAAAGTTTGCCCAAAACAGAGGAGTATTCCATATAAGTTAGCACATTCAAAATTTCAAAACGGTGGCCGGGAAGCCTGTGAACAGTAAATCTGCAGGAAAATTACTGCAGCTAGGCAATTATTTTTTTGGATAAACTTTAGACGATCATGACTCCTTGTACAAAAATAACTGTGTGATCTGATATATATCGACGAAAATCTCCGAGATTCTTCTTTCCGATGAAATTGGTTTCATCCAAATCCAATTTCTGAGTAAGGAGCTATACCCGTTTTACTACAGCCTATCAAAAAAAAAATAGAATTGTGGGACAGATTTTTGGGTTAACTTTAAACGATCATAACTCCTTGTACAGGAAGAACTGGGTGGTATACTTTATATGAACATGAAATTTCTTTGAGTTATCTTTCCAATGCAATTGGTTTCACCCAAATACGATTCCGGAGAAAAGATTTATGATCGGTTTACTTCAGCCTGTCAAAACTGTCCACTGGGGACAGATTCGGATTTATTTAAATTTTTAGGGCAAAATGGTCATTTTCTATTACCTCTTGGACGAAAATTGGTCTTTATAAACCTACACGTAGCCTCATATATATCAGATATCATCCAATTATTAAGAGAAGGTGAAACCCTAGCCTAAATTCAACTTAAAATATTTTGTGATTCAACCGTAGAAAATTCGAATTGGTTCCGTAGTTATTTTCACCATCTCGAAAGCTTCGAGAAGCACCCCATGGTTATGTAAGGAGGATTCTAAATACAAGAGTTCATTGTTAAGGTATGAATATTGTTTATTCTTGATTCTTATCCATGAATAAGTATTGATAAAGGATTATGAGTATTGTCTTGATGTTGGAAGATAACCAGAAACATAGTTATGAATTGTGTTGTATAAATTGTTAGAAATAAATTATGGAAGTTGTTGTATTGGATTATGGAGGATGAATTGTGGTGATATATCATTATATTAGTGGTTATGTATTCCTAGTGATCATGTTGGTATTGGATGGTGATTAAGAAGGGAAATAAAGGCTAAGAGTGATGTTGAGGGATATTTCATGAAAATGCATGATATGTGAATGTAATAAGAGTATAAGAGGATATATGTAGCACTCTTATTGATGAGTTAAAGGATTACTTCCTAGACATTATTTGGTGAAGTTAATACCTAAATTGTAAGGTTTGGTTGCTAATACTAGTTGCCACAAATGACTTATTGTAGATAAGTGTTGGAAGAGTACGGGAAGTCAAGTTGGACTTGTATTGAAGTGGTTATATCAAGGTATGTAAGACATACTCTATCTAATATTTGGCATGAATAATGACCCATGGAACTCTCAAGTAAGCTTCCAACACTGTCCTATGACACATGACACATAATAACATCATATGATCTTCGACACTACCAATTCAACTTGTTTTCACTTTTAAGATGTCCGGCTAGTCAAAAAAATGTCCATATACTATTGTTGACTCCGAAATGGTTTAATGAGGTATCCATGATTCTCTACTTCATTTTCATGATATTGATTACCTATTTACATGTTTTTCCTATTGAGGTATCATGGTTTCAAGTTCCATAAGGTGTGACCACAAAGTAACCAATCTCAAAGATTAATTGAATTAAGAAATGGAATGTCTGTATTTTAAATTGATGATATGATGTATTGTATTAGTACCACTGATCAGTTGGCCATTGTATTATAAAGATTATGTATATATGCTATTCCAGGTGTGGTCCCTGATGTATTGTATTAGTACCACTGATCAGTTGGCCATTGTATGACATATGTTATTTATTGATAAGGATTATGGGAAGAATGATATGAAAGTAATGTTCAGGTATCCTATCAGCTCTTTTAAGTGTGGTCTACTGATACTGTTTATTCACTGGTATTTGGGTTCTGTTGATCTTTTGTATCTCATCTTGATACTCACTGCCTTACATACTCAGTACATATTTCCGTACTGACGTCCCTCACGGGGGACCTGTATTCATGCCTGCAGGAATAGGTACTTCAGGTCGTACACCTTCGCAGTAAGAGCCAGGACATTCTGTTTTTAGTGGTGAGATCCAGTTGTTTTGGGGCATCCCAAGTCGTTTCTATATGTATTTTTGGTATTTGTATAAAAGTCTTTTGTGGGCGGGAGTTTGTCCTGACCCTAACTCAGTTGTGTATCAATGTAGAGGCTTTTGTAGACATATTGTACAGCCATAAGAGTGTTGGTTTGATAGACGTGATGGCTCTGACGGCCAATTACTGTTCATATATATATTTACGCGTGTATGCTAGGATGATACAGGTACTGTTTTCTTCTATTTACAACGAAGTGCTGCCCAAATTTCTAATTTTCATAAGTAATGTAAATGTGAAAGTATAGGTTATGAATGGGTTCTCCCCGGCCTCCTCGGCTACGGGTGCCAGTCCGCTCCAATGGGATTTGGGGTATGACACAAACTTACTCATACTAGCCCGATTATCAGCCACTAAGTCAGGAGCATACTTGGCCAACTGATTAAACTTTAGACAGTACTCCCTAACAGTCATAGAACCCTGTCGTAGGTTCATAAACTCTTCCACCTTCGCCTTCCTCATCTCTAAAGGGAAAGACATATCCAGGAATACATCCTGGAACTCTTACCAAGTTGTAGGGACAACTACCTCACCTCTACCATTCCTCTAAGCAACAACCCAATCATAAGTAAGGTCTTTCAACCTATACACAGCCAAATCCACACTATATTCCTACGATACATGCATCACCTGAGTAATATTCCGCACCTTCTCTAAAAACAACTGTGGATCCTTATCAGACTTGGACCCATAGACTTTCAGCGGATTCATCTGCATGAAGTCACGGATCCTGACAGCAGCTGAATCACCTCCCTGCTGTTGTGGAGCCAGGGCCGGGTTGGCCTGAACATTTGCAGTAACAACTTGGTCCAGCACCTAAAAGGCTTCCCAAAATTCAGCATGAGATATGTTTTTATTCAATGGGCCAGTAGATTGAGGTTTTTGACCATTATTATTTTTTCTCGCTCGACGTCGAGGCATATTTCTGAAAGAGGAGAGCACGAATCAATAGCAGAGAGAGACACTTTAAGCACGATAGACTTCTGAAAGAAATAATCATACTTTTTTTTCCTAAAACATCTTGTAGCCTCTTGCTCATAGATGTGGCATGCTACAAACTGTTGATCAAGACTCTACTTAACGCGACTTGTCAGATACACTAAGACACCTTAAAACCTTAAGCTTGATACCAAGTTTGCAACGCCCTAAAAATAAGTCCCGGAGCGTCACATGGTGCTTGAGGCTACGAGTAGCCCCAAGCTAACCCTTTGAGCCATTTTCATTCAATTTAACATAAATCAACGGGCTTTCCATAAATAACTCTCAAATATCGATAGAGTAATCATCATCCAATAATAAAAGAATTTCAGAAAGATAACAAAATATGACTTATTAGTAAACTCCCAACATCTATACTAGTCTAACAAGACTCTAAGAAAATCAATAAAACCAGCGAGCCACTGAGACATGCCCCAACTGACTCATACTCAGTTATCAAATAGAAAAAATTCCATGAAACTAACATCAGACATCACGTCCTCGGAACACGAGGACTCACCACAAAAGAGAATGTAGAATAGCGTTCCTGAAAAAAATCACTGTCAAACCTAGAACTGAGCACCTAAACCTATATTCCGAGAAAATGCAGACCACATCCGAAGATGTTGGTCATTACCATGGAAAGAAACCGAGTATATGGGGGTGTATGCAGTTTTATAAACATCATCATTATAAATATTTATAAGAAATATGCAGGATGTATGAAAGACTCACATAGCCTGAAGAAAATCATCATAATCATGAGAGGATGGAATAAGTATAATAACATATGTGAGTCATAGTATAATTTGTCAATCACTTTCAGTTCATCAAGAATATCAATTCTCACAATGTAAATATCATTTAAATCGTTCGAAAGAATAACTTTCACAATTCCACTTTCAAATTACTTCACCATTCACCATAGACACAAGGAAACACACACACACTGGGAGATCCTATAACCAACATAAACCATGTGAGCTACATGGAGTCCAACATACAACCCACGTTGGGGAGAGCCATCCTATCCTTGCCATCGGAGTACAACTATCAATATCAAATCCACACAAACTAGTGATCACTATGAACTTTAGATCGATACTCATTTTTAAGATATTAATTGTGCCTTTGAATGATTGTTTTTGGAGTTTTTGGACTAGGAACTTGGAATCTTGAATAAATTTGTAGAATTAAGGCTGAACTTTGGAGGTTCTTGAAGTTGGATGTAGGAGCTTAGGGTTTTCTTTTTGAGGAAATTTGATTAAATATAACATATAATTATTCTAATAGGCTTTGATCTAGGGTTTGGATGAATTTTGGGTGAGAGGGAATGACCAAAATGCCCCTAAAAATCAAATAATTCTCGAATCTATTCTTTGGTGGACTGTTTTGATGGTCTGAAGTAGATCAACCATAACGTTTTACTCCAGTATCCAAATTGGATGAAACCAATTTCATTAGAAATAGGACTCTCATATCTTTCCATTGATATATATTATCTTATCCAGATCATTATGTACGAAGAGTTATGATCATTTGAAGTTGGCCCAAAAATTCACTTTTGATAGGCTGAAGTAGATCGACCATAACTTTTTGCTTCGATAGACAAATTGGATGAAACTAATTTCATCGGAAAGAGGAATCACAAATATTTCCATTGATATATAGTAGATCACCCAGATCATTATGTACAAGGAGTTATGATCATTTAAAGTTGGAGCAAAAATACGCCGGGCCTCAGTACTTTTTTTTGCAAGTTTTACTGTTTACTACTATTCATGGTTCGATCAGAATGTTCATTACTCATCACTCTGGTGTCCGTTTTGGATGATCCACATATCACTGGAAAGCTTATTCGATCGTCTACGCAATGGTGGGTCATAATCTAAGATATTTTGCATTGAAAATTTATAATTCATCCTAGAAGATAGAACCCAACACATTTACGCACAAAATTTCAATGAAACATTTCCCAGCATATTACAGTAACCTTCACATAGATACAAACCACATGAGCATTAGAGGATTCATAATCAAAACCATTTTCAGAAGAATAATCACTAATCAAGTTTCCTAAATATAAAATCAAACCAAAGCTACACCCAATTGATCATTCTTTTGCAAAAGTAGTAGATCACTATCAAGAATTGGATGGTTAGCATAATCTTCATTTGATTCTATATTTTTAGTGGATTTCAAGAAATAGGACAACATGTGAATCTTAAGATTACCACTTTTTCCTTTAAATACATCATATTGCAAATTACTAGGCGTCATACAAAGGAGTGATCTCACTATTTATCACTATCCAAAGGTCAGGATTTAAAGCATGCAAGTTTACTCTCACAAAGACATATGTCATTCTTCACAACATTTTCATTTTCATGAATTCTTAGAGCAAAACTAATAATAATAATTTCATCACACAATATGCTCAAAGAATAATTTTCATGCTCATGATCAACTCTATCAATATTATCACTAACTTGAGATTCATCAAGAACACCACATATATGCTCAAGTAGTGGACTACATTTATGAATAAGTTGAGCATTGTTCACACCTTCACTAGTTTTTTGCAAGTCATATACGAATGTAGACTCACCTTCGTTTTCACAGGGGTCAACTAGTATATGACTACTCTCATCACTTGGCAATGGGACCTCATTAAAGTTACAAGTGCTAGCACTAGGTGGACACAAATTGATCTCATGAGAAGAATCAATTCTGTCATCTATAGGATCTACTAGTGCTTGCTTACTTACAACAAGAATTCAATCTTCATGCAACCTATCAATGCCAAGAGTATCACAAAGGGAAGGCTCATGCAAATCCTTTGGCAAACCACCAAATACATTCACTTGGCTACTACTAGCCACATCACAATATTCTAAGTTTATAGGAGTGTAGGAGATACATTGTTACCTTGTAGCTCGCATAAGGTAAGGTCTTCACCTTGGTGTGTGTCATGGCAACCCACTTATTCTTTTTAGAAGCTCTCAATACAAGGGAGTTTGTCTAGACTTTTCCCTTGGATCATCTCTTCATCATTTTTTCCAAAGTTGGAATTCTTAGCCAAGAACTCCGCTTGATCATCAACTATGTATTCTTAAGGAACCTTTCTTGAATCCTCCAGTGGAAGTATATTATCTGGAACCTACGTACAAGAAAAATTTATACTAGTCAAAATGCTAGTATCTTGGTTAGTGGAGATTCGGTTTTAAGGGTATGTGGTAGTTCGGGTGGTGACATTTTGTGGAGGCTTTGGCAGATTAAGCAATTGGTGTAGCCTTTCAAGGTTCTGGTAAAAAAATTCAAAAGGATCCAAGGTAGTATAAATACCATAACTATCCAGGTTGTTTATGTTGTTCCTTTCATTGTCAAGGTACCTAAGAGAAAACAAAAACAAAAACAACAAACAAATAAGTGTTAAAGAAAGAAACTCACACTCTCTACTTCTTTGTTACTTCACACTTGGTTGCACAAGTGTTGAAAGTTGGCTTGTAATCCATGGGAAGTTGAGTGTTGATTTCTACTTTTTCCCAAAATAGATTTTTATTTGAAAGACTCAAAAAAACCTTGTTCGGAGTTGAGCTAAGGAACTACAATGAATCACAAAATATAAAAGCACACAAAGAAAGGTAACAAGAAAGAAATGGACTCAAAACTAACACACAACGTAGTAGGTGATTACTAGTTTGTCAATTAGTACTAGAATCAACAAAAAAAAAACTAAATGGACAAGAACTGAAATCGAGAATCCAAAATTTGAGCCTAAATTAAGTTGTACATAAATGATGACATGGCAGCTTGTGGTGGATCGAGATTTTGGAAAATTTCTTGTTTTCCAACTTTGAATTTCTGATCAATCTTCATTTTGAGGGTGAAAAGGAAAGAATTGGAGCCTTTTCAAGCTCAAAAGAGTTTGACTTTGAGATGGTCCCTCCTTGTATTTTCCCTTGTACTTAAATATACCTTTTGTTGTTTTCATCTTTTGCAAGACTTGGAATATGATTGGAATATTCTTTAAACAAATAAGTACTACACCATCGTTCTTCCCTTTTCAAGATCAAACAACCACTTTTGAATATTCTTCTTCAACAATATATGAAGATGAGAAAGAACAACAAGAACATTCAAAATTTAACCCAAGTTGACCCTTAAGCAAATAACCTCCAAATTTGATGATTCTTGAAGATCCAAGGTCATGTTGACAAACTACGTACAAATACCACAACTTCAAGTCCAAAACGTCACAACCATCTTTGCCAAAAACAAGATCCACCTTAAAGTTTCTTCAAACTCAAGCTCAACAGTAGCGGACGGCTCAAAACAATCCGAATTTAGCTCAAATGTTAGATCTAGACTCTATTAGTGCTAGGGAACAAGGATCTAGCACTATAAACTAACAAAACACACAAAAAACTTCTAGATCTAATTCTCAAATTTCTTCCAAAGTAGAAAAATGTGAACAACCAAATAGTTTTTGATTTTTGGATTTTTAACACTGTTTTTTGTTGGTTTTTGTAATATCCCGTACGTTCCTAGCTTAGTTAAGCCCTTAGTATGTGCCTATAGCAGTTAGAACTTGAAAATACAGCTAAGTGTTAAGGGGTTTAGTCATTTTTGACTCTCTTTAGACTTTGAAGATTTTTAAGTTGACTTTCCCGGCTCTGAGATGATTATTTTTGAGTTAAATTATATCGGGGGTGTAAGTATTATGTCTCTGGTAAGTTTCAAATTTTTTGAACAAAGGTTTGGATCAGATTTAAAATTAAAAAGCAGCAAGCTCAACCCGATTAGGCTGCATCGTAGTGAGTATTTCGATGAGGAGGCCACCGTATCATGATGGAGGCTAATTCGATATTTGTCAAAATCTAGTGATTCACCGCGATTACATCGCATCACAGTGGGTATTACGATGACCCACTCACCGCGTCGCAGTGACACCCAAATAAGAAGTGGTCCATTTCCATTAAGACACCGTGATTCCACCACGTCGCGGTGGATATAGTGATGGACCATTTGGCACATCATGGTGAGGTCTCATTCGGCATTCCAGTTTTGCATTTTTAATTTCCAGCACAATTTGGTCTTTTTTCGATCTCCTAAATCATTAAAAATAAAATATTAAACCCATTCTAAGCATATTATACCCATTTTTCATCAAATTTCTCTCAAATTCAACCCTAGAGCTTCAATTTTAAACTTCAATAACCCAAAATTTCACCATTCCATTCCCAAGATAATTCAAAATTCAAGGTTATCAATTCAATAACTCCAAGAAACAATCTTCATGAACATCAATAGATATTCAAAGTCAAGCGTCTTCCTTAATTTAATCACTTAAAGGTATGTGGGGTTATGAACAAAGATAATTCTTTCATCCTTGTATCCAAAACTAGTTTTTAATTACAAATTTACATGATTTTACATGAGTTCACATGAATTTCAATTTAGGATTTATACCCAATGATTATTATTTGGAGATTATGATATCACAAGTGACTTAAATGATGAATTGCATTTATATTTTTCCATGTCCATACATTTGGCTTGTTTTTACATATATTGAGAATTTAAATTGCATTGCCTTGACTAGAATTGTTAAAGAAATTTCAAGATCTTATTTATCAATCATAAACACTGTATTATTTGACATGAGTTAAAGTATGGGTTTAAAGCCCTAAGTTGAGTATTGGTATTTCAAGAAGATTTTTGCTTTTAAGTATCCTATGATAAGTTCAGACTCAGTTTCTGAATAAGATTTGATCTTTGATCCTCAGCTAAGAAATGGAATCCACTTAGTTAGCTTGATTTCAGTTTTAAACAGATAAATGCATAACTGGTTTTCATTACCAACCCTTACAATAGTTTTGAAGAGAATTTTCTACAAAATGAGCATACAGATTAAAGGGAGTAGTATTTAGCACCTAGAGGGAAGTATGGATTTAATGAATCTTACTTTCCTTGAACTATGAGCCAATATAGGTATAGATTTATATTATTCCCATTTATATGGATGACAAATACAAATTCTAATCTCTTAGCTCAGATTGTACTCCTTGGAAAGAGTATGAAACCTCTCCCCAATGTGAGATTGGAGAACTAGACGTTGGACTCCATGATATCTCACATGGTTTATGCCAATTAGAAGAACCTCCCTAAGGATTCGCAGAATAGTTGTAAAAAGAATTCCCTTCAGTAAAGCCCTAACAAAAAAGAATAATAGAAAAGCTTTAGAAACTAAGTGTAAAGGCTCATAGTCTCAGTCAGATATTATGTTACTTCAGATATTAGTTATAAATTTTAGCTTCCAAATTACAGATATAAAAGTGAGTACTTTCAATACTTTGCCTGCATGATTTAAGGATATAATACAAGTATAGTTTTCAAAACTAAATGCGATGGCTCACAAGATCTATACAGTATGTTTCATTATTTATGATTTATGACTTCCATCTTTCAGCTATTCTAGCGTATGTGATTCATTACACTCAGCATGCATTATTTTATAAACTTTTATTAACATTGAAATATTATTTCACTTATGCATTCACCCCTACATGCTCAGTAAGTACTGATCCATTTGTACGTCTATGTGCTACATTGTTTAATAATGTAGGTTTAGATGCTCAGTTTCAGCAGCATGAGTGATTTCAACCATCTCTATCTACATACCAATATTTGGTGAGTCCTTATAGTTTAGGGACCCAGTTATTCAGACTTTTAGTTTATTATAGTAGCCTGTTCAGTTATTTTCAATCAATTTAAGTCTGCTGGGGGTGTGTCCTAGTGGCTTTCTAGTTGTTAGTAGTAGAGGCTTGTCCGACTATTAGGTATATTTCAGACTTATAATATGAGTTGTTCATACGTTTAGCTCAAATGCATTCAGACATTATGTTCAGTAATTTCTAGATAAGTTCAGATTCTATATTTCAGTAATGATTGCTTGATTAAATCTCTTTGATATGACTTTTAGATTTAGTATAAGGCTTACAGGGTTAGCTTGAGACTACTTATAGTCTTGAGCACCGTGTGACGTCCTTAGACCCATTTTTGGGGCATTACAAACTTGGTATAAGAGCCTAAGGTTTAAAGAGTCTTAGAGAGTTAGAAGTGCTGCATTACGTTGAGTCTTGATCATGGTGTGAAGCGCGCCACATTTGTGAGAAAAAAGCTATAGAACATTTTAGGAATCATCTTTTTTTCTTTCATGATCCATCGCGCTTACAACTACCTCTATATGCTTTTAACTTGTGCTCTTACATGATAGGCGCAGAGCTAATGCTTACAGAAATGATAACCAGCTACCCCAACCATCTTATCCTCTGAATGAGAATGTGTCTCATGCTAAATTTTGGGCTACCTTTCAGGCACTGGCCCAAGCTGTGACTGCCAATGTTTAGGGAAACCATCAGGCTACAGTCTCGCCTTAGTAAGAGGGTAATTTAGCTGTATCAAAACTTTATGACTTTATAAGGATGAATTTGCCTAAATTCTTTGGATCAAAGGTAGGTAAGGACCCACAGTTGTATCTTGATAAGGTGAAAAAGATCACCCAAGTCATGCATTTTACTAAGAAGAAGAGTGTATAATTGGCATCTTACAGGATGAAGAATGTTCTTTATGATTAGGTTGTTATGTGGAAGAAAGGTAGAGGTAAAAATATAGCTCTCATGAGTTGACAGGTATTTCAGGATTTATTTCTAGATGGGTTCTTTCTAAGTGAGTTGCGAGAAGCAAAGATTGAATAGTTCATGAACCTGAGACAGGGTTCGATGTCAGTGAAGGACTACTTTCTTAAGTTCAATCAGTTGTCTAAGTATGCTCCTGATTTGATAGTTGGCCCTAGATCTAGGATGAGCAAGTTTATTATCGAAGTGTAGTCAAAAAGTGTAGGACTGCTATGCCTATTGGAGATATGGATTTTGCTAGATTGATGACTTATGCTCAACAGATTGAGGCAAAAAAGTTGAAGGGGAGAGATAGAGGGAATAAGAAGGCTAGAATTGGGCAGTTTGAGTACGGCCAACCAAGATTTGCAGGGGGGATCATTCATAGTTTTAGGGTTGCCCATCTTTTCTGGCACCATATTTAGTCAGTGCTCCCGGACCCAGAACCAAGCAAGAGCAGTGGGGGAGGACTTTTATGTCCAGGTCTCAGAATAGTATGGGTGGAAATCTTAGTTATCTTGAATGTGCTAGATATAGTAAGAATCATCCTGGTGAGTGTTTGTTGGGACAAAAAGGTTGTTTTGGATGTGATAAGTTGGGTCACGGAATCAAAGAGTATCTGTATGCTAATAAAAAAAATAGGGATATTCATCCCTAAACTCAAGCTACTAGTTCACCAGATCCTCTAGGTCGCCCAACCCCTCCTCAGGGCATATCATCCAGTACCAGTAGCGGTTGATGCTAGAATCAGTTTTATACTTTACCATCTTGTCAGGAGAATGAGAGTTCACTAGATGTTATTACCGGTATGATTCATTTCTTTCATTTTAATGTTTATGTGTTGTTAGACCCAGGGTCAAATCTCTCTTATGTGACTCTGTTGGTTGCAATAAATTTTGGAGTGGATCCTAAAAAGCTTTCTAAGCCCTTCTTAGTTTTTACCCCAATAAGTGAGTCATTTATTGCCAAACAGATCTATAGAAAGTTTCCTATCACTGTCCTTTATAAGATTATGTTAGCAGACTTAATAGAGCTAGATATGGTCGACTTTGACCTTATTTTAGGCATGGATTGGCTCCATTCCTATTATGTATCTATAGATTGTTGCACCTGAGTGGTGAAGTTTTAATTTCTAAATGAGCTAGTCTTTGAGTGGGAAGGTAATTCAGTGTCTCCCAAGAGTCATTTCATATCCTATCTTAAGGTCAGGAAGTTGATCTCAAAAGGATGTATTTATCATTTAGTTTGGGTCAAAGACACTAAGTTTGAGGCTTCAATAGTTTAGTCTGTTCGTTTAGTCAATGAGTTGTTGGAAGTTTTTCCTGAAGATTTACCAGGGGTCCCTCCAGATAGAGAAATAGAATTCAGTAATGATCTTATTCCTGATACTCAGCCCACCTCCATTCCTCCATATTGTATGGCTCTATCCAAGCTTAAGGATTTGTAAGAGGAACTCAAAGACCTCTTATATAAAGGCTTCAAAAGGCCTAGTGTTTCTCTATAGGGTGCTCCCATTCTATTTGTGCAAAAGAAAGAAGGTTCTCTATGAATGTGCATTGACTATCATTAATTAAATAAAGTTACAGTTAAAAATAGATATCCTCTTTAATGAATTGATGACTTATTTGATCGACTCCAAGGTTTGAGTTAGTTCTCTAAGATAGATCTCAGATCCGACTATCACCAAGTTAGAGTAAGGGAATGTGTGTTCCAAAGACAACTTTCAGAACCCTTATAGTCATTTTGAGTTTCTAGTCATGTCTTTTGGGCTAATAAATGCTCCAGCATCCTTTACAGACTTAATGAACAGAGTGTTCAAACAGTACCTACACATGTTTGTCATAGTCTTTATTAATGATATTCTTGTTTATTCTCGTAGTGAGGGTGACCATGTAGACCATCTTAGAATTGTGTTACAAACTCTAAGAGACCACCAGTTGTTTGCCAAATTCAACAAGTGTGAATTTTGGCTAAGGTTAGTATATTTCCTCGGTCATATTGTTTCCAATGATGGCATTAAAGTTGATTCCTAAAAGACCGAAGCAGTGAGAAACTGGTCTAGACCCATCTCTCCATCAGACATCAGGAGTTTCTTTGGTTTAGCTGGATCTTACAGATGGTTTGATGAGGTTTTCACATCAATTGTGTCCCCTATGACCAGATTAACTTAGAAAAAGGTTAAGTTTCAGTGGTCAGATTCTCGTGAGAATAGGTTTCAAGAGTTGAAGGCTCAACTCACTTCAGCTTCAGTCCTAGCGCTACCTGATAGTGTAGATGGATTCGTTGTCTATTGTGATACTTCTAGAGTTGGTTTGGGTTATGTTTTGATGCAGAGAGGTAAGGTCATAGCCTATTCCTCTAGATAGCTTAAGCCTCATGAAAAGAACTATCCTACCCATGATCTTGAGTTAGCTGTTGTTGTGTTTGCTTTGAAAATCTGAAGTATATGTTGGAGTGTTCATGGACTATAAAAGTTTGCAGTATGTGTTTACGCAAAGAGAGTTCAATATCTATCATAGAAGGTGATTAAAATTGTTGAAAGATTACGACATGAGTGTTTTATATCATCTGGGCAAAGACAATGTAGTGGCAGACACCCGTAGTAGATTGTCGATGGGTAGTATAGCTCATGTAGAGGGTGATAAGAAAGAACTAGTTTGAGAAGTTCACATATTGGATAGACTAGGTGTGCGGTTAGTTGATTCGGCTGAGGGAAATGTTTGGGTCTAGAGTAGTGTAGAATCTTCTTTAGTTTTCAAGGTAAAGGAGAAACAAGATAAGAATCCCAATCTAGTTAAGTTGAAGGAGTCAGTCAGAGATCACAAGATAGAGGTTTTCTCCCAAGGAGGAGATGGCATGTTGAGATTCCAGAGTAAATTATATGTGTCATTCATTGATGATTTGAGGAAGCATATTATGGAAGAAGAACATGGTGCGCGTTACTCCATTGACCCAAGAACTACTAAGATGTATCGAGATTTGTGAGAAGTTTATTGGTGGAGTGGTATGAAGAAAAATATTGTAGAGTTTGTGGCTAAGTGTTTTGTTTGTCAACAGGTTAAGGTGGAGCATCAAAGTCTTGGTTGTAGGAGTTTAGTATTCCTACCTGGAAGTGGGAAAAGGTGAACATGGATTTCGTAACAAGGTTACCCCATTTGGGTCGTTAGCATGATTTGATTTGGGTTATTGTAGACAGGTTGACCAAATCTGCCTATTTCCTGCCAGTTCATATGTCCTTCTCAGCCAAAGATTATGCCAATCTTTATATTAGATAGTTGGTCAGATTGCATGAATTTCCTTTATCTATCATTTCAGATAGGGGTACTCAGTTTACCTCTCTCTTTTGGAAAGTCTTTCAGAAGGGTCTTGGTACCCAGGTTTATCTTAGTTCAGCTTTTCATCCTCAGACAGATGGTCAGGTAGAGAAGGACATTCAGACCCTAGAGGATATGTTGAGGGCATGTGTTCTTGACTTCAAGGGTAGTTGGGATGATCACTTGCCGTTGATAAAGTTTTCTTATAATAACAGTAACCATTCTAGCATCTAGATGGCCCCATTTGAGGCTCTTTATGGGATGAGATGTAGGTCACCAATTGGTTTGTCTGAAGTGCGTGAGGCCACTTTGATAAGGATAGATGTGGTGTTAGAAGCTATAGAAAAGGTCTATTTGATTAGACAAAGGTTGAAAATAGTGCAGAGTCATCAGAAATCTCATGCAGATATAAGGAGAATAGATCATGAGTTTGAAGTCGATGACTTAGTTTATTTGAAAATTTCACCCATGAAGGAGGTGAAGATATTTGGAAAAAAAGGAAAGCTTAATCCCTGATATGTTGCCCCTTACAGAATATTGAGTCGTGTTGGGAAAGTAGCATATGAGTTTGAGTTGCCTGCAGACTTGTCACCCATTCACCCTGTGTTTCATAGCTCCTTATTAAAGAGGTTTATTGGTGATCTAGATATTGTAGTACACTTAGAAAGAATAGACATTCATGATAGCCTATTTTATGAAGAGATTCCAATTGAGATTTTTTATCACTACATTCGTAGACTAAGGAACAAAGAAGTTCTCTTGGTCGAGGTTCTTTGGTGGAATCAGTCCATTGAGGGAGACACTTGGAAATTGGAAGTAGATATGCGAACCAAGTACCCTCATCTTTTTGTGGAAAGTTCAGATTCAACCTAAGGTAACAAGTTTCCTCAGATCATCTCTTTTTTCATTCTAAGTTTCAGCTTTATATAGCCTCTCCCTTGATAATTCTTGCATTTGCAAATCAGTTGAGTCATGTTTTCAGCTGTGCATGCTAGTTATAATCCCGTTTCCTCAGTATAATTAGTATCATTCAAAGACGAATGTTTCCAAGGAGGAGATATTGTAATACCACATATGTTCCTAGCTCAGTTCAGCACCTAGTATGTGCCTATAGCACTAATAACTTGAAAATAAAGCTAAGTATTAAGGGGTTTAGTTATTTTTTACTCTCTTTAAATTTCAAGGATTTTTAAGTTAACCTTCCAAGATCCAAGATAATGATTTTTTAGTTGAATTATATTTGGGGGTGTAAGTAGCATATCTCGTGTGAGTTTCATATTTTTCGGACAAGGTTTGGATCGCATTTAAAATTCTAAAGTAGCAACTCACCGCAATTAGGCCGCGTTGCAGTGAGTATCGCGATGAGGAGGCCACCACATTGTTATGGAGGACAATTCGGTATTTGTCAAAATCTAGTGAGTCACAACGATTACACCACATAGCGGAGGGTATCGCGATGACCCGTTCACCGCATTGTGGTGATGCCCAAATCAGTAGTGGTTCATTTCCAATAATCCACCGCGATTCCACTGCATCACGGTGGGTATCACGATGGCCTGTTTGGTGAATCACGGTGATAGGTTGGTTAGATTGCATAGAGTTCATTTATCTATAATTTTAGATAGGAGTACTCAGTTTACCTCTCACTTTTGGAAAGCCTTTCAGAAGGGTCTTGGTACCCAGGTTCATCTTAGTTAAACTTTTCATCCTCAGACAGATGGTCAGGCAGAGAGAACCATCTTAGAATACAAGTACAGTTTTTAGAACTAATTGTGATGGGTCACAAAATCTTTAAAATATGTTTCATTATTTATGACCTTCATCTTTCAGTTATTCTAGTGTATGTGAGTCATTACACTCAGCATGCTTTCTTTCATGAATTTTTATGAACATTGAAAGATTGTTTCACTTATGAATTCACCCCACATGCTCAGTACATTTCAAAAGTACTGACCCATATATACGTCTATGCGATACATTATTTAATAATGTAGGTTTAGGTGCTCAGTTTCAGCAACGTGAGTGCTTTCGACCATCCCCAGCTACATCCTGATAGTTGGTGAATCCTCATGGTTCAGGGACCCATTTATTCAGACTTTCAGTTTATTATGGTATCCTGTTCAGCTATTTTCAATTAGTTTGAGTCAGCTGGGGTCTGTTCCAGCGGCTCTCTAGTTGTTAGTAGTAGAGGATTTTCTGACTATTAGGTGTGTTTCAGACTGTAATACTCGGTATTTACCTAGATCACTTTTGCTCTTAGTACACGAGCATTTCTATATAAAATTTTCATAATACTTATAATTTATCTGTTTAAGACCTGCCATTGCATAGGAAATTCAGTCAGCTTTCCAACATTATAAATTTTGTCCAAATTTGATACCCAAGTGAAAAGTTATAGCAATTTTTGTAAAACAGTGTGCCAACTGGAGAAGAACCATGTCGTGGTGAGGGTCAAAATGACAATCGTCAAATTCCAGTGTGCCATCGTTATAAGCCCACATTGTGGAGAAATGCCAGATCCAAATTGGCATTTTCCAGTGAAGCTCCACGATAAAGGTGCATCGCGCCAATGCCCAGTTTCCTAATTTTTACTTTCTAGTATGACTCCGCGAACCTTCAAGTATAAATCTTCTCAGGTATGTTAAATGTTCATTCATAGGGCCCTTTCACCCATCAAGTCCACGTACCCAATTTAAATACAAAGTTATGACCTTTTCAAGTAATTTATGATTTGAGATTGTGATTTTAATCATGAAATCCCATGAATCTTGTCCTATACCATGTTTTTATGAAATTGATGTTGATTATTACACTCCACATGTTTAAATCTTTTTATCGACTGATTTAATTCATGATTTTTGATATTGGGGTTGAAATTGTGCTTTTAATACAAGCTTTAAACTATTCTTATGCTTAATGTACACCATGCATATCAAGTGTTTGATGAAATGCCGACAAGAGTGAATTTTAAATAAGTGTTCCTATGTTATGTCCTTAAAGATTAGTGATATTTTACTATTATTACTATTGAGTCCTAGGGGTTATAAATACCCAAAAACATACCCGTTTACTTAGTCTCATTGGATTCAAATTAGTTTTAGACATATTATGAGAAATATCAGTTCAGTCAATTATGATAATTAGTTAAACTCATAATATTTAAGCATTCCGAGTCAGTTGAGTTGGGAGTAGGATTTAGCACCAAGCGAGTGCAGAGATAGAGGATTTCCCGTCAGATAGGTAGAGTCATTAGTAGTAGTCTCTGGACTCCAGAACTACGTAGACAGCATAGAATAAGAGGAGTCACCCATCAGATTAGGCTTGACTAACTCGTAGGGGTCACCTGTCAGTTTAGGCTTAACACGCTTAGCCCTTCAAGACAGTACATAATTATAGTAGATCCACACAGCCAACGTTAGTACCTGTGGGACGGTACTAACACCCTTCCTACTGGGGTTACAGGTTGGACCTCAAACTTACTCACTGAGGCATGTCAGTTAGATGATAGCTCCCACAATCTCAGTTTAGTAATCAGTTTACTAATTCAGTTTCAGTTTTTTGACCATAACATATAGATATCAGTGATTCAGTTATCAAAATTAGTGTTTCAGTATTTACAGCTTATATTCAGAATATGTTATATGCTTGGTCATGCATCCTCAGTACTTACAGACTTCACGTATTCTCAACATTTCTAAACTTCATGTATCCTCAGTGTCTATAGATTTCATGCACTTTATTAAGTATTACATGTTATATATATATATACATATACATTCAAACAGTTATTATCTATGTTCATAAAACCATGCATATCAGCCTACCTCATTTAGCATACCAGTACATTCAAAGTACTGATCACATACTCTTTTCTTGCGCTATGATGTTTCATATCATAAGTTCGGATGCCCAGTTCTTAGATCGTGCCTAGAATTCTCAGACTATCAACCGTAGTAGTGGAAAGTCCTCTATTTTGAGGACAGACTATTTTAATTCATGTTTTACAGTTCAATAGTTCATTGGAGTTAGTTGGGCCTATCCCATCAACTAACATTTAGTCAGTTTAGAGGCTTTCAGAACTACAATCAGTTATTTAGTACTCAGAATTTAGTTGACTTTATCAGATTATTTTATCAGTTTGGTTTACAGATTCTATTAGTTTTCATTACTTAAAAGATTATGGCTTATCAATTGTTCTTCTGAGTATATTATATTTTTATTTAGTGCTCACAGCAGGTACCATGTTATGGATTATCTTGTGGTCTCTCAGGACTGTAAGCATCGTGTAGTGACCAGGGGTACTCTCAGGGCGTTACACAGACTTACAGTATGATTTGTTTAGAATTTTAGCTCAAACATATTCAGACATTATGTTCAGTAATTTCCAGATTAGTTCAGATTCTGTATTTCAGTAATGATTGCTTGATTAAATCTCTTTGATAAGAGTTTCAGATTTAGAATAAGGCTTATAGGGTTAGTTTGAGACTACTTGTAGTCTTGAGCACCGTGTAATGTCCTGGGATCCGTTTTTGAGGTGTTACAGTTTTCTAGGTAACAATCCCAAGACTGATTTTGTTGGAACAAAATCAAACCTGGCTTTAATACCAAATGATAAAATATCTAAGTATAAAACACAAGAATAGATGAAGTCTAACCTAAAGAAGCAAACACAAATCCAACACTAAAGATAACAAGCAACAAAACACCAAACTAAAGCAAGAAAATAAAGGATAGTTAGTGAGATATAAACTATTACAAGCTTTAGGAACTAAATTATGTATCAAATACTAGAACCCCTAAGGTTCACTATAGCAACACCATACTCTTACTTGAACCCAAGAGGGAATCAATCACCTCAAGAACCCAAGTTTCTAAGCCAAAATGCAACACAAGTGAAGTCACAATATGTCTTTCCGTAGTTACAGTTGGTACTACTCTTACAAGAGAGAAAAATATTTCAATCTTTCAATATCAATAAACAACTAAAGAAGAAATAAACCTAGAAGATACTATTTATTGTCTTATAAAACAAAATGACTAAGTCACCCTTAATGAGATTTTACACTCCAAGGGCGCCCCTCCTTAGCACTCCAAGAAATTACTAAAATACCCTTAATGATTTTGAACACTCCAAGGTCGCCCCTCCTTAGTACTCCAAGCCATAGTTTTTTCTTAACACTCCAAGGCCTCAGGTTCTTCAAGCTTTAATGGTAGCTTCTGGTTCTTCAAGTTTCAAAAGGCTTCTTATAAACGACTTGGAATTCCTCATGCTTGAATCATCAAGAAATCAACCACTCACAACATTGTTCTATTCGGTGCTAAAAATGGTTTCTCGAGATTACTGAGGCTTTAGTCTTTATGTGTTGGCCTCGAATGATGTTATGAAAAGGTATGATGGGCATTTGGCCATTTAAATATGAATATTGGAAATCAAATAATAAAAACACACTCTTCCTATTAAAATGACACAAATTAAAAAGTTACACCCTTTAATTTAAAAGACACCTCTTACAAAAACTTATAATTATTAATTTAATTTAAATAAAAATTCAACAATTCTCCACTAGATTGGAAATCATTGTTATAGTTGTAATACTACAAGAAGAAAAAGCTGCGAAGCGAAGAACGAAATTTTTTTTACTGTTGGGTTTAACTGATTTAGCTTTTTGTAATACCTCACGAAATTTTTCGTTGAAATTTTGTGCGTAAATGTGTTGGGTTCTGTCTTCTAGAATGAACTATAAATTTTTCGTGTGGAATGTCTTAGATTATGATCCACCATTGCGTAGAGTATCAAATAAGATTTCCAACGATATGTGTATCATCCAAAATGGATACCCGAGAAATGAGTTGTGAACATTCCGATCGAACCGTGAATAGTAGTGAACAGTAAAACATGCAGGAAAAAGTACTGAGGTCTGGCGTATTTTTTCTCTGACTTTAAACGATCATAACTCTTTGTACATAATGATTTGGGTGATCTACTATATATCAACGGAAAGCTCTGCGAGTTCTCTTTTCGATGAAATTGGTTTCATCCAATTTTTCTATTGGAGAAAAAAGTTATGGTCGATCTACTTTAGCCTATCAAAAGTGAATTTTTGGGTCAATTTCAAATGATCATAACTCCTTGTACACAATGATATGGGTGAGATACTATATATCAACGGAAATATATGAGAGTACTCTTTCTAATGAAATTGGTTTCATCCAATTTGGATACCGAAGTAAAACGTTATGGTTAATCTACTTCAGACTATCAAAACAATCCATCAAAGGACAGATTTGAGAATTTATTTGATTTTTACGGGCGTCTTGGTCATTCAACCTCACCCAAAATCCATATAAACCCTATATTAAAGACTATTAGAAGCATTATATGTTATATTTCATCAAATTCCCTCAAAAAGAAAACCCTAAGCTCCTACATCCAACTTTAAGAACCTCCAAAGTTCACCATTTATTTCAGCAAATTTATTCAAGATTCCAAGTTCCTAGTTCAAGAACTCCAAGAACTATCATTCAAAGGCACGATCAACATCTCAAAAATGAGTATCGATCTAAAGTTCATCATTCAAGGTATGTGGAGTTTTTCAACAAGAACTCTCTTTCGTTCTTGCCCAAAAGTAATTTTCTTTATAAAGGCATGATTTTTATGAATTTGAAGCATGAACTAATATCTTATGATGATTATTATGAAATATTGATGTTTATGATTTTGAAAGATGAATTTACATGTGGTGATATAAAGCATGAATCTTGAACGATATTTATCATGATTTTGATATTTGGGTCATGAATCTCTATTGGAAATTATGTTTTTTTAGAAAGTGTGTGTTATAAGCACGTTGGTGTTGAATATTTGAGATATTTTGAATGATTTGACCTTTTGGTCTTAACGAAGTTGTTTTGAACTCGAGTGTGAAAGAAATCCACAACGTGGTTGATTTTGATAGATAGGAAGCATGATGGCTACCGATGTATATTTATATATTACTAAAATTATTTTATTATGGATTGTCTTTGAAATGATCTGAGCTCAGTCCGGGAGAAATCTTTAGCACCGAGTAGGAGGTATAAAGCGACCTTACTTTCCTAGAACTACGTGCCCCCGTAGGAGTGAGCCTGAGGCTGATTTATATAGTGATCACTAGTTTTTGTGGATTTGATATTGATAGTCCTACTCTGATGGCAAGGATAGAATGGCTCTCCCAAACATGGGTTGTACGTTGGACTCCATGTAGCTCACATGGTTTATGTCGGTTATAGGATCTCCTAGTGTGTGTGTGTTTCCTTGTGTCTATGGTGAACGGTGAAGTGATTGAAAGTGAAATTGTGAAAGTTATTCATTCAAAAGATTTAAATGATATTTACATTATGAGAATTGATATTCTTGATGAACTGAAAGTGATTGACAAATTATATGATGACTCACATGTGTTATTATACTTATTTCATCCTCTCATGATTATGATGATTTTATTCGGGCTATGTGAGTCTTTCATACATCCTGCATATTTCTTATAAATATTTATGATGATGATGTTTATACAATTGCATCTTTGGATGTGGGTTGCATTTTCTCGAAATGTAGGTTCAGGCGCTCAGTTCCTGGTTCAACAGTGATTCTTCAGGCACGCTGTTCTACATCCTCTGTTGTGGTGAGTCCTCATGTTCTGAAGATGTGATGTCTGATGTTGGTTTCACGGAATTGTTTACATTTGATAACTGAGTATGAGTCAGTTGGGCCATGTATCAATGACTCGCTGATTTTATTGATTTTCTTAGAGGTTTTTTAGACTAGTATAGATGTTGGTAGTTGACTAATAAGTCATATTTTTTTATCTTTCTGAAATTCTTTTATTCTTGGATGATGATTACTCTGTTGATATTTGAGGGTTATTTATGGAAACTCCGTTGATTTGTGTTGAACTGAATGAAAATGGCTCAAAGGGTTAGCTTGGGGCTACTCGTAGCCTCAAGCACTGTGTGACGCTCCGGGACCCGTTTTTGGGGCATTACACTCTTAGACTAGCGAATGAAGATAAACAAATTGAAAATAAGAGAATGAATGAGGAGTTAAAGAATGAATAATGGATCTTGGAACGGGTCAGGTTCGAGGTATAAGAGTTGGATGAATTTATATTTTGTGATGTGACAATTATTTTGTTTATGTGGTACTAAAATTTTTTTTTTTTTTTAAAAAGAGGGTTTGTAAATTTCCAACACATCATTTAATGGTAAAAGGGGTAATATGCTCCTAAACTTTAATAGTGGGAGCATTCGTGGACTAAACTTGTAACGGAAGGTATATTTGAACCTTTTCGCAAAGTTTAGGGGCATATTTTACCCTTTTTCCTTTAATGTATACTATTAATTGTAGAGGTAAAATAAATAAATAAAATTAATTCTATCCTAATTTAGTAAATGATCAATTAATATGGGATATTTCTTTTTAATAAGATGACCAATGAAAATTGAACGGAAGAATAGATTTTTTATTTTCTTAAATTTTGTGCCAAGTCACATTAAACTCACAAAATTAAATATATTTTGATACGTTTAATATATTTTAATTTAAGATTATAAGATTTTTTATTTTCTCAAAATCGTATCAAGTCACTTTAATTTTAACACAAAAAAGATTAAGAATTTTTAATACACTTAAAATACTTTATTTTACTCCTAAGATCATAAGATTCTGCATTTTCTCTATTTTCATGCCAAATCACGTTTAAGATCATATGATTCTTTATTTTCTTAAACTCTATATCAAGTCAAAATAGATCAATCAATTTAAAACTAAGAAAGTGAGAGAATTTATTTCCAGTGTGTGGTAACCGCAGTCCACCCACAACAAACATTCTGGAGAGCTAACCTTCGAGTTACAACTGCATGGAACATACCCAATTGATTAACTGGGTACCCAATGTAAACATTGGACAATTCGTTTTATTAGGTCTCAGATAACTCATTCTATCAAGATTTGAGTTTGAAATATAACAAAATCTGGAAGAATAAAAAAGGGTAGTTTTTGTTGAGAACAATTGAAGCTTTTATGGTTATCACTTAAAGCTTGTTAAGAATAAAATCGAAGCTTTTATGGTTTTCACTTGAAAATTGGTAAGAAATTGAAGCTTGATAAGACAAAATCGAGATTTGAGATTGAATTGTCACTTGCTTGGAAAAATTGCATTTTCATTTACGGTTTGAGAAGATTTTCTAATTCTATTTCATGCATTAATTGAAGCTTTGAAGGTGATGAAAATGGAGGGATGGCTTAGGGTAATTAAACTATGTGGGTGGGTGGAGGTGTATAAAGAATAAAAGAGTGGCTTTTATTTAAATTATTTTTAATTAAAAATTGTGTGCACACAAGCTTTATATGTGTGAAAGCACACATTTTTTTTTTCAATTCACCAATTAAGTGTCACCTAGACTTAGTCAACAGTCAAAGGGGTTCAAAATATTGAGATTCATTGAGTTTAAGGGTTCAGATGACGAAGATCTAAGTAGAGGAGTTCACATTAAAAAACTTAGACAAATACAAGGGTAAATTGGTCATTTCACCAACTTTGAATAAAAAAAATAAGATGTGTAGTTTCTGAGGTAGTGACATACACTTTATCCTCTCAGTATTTCACTTTGTAGGAATACACCGGATATATTGTTATTGTTATGTAGTTGACATGGTAAACATCTTAACCTTTAATAAACAAATTGCTTACGTGCACTGCAAATCCAGATCCATAGCTATCGAACGAAACACAAAATGAATTCTAATAATAGCTAGTTAACAAATGAGAAGAATAATACTATCTGCATCTCATCTACTAGGTGACACATTTGATGAGATAAAATTATGAAGTATATTATATCGCAAAATAGTAAAATCTGATACAAATTTTTCATAGTATATATACTAGCATAGTATATCGCAAAACATAAAAACCTACTGCAGGTTCCTCATAATACATATTCAAGCATGATATTACTAGCTTTTCTAATAAACTTAATAGGGATTAACACCCTAGCTTGCAATAACAAATGAGTTACAACATTTCATGCATGACCCAAGCAAGAGATTAAGCTAATTGAGCCACATATATATTTCCTTCATTGAGCCAACTCACTTAGAGGGATTCATGAATCGCAAAATTTGCTCATACAAATCTATCAATTGCCAAAACACAAACCAAAAAAAAGTATTTTCTATCAAGAGCCATCTAACAAAAGTAGGAGAAAATATTTTCTGAAAATAGAGTTAGAACATAAAAGAATATCAACTCATTTGTCAAATAACAACCATAATTACAAAATATAATAATACAATGTTTATTTTAAACAAATTACAACATGTTCAGGTATTAATCCGAAGTGACAATCCAAAATAATTAATGGGAATCTAATCAGAAAAGTACAATGAGGAAAATGTTAAAGTTTAACAACTCAAATTACCAGGCACTATCAATGTACTACTGCTAAACTATAACAACATGAGGTTATAGTGATCTAAAAATTAAATGCAAAAAGTAACCATATTTATGTGAAATTGATAAATGACTGTGATTAATGCATATGAAAATGTAAGATAGTTGAATTTTTTGATGATGCATGAATCAATAAAAGAGAAAAGAGAAACATTTACCCGAACATCTGATGGGTATCCTAACATAGTGAAAATAACATCAGTACTCCAAAGATCAGTTGGGGAATTAGCAAGAAGAGCACCTTGAGATTGGGGATGAACAACTTTAGAAGGATCGCGGACATAGATTGTGACGAAATAGCTTGCGGAGAGAAGCCGAGAAGACATGGCGCTACCCTTTACATCGGTAGTTGTCCATCATATTCGGATTTGGGTTGGATTGATCAGAGTCAGGTAGGATGTCATCGCTCGAGTTTCTGATACCGTAGGAAGAAAAAACTGAAGTAAGGAGATTTTTGTTCATGGATTGGGTAGTAATGTGTATAAAATTGAGCACATAAGTATTGAGAAAATTGAACAGAAGGTGTCTCTAAGTCATATATAAAAGATTAGTGACATTGACCAATGTTAAGGTTAAAAATTTGATTAAGGTAACTATGGATCAAATTAATATTTTAAAACTTGTTAAATTTTTCTTACAATATAAAAAATTACAACTTAATTCATTTGTAATAAAAACAAGGGACCCCAGTCATTATTCTCATATCAGTTTTCAAAAAAAAAAAAATTGATCCTCTCAACGTGAAATGTTTTGCCTCTCAAAATTCAAAATTCGTCCCAACAAAACTTTTTTATTTTTCAAACAGATCATTGTCGACAACATCTCCGGTGAATTTGAACCTCCGAAGACCCCCCCCATTCAACTTCTTCATCCTTCCTTGTTTCCTTGTAACTGTTAAAGACTTTTCTTTTTGATGTTTTTCAAAAATTAGGGGTTTTTAATTAACAAAGAAAAAGAAGAACTTTAGTTGTATTCTTTTCAAGTATGGATTAACTATTTTGACTTTTAAATATCTAAAAAGAAAGAGAAACCTAAGAAAATCCTTATGTATTGTATTTGTTTTCTTAATGGTGGTTGATGTAAACGTGATATTTTTTGAGTGAAATAAGATTTTTTTTATTCCAATTTTCAGACATTATTGTAAAAATAGTGAAACTTGAATTTTATTTTTTTCTAATACATCTGATGTGACCAAATTTTATTGGTATTTGTTGTGTTTGTTGAGGTAGGCATCCCAAATAGAGGTCAGGTTTGGGGTCTGAAATCGAGGTCAGATCCTAGATTCTGTGCTTGAATCAGGATTGAGGGTAAGATCTTAAATTGAGATCAAGAATTTAGTCCTGAGTCGAGAATCGGGAGTTAGGACACAAGTCGAATCTCGAGTTAATATCAATAATCGATACCTGAGACTTGAGTTAGGGTGGAAATTAAGGTGTGAGGTTGAAAGAGAGTGTTTTGCTTAATTTTTGAAGGTAAGTCATTTTCTTTAAATTTGACAAAAATAAGTTCATTTGGAAAAGATTTTACAAAATATTTAAGCCAACCAAACATGAGAAAATTGAAAAATACTTTTCAGAAAATATTTTTCTTCATACGAAACACATACTCAGGACTCTATTTTATTTTATACGTTCTTTGTAATCCATAATGCCTTTTGTTGACACTCAATTTTGACCCTTCCATTCGTTATTTTTTCTCACTCGAGTGTGTACTTTGTTCTCGAGGACAAAATCACTATTTTTACCTTTCTTTAATCAAAATTGTGATAACAGATACTATTTACATTATTTAAGTATTATTATTATTATAACTATTATTTTTGATTATTCTTCACTTTAAAAGTTTTATTTAATTATTCTTTTCATTTCTCATTTAGTTTATTTTATAAGTATTGATCAAATATTTAAGAGTTATTATTCTTTTATTATAAATTATTTTTTTAACTATAAATATAATGATTAATTTAATAATTTTGTACTATTTTCCTTCACTTAGTAATTTAGTAGTTATTATTTTGTATATTATTTTATTTTTAAAGAAATTTATTTAGTCCTAAACAAGTTCAAAAATTAAATTTCAAATTCAAGTTTTGTCAAATCTTTTCATATCCATAAGATCCTCCTAAATATTTTCTTTAGATAGAATAATATATTTTCTCTCAAAATTACTCCACCAAATTATTCTTTTCCTATTCTACTCCGCCTAACATTTAATTCCTTTCTCAAACAAAATCTTTCCTATATTTCTTTATATGAAAGAAAATAATTTTATTTTCAAGGAAAAAAAATACTAAAAATGATTCACTTCCTTTTCAAAATTCCACTCCAATATATCTTTTTTATTTTTTTTTGGCTACATTAAAATGCTAATCCTAGATTCAATGGGAGGAGACGAAAATTCAGGTATTCTAAATCTATTGCCTCCTCTCATGCGTCATTCCTCACTGTTGTCTCGTTCAAGCACGACAACAACTTTGAGTGTGAAGCTTAGCAGTTTCTATACCAAGAAAATGCATAGAAAGAGTTCACTACTCACCTTTAATTAATCATGTAATTGAAGAGTACCTTCTTTGTTTTTCTTTAAGTCCACTACTCACCTTTAATTAATCATGTAACAATGAAAGAGTTCTGACTTCAGCGTAGTATTTGGCTTGTGTGATACTCTATTTCTACGTGATGATTATTCTAGAGCTTTAATTAAGTATTGTTTTAGTTACACTTTATATTGGTTGGTGTATCATGTTTCAGTATCTTACTTGAGTTGAAAGTTGTTAGCTGTTAGCTTTAATCTAATTTATTCTCTAAAGAAAAAATAATTTTAATAACACATAGATGTGATTAATTGTAAAATTATATTAAATTTTTGGATTTAGTTCAAGATCTCACAATTTGTCTAGGTCACTGCTTCTCTTCAGTTAGACAAACTTCACAAAAGTTTCATAAACAACTTATTCAAAATTCATTTCTTTCTACCCTATTCCTTTGTTTTTTTTCTCTTTTCAATTTTATTTTCTTGTCTGGTTTGTCTATGTTTGCTCAGATAGATTAATGGTTATTTTGTTGATGAAATTAAACCTCATATGAGAGATTAGTTTACAGTGATTATTTGATTAGAATATTGTAATAGTATAATTTCAAATCATTTCATGTTCTATGTTTATTAGTAGGTTATGGGTAATTATCATACTGTTTTGAATGTTCCTTAAACTGATAATTTTTTATTGCGATCATGCATGTTTTCATCAAAGAAGAACTCTTTTTAAAATCCCTTTTCTTTTATATTTCTTACTTTAGTAAAGTGTCTTTTTTACTTTATTATTTTAATTTTTTTTTTGATTCATTAAGTGTTAAGAACAGACATACTCTCATCCTTTTGAATATTTCTTACATGCACACTATAATGGGGTGACATCAGTTCGAGTTCAATTATAGCAAGTTGAGGAGTCAACACAAAATCGTGATCAATTAGAGTAGTCGTCACCCCATCGGGGATCAAGTACGTATTGGGCTATGATGACAAATACATGCTATAGCTGACTTCTTGTCTAAAGCACATATATAGCTTGATTAAAAATAAAGCAAACTCGATACTCCCATCTTTTTAAATTTTGTACGTCACCTTTTAAACGTCTCAGAGACTTGACAACTCTTACTACATTATAGTAACAATGATACAAGGCAGCCCACAAAGGACACAAAACAAACCACAAACGTCACATAATAGTCCATAAAGAACAAGACACAAAACGACAACAAGAAGAGAAGCACAAAACACAAATGATTTTCAATATATTAAAGGATAGATGATTAGACAAATGCTTTCATAAACTCTAGAAACCCTAAGATGTATCAAATCTAAGGACCTCTAACACCTATATAAAAATCACTGAAACCTTATGGTGACACAAGAGGGACATTACCTCCTCAAGAACCAATGTTTTAAGACAAGATGCAACTCAAGTGAATCCACACTTGAATTAGCCCTCATTTCGGTTTTGGCTTTTTCCAGCCCTACAACTAAGGTGTTTCACTCTCAAAACCTAGAGAGAACTAGGTGTTACAATATTTCAAAGTCTTCCATCAATAAACAACTAAGCATGAAATGATCCCTAAAGAGCCTACTTATAGTTATTACAAAATGAAGACAAAATGAACCTAATGCCCTTAATGAAAGGAGATCCTATGGAGTGTAAGGAAAGGGCACAAAATGATCAAAACATCCTTAAGTAGAGTGACATTTTTGGAGTGTTTTAAGGCTCTTCAATGCTCCAAAAATCGTGAACCATTATGTGTTGTCCAAAACCGTGAGTTCTCAAGTCTTTAATGATCCAAGAAATCTTCCACACATGGCCTTGCTTAATGGCATGATCAAAATAGGTCCTCCATGCTTGTTCTTGTATTCTCGAGGTGACCAAGTCTTGAGTCTCTATATGTTGGCCTCCAATGATGTCATTAAAAGCTAAGTTGGCCATTTGACTCGTATCATCCTCTCCTTCTTGAAAAGGATTCGACCTCGAATCCAAACATTGTAGCTCATAGGAGCTACGACCTTCCTCTTGACGTGTGTTTGGGAAGACCACTTTCTCCCTTTGACCTACTATATGATCCAATATTTCATATATCATATCTATGTCTCAAAAAATAGTATCAAGGTAGGCCAAAATGACATTGGTGACATTGTTGTCCATGGGTTGAGAGGTTGAAGTTTTGGGTTCCATTTTAATTGTACCTAAAAGAAAAAAAGGAAAAGCCTACAAAACAAAACACAAGTTAGTTTGAAATAACCTCACCACACTCTCACACTCTTGATCGTCTCACACTTGGATTCACAAGTATTGCAAGTTGGCTTGTAGTTCATGATGAGTCTACTCCTTGGTCAAAATGGATTCTTTGTTTGAAGACTTAAGGAAATAATGTCCGAACTTAAACCAAGAAATACTATGATCAAAAAAAAGAAAAGCACAAAATAACGCTAACACGAAGAAACATATTCAAAAACTAATTTACTACTTAGTAGGTATTTACTAGTTGCCAATTAGTATTAGAATCAACAAAAATGAAACTAAGAATCAACAACAAGAAACTATGAATCCAAGATTTTGAGCTAAAAGTTTCCATAGTGTACCGATTTGGTGATATGGTGGTCTAGGATTGGTTGTGGTTTTTGAAAGGTTCTTATTTTTTCGAACTTTAAGATTTTGGCTCAATTTTCAATTCTTAAAGTGTATAATTGGGCCTATAAAAATAAAACAACAAAATTGGAGCCCTTTTCACCTTTCAAAAAGGTTTGACTTGTCTTACACCTTTTGAGCATGACTCCTTTTTAAGGGGTTGGTGGGCTTTTCCTCTTTTGTACACTTAGGATAATGTTCATTCTCCATTTTGGAAACAAGTCCTTTAGTAAATATTTTTGTCCCCCTTCCATTTTGGTAGGCCTTTGGGACTTGTTTTCAACACTAACAAAGACTTCACTTCTTTCTACGTGGTTTTTGGATAAAAAAAACAACACCATTGAAGAGTTTTCTTGTTACTAGACATGAAGATTGGTCTAGAACAACAAGAACCTTCAATAGAAGTTTGAAGACCAAACCTCACGTGAACCTCCAAGAATCGGACATACCCTTTTAAAACTTATAACCCACAACACAATTTCAATCCAAAGCCTTCTAAATTATGGATCCACAACAACAACACCAACAACGTTCAAGTTTTGAAACTGCAACAACAATGTTCAAGCTCACTTAGATCTAGACTCAAGGTGTTAGAGAAAAAGAAATCTAGCACAAGAAACACTCAAAACAAATAAAATACACCTAGATCTAGACTCAACTTTCATCCAATACTACAACAACAACACAATTTCGGCCAAGAGCACAAACACGGACAGATTGCTATTTTTCTAGAATTTTCAGTTTTCAACAATTTTTTTTATTTTCAAGTTTACGAGCCCAAGATTGATTTTGTGGGAACAATATCAAGCCATGATATCAAATGATACAAGAAAACCCACAAATGACACAAAATAGTCCACAAACTTCACAAAATAGTCCACAAAGAATAAGACACAAAATGGCAACAAAAAGAGAAGCACAAGACACAAATGATTTTCAATATATTAAAGGATAGATGGTTAGACAAATGCTGACATAAACTCTAAAAACTCTAAGATGTATCTAATATAAGGACCTATAACACCTACATAAATAAACACTAAAACCCTTCCGGTGACACAAGAGGGACGTTACCCCCTCAAGCACCAACGTTTCAAGACAATTTGTAACTCAAGTGAATCCACACTTGAATTAGCCCTCATTTCAGTTTTGTATTTTCCAAGCCCTACAACTAAGGTGTTTCACTCTCAAAACCTAGAGAGAATTAGGTGTTACAATGTTTCAAAGTCTTCCATCAATAAACAACCAAGTTTGAAATGAACTCAAAAGAGCCTACTTATAGTTATTACAAAATGAAGACAAAATGAACCTAACGCCCTTAATGAAAGGAGATCCTATGGAGTGTAAGGAAAGGGTACAAAATGACCAAACACCCTTAAGTAGAGTGGCAGTTTTGGAGTGTTTTAAGGCTCTTCAATGCTCCAAAAATCGTGACTCATTAAGTGTTGTCCAAAACCGTGAGTCCTCAAGTCTTTAATGCTCCAAGCAATCTTCCACACACAGTAGTGCTTAATAGCATGCTCAAAATCGGTCCTCTGTGCTTTCTTTTGTTTACTAAAGGTGACCAAGTCTTGAGTCTCAATATGTTGGCCTCCAAAGATGTTATCAAAATCTAAGTTGGCCATTTGGCTCATATCAAACACTCTTTGATACATTTTTTGTATTATACTTATGTATATTTTCTTTACAAGCTAAAACACTTTAGTTTGGTACTCTTAAATAAATTTCTTTAAGAATTTCTTTCGTCTGTCTTAAGGAATTTAAGAGAGTCAATATAGAAATTGGAATAGAGGGAGTAACATCACATTGGATCCATTTCAGCCTTGTCATACCTGATCCCACTCTCTCTCTCTCTCTCTCAATTTTAACTTTATATGTTGTCAATTCTTTTAACTTTTACATTAAATTTACCACCAAATTAAGGCGACACATCTCACTAACATGCCTCTCGTGATTTGTAGCTTATTTTTTTTTATCTAAGATTGAATATTTTACAATGTGAATGGACTAGAAATCAAAGGAGTTTGTGGGAGACTATAATTTGAGGACGATGAAAAATACATAAACTTGCATATCGTGAAAGGTTAGTCTCATATCTCTTGTACTATCCGTTCTCTATATGATATGTACACTAGTTGAAATTTATTTTTATTATTTACATCACTTAGTAATTATTAAGTTAATAAAAATAATCAAACTTTGTTGATCATGTAGAATCCCCACGTAAAATATTAATTTGACCAAAAACCACCTTGGTGGACCTCAAAAAGTGTCTAACACCTTCCTTTCGAGGTAATTTTAATCCTTACCCAAATTTCTGGTGAACTAAGAGTAAATAACGAAATAGGTCCATAGTTAAGCTAGACCAGTTGATACAAGCATGAGGAGCACAAGGATTATAAGTTTTTGGTCAAAGGTCCAAGTTTTGAATTTGCTAGTAAATTAAAGACCTTTTGAAACCTTTTTCAAAAGCCTTGTCCAAGTAAAGGAAAGATAAGGAGTTTATACACTCAAGAGGAACCTTAATTGAAGGACAATATGGAGATTATTAAATGGGTATCATGGGCTCGAGACCAATCACTAGGAGCCATGCTCGAGAACTACAAAGTTTCAAGGCACGTTTATGAAAATGGACATATTGGAGCATGTATTGGAGTCTCCCAAAGGAGTATATGCATTGAAATATGAGGAATTTCCTTAGGTGTTACAAAACACACCAAAGTTGTCCACTTTTGCATCCCAAATCTGCCTATTTCATTAAGGTAGAAGGGTTCTTTCCTCATGACTTTTGAAATAGACTATTTATAGGATACTTTTAGTTTTGTTCTCCTTAGTTAGCTTATTCTTGAAATCACTTGTAATACTGAACATCACTTTTCTCTTAAGAAGAGAGAGACCACCACTTTGACATTACAAAAAATGGTTTCTTCTTGTATTGTGTGTATCGGCTAGAAACGAGAGTGCTTGAGTGAACCGAGTTCCTCTTGTGTTCCGTAAGAACATGGTTCTTGTTAAATTGTTTTGTGGAGTTTTTAAAGTATTAATACACTCTTTAATTTATGCATTATGAGTTTGTTGTTTCAGTTCAGTGTCTTGTGTGTGTAAACTGTTTGTGATTTTATAGACTATTTTGTGCTCATTTATATACCGTTTGGTATCATTTGGTATCAGAGCAAAGACTGTTTATGTTCTCATACCACCAATCTTGGGCTCTTCTAGTTGAAAATAAAAAAAATAATGTGTGTTATTTGGTGACTTGTATTGGCCGAGAAATGTCTAGATTAGGTGTTATTTTTTCTTTTCTTAGTAGTTTCGTGTGTTAGCTTGTTGTTTCCCTGGTACACTTGAGTATAAGGTCCAATATTTGAGCTTTTTTTTAGCGTTTTTGAAGGGTTGGACGGTTTGGAATGTTGTTGTTGCTCATAAGTGTTCTTGTTGTTGTTCATATTGTTCTTGAGATGAATGTTGGAGTTCCAAGTCTTATTTTTTCACTCCAAAAATCGAAGAAGCCTCACCAAACAATCAAGATTGAGTCATTCAAGTGGAACAACATTAAACTTAAACAAAAACAACAATACCAAATTGCCAAAATAAAAATTGTGGGCCACATCAACAATAAACTCAAGTCATAGGACCTTCCAAGTTTCTTTGCTTGTCTATAATAATTTTCTTTCTATTGACTCTTACACTAGTTGGCAACTAAGTAACAACCTACTAAGTTGTGAACCATTTTTCGAGTACTTCTTCATGTCAACATTTTTTGTGGTGTTTTTATCAGTTACAATTCGTATTTGTTCTTGGTTAAAGTGAGTACAAAACTTCCTTTAGTCTTCAAAACCAAAATCCATTCTAACTCAAGAGTAGACTCATTCCTAATCACTCAAGGAGTGATTGCCGGCTTACAACACTTGAAGAACCAAGTGAGAAAGCAGTGTGAAGAATGTGTGAGCGTATTTTGAACTAACGTTTGCTTGTTTTGTAGGTATAATTGCAAATGTAACCCAAAAATTCCAATGCTCCAACCGTGGACAATAATGTTATGAATGTCCTCTTAGCTAGTCTTGAAATGTTGGTTAGAGGCGTGGGTAGGATGAAGGAAAATATTGAGAAATTAGGTTCGGATGTGGGCACAACGGGTGAGAGGTTGGAGAGGGTAGAAATCCAAAGGGGTTCTCGACCTCATACCCCTTAAAGCACTTCACCTACTATTACTCCCGACACCTTGCACCAAAGATTGTATCCACCAAGTTCTACAAACCAAGTCAATCTTTACTCCCAAAGCTCAGAACAAGATGGACCTAGCAGTTCCTCACTCCACCAAGTTCCACAAGGAGGACTTGGAACAAAAATTCCATCCCTAAATCCAAATCCTCCACTCCAAAATCCTCCAATTCAAAGACTCTACACTCCACTAACTCTAATGTCTCCTTCTCAAGCTATACTAACCCGAAAACACCCTATGCAAGTAGAAAAAAAGAAGAGTTAGGATCGAAGGAGAATGAGTCCAAGCCTCAAGATAGAGAGAAACTTAGTGGTGAGATACAAGAAGAATGTGAAGAAAAAAGGGCAAGGGAAAGGAAAACCATGGGTAGTGAAGTAGGAAAGGGAAAGAAAAATGTGCTTGTAGGATTTGACCAGAAAGGATCTTTGATACTCACTATCCCATATGCTAGAACTTTGCCTAGTATTGATCCTTACTATGTAAAGGTTCAAGTTCATATACTATCAAAGAAGGATCAAAAAGGGGTTCCACACGATAACATGGGAAATGAGCTAATGATACCCTTGGCCGAGAGCTTTAAACAATTGGACTATCATGGTATAGCCGAGTCATAATTGCAACACTCTACACTTACTTAGGCTTAAAACATTGTGATAAGGATATTAGTATCCAATGTGAAGAATCTTTAGGTTTACATAGTGTAGAAAAGCATAAATCTTTCCTTGGTAGTTCTCTTGTTGCATATGTTGGTCAATTTGCTCTTAAGGATAGTTCACTACTTGATCATGTGAGTGATGTGATTCAAAATCCTCAAGTTAGTGTTCATTCTTTTAATATTGACCATGATATTGGTCATATTCCTTTGAGCTTGTGTGATGCAAATGGTGCTACAAGTTTTACTCAAGGTAATCATATGCTTGGAAAACTTTTGAATAAAGGTGTGCTTTATATTAAGAGAAGACTTCTAGGACACAACTCTTTAGTCTTATATGATATCCTAGTAAAAGGATTGGTTAATCTCGGCTTATACCCTTGGTTATACCATCCCTTTGATCCCGAAACACTAGTGGGTTGGAAAAGGGGTTGCCTCGACTTATTCTTATCTTTCCTTGATGATTATATTATCCTTATCCTTTGTAATTTTCAAACTACATATTTCATGGTAAAAATAAAGAATTTCTGGTTGAATTTTAAAAGTGTACCCTCTCAGTAAGATGTCTTCACACTTGATTCCTTTCTATACTACCTCTTTACCTATGATGATAACCATGTTAATTTCAAATTTGTATTATGTAGTGGTAGGAAGTTTTGTGGCTGGTTTTCTTGTTTGCATGATGGTGATATGTGGTTGAGGTGGATATTAAGATCAATAGTGGCACTATATTTGATGAGGTCCTTTGTAGAGGTAATAAAGCAAATGTATCTTATGGTTTCTAACATAAAAGTAGTCTTCTTTTTGGTATAGTAAAGCCATTAAGACCATTATAGTTTCCTTATCTCTCGATATTTGCCAAAGCCATTTCCTTTGTGCCATTCATTCTAAGCTTTTCATCTCACACACAAAGGACCCATGGGTATATTTCAAATGTGAACAACCTTGACTTGATAACATATGTGATAGTTTCGAATTGCACTCCTCTTTTCTTGATGTGTATCTTCGCCATGTCCTTTGTGATTCTTGTGGTATGTGTTTCATGATCATAACAAAGGATTGTTGGTTGTATTCCAAAAGTGTACACCCTTGGTATGTCTATATAATTTGTGGTACTAATGCTAACCCTTCTATCAAAAGGATTGTGTGCTTTTTTTCCCTCTTTTTGGTTTTGAAAGGTCTGAATTTGAGGACAAATTCCTTTCAAGATAGAGAGGATGATACATGCATGAGGAGTACAAGGATTACACGTTTTTGGTTAAAGGTCCAAGTTTTGGATTTGCAAGTGAATTTAAGACCTTTTGAAGCCTTTTCAAAGCCTTGTTCAAGAGAAGAAAGGAGGAGGAGTTTATACACTCAAGAGGTGCCTCAATTGAAGGAAGAGATACAGAGGATTATACGGGTATCATGGCCTCGAGACCAATCACTAGGATCTAAGCTCGAGAACTACAAAGGCCTCAAGGCACGTTTATGAAAATGGACGTATTGGAGCATATATTGGAGCAGCCCAAAGGAGTATATGCATTGGCATGTGAGGAATTTCCTTAGGTGTTAAAAAACACACCAAAGTTTTTCACTTTTTCATCCCAAAAACGCCTCTTTCATTAAGGGTAGAAGGGTCCTTTCCTCATGAATTTTGTAATAGACTATTTATAGGATCCTTTTAGTATTGTTCTCCTTAGTTAGCTTATTCTTGAAATCACTTGTAATATTGAACATCACTTTCCTCTCAAGAAGAGAGTAGACCACCACTCTGACATCATAAGAAATGGTTTCTTCTTGTGTTGTGTGTATCGGTTGTTGTGTGTATCGGCTAGAAGCGAGAGTGCTTGAGTGAACCGAGTTCCTCTTGTGTTCTGTAAGAACGTGGTGCTTGTTAACTTATTTTGTGGAGGTTTTAGAGTATTAATACACTCTTTATTTGCTGCATTATTAGTTCGCATTGTATCAAGTAACATTTCTTTATCGTATAAGTTTGAGTTTGTTGTTTCCGTTTAGTGTCTAGTGCATGTGTACTATTTGTGAGTCAACAGACTATTTTTAAATACTGTTTGGTATCACCAGTGCCCTAATGCACCTTAATTCGTTTGGTGGCGACTCTTCACATTTTCTCAAAGAATTCCAAAAAGAATGGTCACATCGAATCCCACTTTTCGCAAGAAAAATGGGGCGCAACACTTTTTACCATAAATTTGTAGTTCTTTTATTCTCAAACTGATATCTAAACTGGCGACTGGACATAGATTTTCAAATATTTTTGATAAATTCTTTTTTGAGTTAAGATTTGAGTGAAATTTCACCATGTGTTTGACCATAGTATTTGGAAATCATATTTTACCCTTAAAAGTTTTCAAAAAAAATAAAAAGTTGGCCCAAATACTAGCTAGTGTTTGGCTGTAGATTCTCAAATATTTTGCAAGTCATTATTGGGTGAAATTCTTTTGGTGATGGTGTAGGTTATGGTAACTCCATCTACAAGTACTCTTCACCAATTTATAAAGATGAAACTTACCTCCTCGCGTACTCGGAAGCTATTAATGTTGTCCCCCAAGAGGCCGAATGGACTGTGCCATAGGAAGTGCAAGACAGTAAGATTTATCCATCTCCTACGATCGCAAACTTAGAAGGGAGAAAGTCAAATGCACTAAGGGTGTCGGTGATACATTCAAGTCCAAAAAGAGGAATAGGTGTTCGATATGCAAGAAATTCAGGCACAAAAGAACCACATGTGGAATGGCCAACAAATGGTAGGCAACCTTTTTTACTTCAGTTGTAAAGCTACTATTTTGGGTGATAAATGTTCATTTCTGCAGTTGTAATAAACTTAAAGCATTTTCTAAGATAGACTACCTAAATTCTACGGTATATCATTCACACGGTCTATAAAATATTATGTATTGGTTATAATTATTTATCAAACACGCTATGTTGGTCTTTTTACCGCCTTATCTCTCCAGTCGATGCGATGAATCATTATTTCCCGTTCTTATTTAATGAAAAGTTGTAGAAACGTTTGTTCACAAGTGTTTTCTCTTCTGACACACGTCGACTGACCATTGGGTGGATATATGAAAAAACACCATCTATTGGTCTATAAGTAGAGTTCCTATTTCTACATAACCCTTTAGTTGTCCCTAAACCTAATATCAGAAACCCTCTTCTTCTTCTTCTTTTTCTTCTTCTTTTTCACCCAAATCAAAAAATATTCCTCCAAGAAGGATACCCCTCCGACCCGTCATATGTGTTCCCCCAAGACACTACGACCTCCTCCTTCTTAAGAATGATTTCGATCGTTTATTCTATGGCCTGGGTTAAGACCGCATCTACCTAGAGCGGGAACTCCGTCCAATTTCTTGTTTCTTGAGGGAAATTCTGGAAAGGCTTAGAATGGATGGCCCTAACTACATTACCCCCCAGCATCCCCATGAAATCTTCTTTTTAGTTTTTTATTTTGTTTTATGTTTGTAAGTTTTTGTTGTGTTCATTGCAGAAGAAGCTTTTTTGTCAGATTGTTGTTAGGAGAAAGCTTCTCCTTTTTTTGCTTATTTTGCAAGTTCTAGCCGATGTTCCAATATCATCTCCGTAAAAATCGTATTACTATGCAATGAACAAAGTTTTTATGTTTTCAAATTGAGTTTCCCTCTTTTTGGTTATTGTTATTTTCTGTGTTTCCGTCCGTAGTGAATGCATATGTAAATACAGATCATATAAAAAGTTTATTGTCAATCACATAAATGGTTTATCCTCAATCACAAACATAGTCTATCGCCGACCTAACGTAGTAGTCGATCGTCGATCATGTTAATCGATGGACCAGCAGTACTAACAAGTTTTGGGGCTGGTGGAATATAATAATTAAATTAAAAATGATATAAACAGATAATGACATATTTTGGGACTATTGGAATAAAATAATTAAAGTAAAAATGATATAAACAGATAATAGCATGTGTTGGGACTGGTGGAATAAAATAATTAAATTAAAAATAATTTAAACTGATAATAACATGTTTTGGGGATGATGGAATAAAATAATAAAATTAAAAATGATATAAACTGATAATAACATGTTTTGGGGCTGGTGGAATAAAATAATTAAAGTAAAAATATTTTGGGGCTATCATCGATGTTGATCCATGTCAAATCCATGTAAAAATACGTGTGCTTTGAGGGTCCATCGACATTTTTGTCTACCGTTGTAACGTGCCGAATCTGGTACCTGAAACGCTACATGATGTTCATGACCCCCGAAGGACCACAAGCTAACCCATGACTGATATCTGTACCTGTATACTGTATAAAATACTGAATAATGTGTAAACATGAACTGAAAGGCCATAAGGTTCAATACTGAACATAATCTGAATAATATAACATCTATGATGCATGTGGTTTATATGCATGAACAATAATAATGACTAACTATCATAAACGTGAGAATACATGCATGAGACATAATAACTGACACTGATATCGTGACAACATGGTTACTGAATCTAAATACTGATATATGATATACTGACAACTGATATAAATGATAACATGAGTGACTATATCTGACATTCCTAAATCTGATGGAACTAGCTGAGTTCCGTACTGTATCTGAGTTGACAGTATCTGGCAGTCCTGAAATCTGAAGAACTATCTGAGTTATTTTACTGACTGATACTGAAACAGTGGGGGTAGTTATTTAACCAACATGCCCCATATGCGCTATAATAGCTGAACTAGGGTCCAATCTATGCCCTGTTTGGAAGGGTGTCAATACCGCGCCACTGGTAAGGACAACGTGTGAGTAACCCTCATATAACAAGTAACTCTAGTGAGAATGGTGGGAACCCTCATATAACAGGTTAAGACACCTCATCTACCCTCGTATAGCAGGCTATGATGTCTCAACCTATGCTGGCTACATAGTTCTGGAATGCAAGGATTGCTTCTAAGAATCACACTCTCATATAACATGTGATTTACCATCCTTGGGTTCACTCGGTTCTAATTCCTACTCCCATCTGAATTGACTCTGAACATGATTAATTGAACTGAACTGAACATGGACTGAGTTACTGAATTCCGTTGACTAACAAAATACTACTGATATCTGACACCTAACTGAGTTCATGAGATCATGGAGATTTACTGAGTCATAAGACTGTCTGAAGTCTAAGAGTCATTGCTTGACAAGAGTATCATGAAAATATGACATGGCTCTAGGAACACGGCTAATATTTCAGGTACAAGTAACCCCAGGACTCGATAGAAGAAAACTGACAAAGTGTGACCTCATCAAGTACAAGACCACATCAATAATACATAATTTAATAAGTTGTGGATTTCACGAAGTACAGGGTTATCATACTAGCTAAAATGGAGGAAAATGCTGATAATCATATCATAATCTCATATTCTAATATCATGGGCATTCCGACAACATACACATTTCACAATGATAGCATGGAAACCATTTAAACATACGAGGATGACAAGCATGTCACATTTAGTTTATGCCTTGAGCTATAAAGCATGATTTCTACTCTTTCAAGAATTTTATCAACCACCTTGCATGCACAACTTAGGGCATAAGTGAATTCATCGAATTACACATAATAAGCAACTAAATTCATGGATTTTATCTTGCATGTTAACATAATATCATGATAAATACACAAAGATTCCAACTTTGAAATCAATTAACGTCAACAACATGATTACAAATAACCCACAACATAAATACCATGATTTATAGATAGCATAAGGTTCTTGAGCTTCATGGATGGAAGGACTCCATGAATTAACAAATCGCATACCTTAGTTCATGAAGATTGAATGTGAAACTTTCTTGAAATTGAATCCCCAAGTGAAACCCTAACTTGTTCTTGAGAGAAACTAGTGTATTTTGGGTGAAAATGGCTAAATCGCATGTTATTGGGTAATTATAGGGGATTGCAGATTAGGCGCGGTAATTTTACTAAGAAATAAATAATTATTAACTTTACTAGGAAATAAATAGTTAATTGTAGGGAGTTGTGGATTACGCGCGGTAACTTTACTAAAAAATAAATAGTTATTAACTTTACTAGGAAATGAATAGTTATTGGGTAATAAGTATTTATTTTTATATAATGTATTTTGTGAATATTATCGATTGAAATATTTTTCATTTTTATCTTCTTGACTTAAGATGTTTTATTAATTCATATTCTAAATTAGATATTATCGTAATTAAATTATCTAGTGTTCTAGGATCCTCGTTAGTACTATGTAATCTTTTGTATTCTTGGTATAAACTATATAGTTGGGTTTCGATTTCTTTTAATGATTTGTTCTTTTCGTAAGATGTATCCATTAATTTATATAATTGTTAAATGCTTTGTAGTGATATTCATTAACTGTTTTTCTTCGTTCTTGTATTTTTTTATTTTCATATATTTTATAAATATATTCAATTTTACTGATATTTATATTTTGAGGGGTGATTAAATGGTAATTGATTAAATTCTTTGCTATAATATTCTTTAGCTTTTTCTATTAATTTTTGTAAGTCTTCTATATTATTTTTAACATATTCTAAATATTTTATATCTTTTGTTTTAAAATATTCAATTAAATTCAGTTTTATAAGGTTTTCTGTTAATCTTATTTCTTCCATTTCTTGTTCCCAGTATTTTATATATTCGTAGTTTATCATTTTATTCTTCTAAAGTAAATGTATAATAATCTATTCTACTTGTACTATATTTAATATCTTGTTTGAGGTTATTAATAGTACTAACTATTTTTTCTAGTTCTCTTCTTAATGAATTTTTTAAACTATCTAAAATTTTATCTTTGCTTTTTTCTAAATTTTTCAAGGTTCCGTCTATTCCTTTTAATCAATTTGTTTTCTATAATCAATTTCTAATTTGTTTTCTATAATCAATTTCTTTATGTAGGTCTTCTTGGTTTTCTCTAATTTTCTTAATATATTCTTACATTTTTAGTCTGTATAATATCCATCGAATCTAAATAGTATTGGTGTTCATAATATTTGAGTAAGTTTTCTATACTTTTAATAATCCTTCCTCTTCGTAATCTTGTAATTTTTCCATATTATTTTCTTTATGTCTATGATTTCTATATCTCTAAGTATATATAAAACAAGTATTTTAATATCATCTGTCATTTTAGCTTGATTAAATGCTTTTTCATAATATTTTTCAGTTGTTTGTTTTAGTCTAAGTAGTTCTTGTATATTTTCATTAAGAAATTCTACATATTTTATATCTTTAGTTTTCATGTATTTGCCATCTTTTTCAAAAATTCTAGATATATGTAATTTATCATGGTAAGTATTTGTAAGAGTAGTTAGGTAGGCATGGTATGTAATTTATTCTGGTCATATAATATTTACCAAATACTTTTTCTAATATGATTTTTCTTATATCTACTACTTTTATATCCATAAGTGAATACAAAATAAGTATTTTAAATTTATCTACCATTTCGTCAGATAAATAATTATTCATTTTTCATAAAATTGTTATTTTCAAAATATTCCCTTCAATCATACACATAACAAAATATGATCATATTAGATTACTATATACTAGATCATTCTTAAGTAACATGTTCGTCGGTCATTATTAGCATGGTAATCCAGATACTTTTTCCTTAAACAGCGCCTCAACTCTGGCTACTCCTCACCACAGCTTCTTGCCTTATTGGTTTCACCTTTAGGATGACATAGTTCTTAGGGATTTTTCTCCGTTTCTACTTTGCTAATAAACTTCTTAACATGCTATTCTTCGAATAATTCTACTATAAAGTAAATAACATGAACTTATCTTATTATATCATGATTGTTAGGAATTATGAATTTAGCTATTCATAATACTGAATAAATATACCTGTTCTGGTAAGTTTGATAATCCTAAGTTTTGTTCCTCCATAGATTTTTCCATTGAAATATACTTGTTTTTAAATAAATAAGCAAAATATTTTTTGTAGACAAGAGATAAGAGTTTTTGCTTCAACGCATGAAGGCTTACCCTTCATTTGAGCAAATGCTCGTTTATTTATAGGCTGAAGTTGTAAAAAAACTTTAACAAAAATGTCAAAAAGGCTAGGCTATAGGCTATAGCTATCTAACAAAAAAGTCTTTATCTTAACTTACTAAAAGACAAAATTGTTAATACCTAAGACTTTTTCTATACAAATGTTTACAATTTACGTAAAGAAAATTGTGAAAGTTATTTATATGTCACTTTCACAATTTAATATCTTGTCTTCTCCATTATTTCGCTCCGTAGTTGTCTCTTTTTTGTTTTATCTGCAACTTTTCTATCTTCTTATCAGTGTAGCATCACATCTGGAATAAAGTTGTGCTTGCTACTACATTTGTTGCATATGTGGACTTTGTATTTTTGGTCAACTTTTTCACAAAATTGATCCGTAGCTTCTTCTGAAATAATTCTGTTACTGATAGATCTTGTTAATGGTTGTTCTTCTGATCTGAGGAGTGTTAATCCCCATTTTCTAAGTTCTTCCATGTCATGGTCTCTAACTTCTTTGCAAGTTGAATAAATCAATGCTTGGTTCCTTGAATTATATATCCAAACTGACTTTTTATTTAAATAATTATTAAGTAACTCTGATAATATATTGCTTATTCCAATAACTCTTTTGTTGCGGTAAAATGCTAGTATCTGGGTTTTTGGTATCTCGGTTTGTTCACATATTTCTTACGGAATAATATAATCTCTGGTCATACCCATTTTGACCACATTAATAGTATGTTTAATTTCGTCAAATAATATTTCTACTGGTGCGGAATAAAATCGAACATAGAATAATTGTCCGTTGGTAATTCTCTTGTAAGTCATAAATTCTTTGTGAATTTCTGGGATTCTTGCTAACTCTTCTCCATCAGTTGTGTAAACCATAGATAATAATCCATAATAGTAACATGATTTAATAAAATTTGGGCTTGTACCTGGTAAGGCAATAAGTTTATTATAATTTTGGCATTTCTGGGTAATATATCCTTTTTGTTGTGCGGCTAGCTCTTCACTTTGAATAGGTTTGATATTTAATAAGGTTTGTAAGGTTTGTATATTGTCAATGTATTTACGAGAAGAATAATTGTATGTCTGTTTTTCTTGGTTAAGTGATTCAGAATAGGTATGTACCTGAGGAGGTGCAAATGCTTTTATATTTTGTATATTTGGTGTATATGGTTTTGAAAATATTTGACTGAGGTTATAATTCTTTTTCTTTGGTATTCCAGGTCTATTTTGAGTGACTATATTTTTCCCTTTAGATGTACCTGCAACTATAATTGAAGTTTCGTTAGTAATTTGAGTTTTAAGGTGTTACTCATCGTCACCTTCTAGGTCTAGTTTTTTAATGTGCTCTTCCTGTACAGTATCTTGTTTTTTTATAGTGCTCAACTTGCACTTTTACATTTTTAACTTCAGTAGTTAGTGTAATAACTCGTTCTTGTAATAACTCCATTTGTTTAAACATTTAGAGCAATAAATCAATCTTGGTATCTTTGGCATCAGCCTCTTCCATTGGTAAATCAGTTTGAGTAGCTTTGTCTTGATAAGTAATCTGCAATGATATTTTTGTTAGTATTGATTACTTCAATTGTAAATGTCAAATTCAGTATATTTAATACTAGTCTCCGAATTTCCTTTGTCGTAACCGAATTTTGTATTTTTCTTGTTAGCCACCATCGTACCTGTGTATTATTTGTTCTAACAATAAACCTGTTATACACGATATATGGTTCAAATGCTATCAAACATTTATATAAAGAACTTAATTCTTTTCTATTTATTTCCCATTTTATTTCCGTTTCGTTAAACGTTCCTGAATAATATCTACAATGATGTTCTAATTTGTCTTCTTCATACCTATATTTGAGTACTCATCTATAACTATATTCACTTGCATCAGCTTCTACTATATATGGAAAATTTTTGTTTTCATCTGGAAATTGTAATTTTGGTAACTCTTTACAAAGTAATTTTATTTTTTGTACCTGTTTTTTGTTTTCTTCATTATATCTATATTCTACATCCTTTTTAAATTTTTTCTGCAATGGTTTTAAGTTTTCTGCTAATTTTGGAGTATATTCTCTTACTTGGTTTACTAATCCTAAAAATGATTGTAATTTCTTTTTTGTATCTAATTCTTCTTCTGAATTTATTATTTTTCGGACTATATGTTGTTGCATTTTGACTCCACTTTTATCTATTTGTATTCCCAAAAATTCTATCTGATTTTTTATAATTTTTGTTTTGTTCTCACTTAAACTTATTCCTGATTTTTCTATTATATCTGTAAACTGTTCTAATAATTTTAAATGTTCTTCTTTAGTTTTTGTATATAATAGTATATCATCTTTGTATACTATACAATTAGGTAGTTGTTTAAAATAACTTTTCATAAAATGTTGATATCTACCTGGTGCATTTTTATATCCAAATGGTAGTACATTCCATTCATAAAATCCTTGTGGTACCGTAAATGCGGTTAATTCTTTAGATTCTTCTTCTAACTTTAAATGGTAAAATCCTGATTTACAATCAAATTTACTAAAATAATTATATCTTTGTATTTGCCTTATTTTTAATATCTTATTTGGTATTGGGTAATTATAAGTCATTGTTTTTGCATTTAAATTTCTATAATCAATAACCATCCTACTTTTTCCTCTTTTTTGTTCACTATGTTTATTTACTATAAATGCTGGGCTATTATATTTGCTATTACTTTTTTGTATATATTGTTTTTCTAATAATTCTTCTATATGCATTTTAAATCATCAAAATTATATGTTAATGGTTTCTGGGTTATTACGCTATTTTTATCTATTAATTCAATTTTTATAGTGGTTTTATGTTTTCCCCATCCTTTTAATGGATCTTCACTATATAATTGTTCTGATTTTTTCTTAATTATGTCTATCTTATTTATTGAAAATATAGTTATTTCCTTTTTATTTATTGAAAATACGACCAGTTCTATTATATCTTCAGTATTTTTTATATTTTCTAATGTTTGTGTAATTTTTTCACTTCTTTTTATCCAATCAGTTTTCTTTCTTATTTTATTAATAACTCTTTTTGCTCTTACTTTCTGTTTGCATGGTGTTGTAAACCACCAATCTGTTCTAGTTATTATATGTGGGTATAATTTATCTAAAAACGGCATTCCTAAAAGTATATCTTTTGATGTTAGCTCATAATTATAGATTTCTTCTATTGTTAATATTTTATCTCATACTTGTGTTTTTACATTCTTAGCTTTATAAGTAATTAAGCTTCCTTCGTTGTTAAATCATTTAACTATTATTGGTGTTTTTAATTTATCCCATTTACTTTCTGGTAAACAATTATATCTACATAAATTAGCTTCTGCTCCTATATCTATCATAGGGATATAATACCTACTATAATATCATTCTGATACTATCTTCATTAATACATATATTTTCATATCATGTTAGAGCTCTTCTTAGGAATAATCTTTCCGTATTATATGTTATAGGTAATTGTGTATGTTCTATATTGTATGGTTTTACTTGTTCTAACCATTTAATTTCTAATATTATGTCTGCTTTTTGCATTTCTTCCTTTATTTCAAATTCTATTTTCATTTTTCTAACTCCTATTATTATTTCTTTTTCTGCTATATTTGTAGTGTTTATTAAGCTTCTTGGTAGATTTGGGCATATATTATTATCAGATTTTATTTCCACATTTTTTACTAGATATTTTGCTATATAATTTTCTTCTTGTCTTGTATTTAAGAGTATTAAATATTCCTTTTCATTTATTGTTCCTGTTATGTAATATTGATTTAAATGAACTATTGAACTTGTTTCATAACTTGTTCTTTTTGATGAATTTGATGATTCTGTTTTTTCATAAGCTATTCTTTTTGTTGTACTTATTCTATCATTTATTATTTCTAAATCTTCTTCTGTGTCTATATTTTTGTAACTATAATCATTATTATCAATTTTTTTTACGAATTGTTCAAAAGGACTTTCTATTTGTATTTTATTAATTTTATTTTTTTTCGTTATTTTATGTTTTGTTGTTAATACATATAGATTTTTGCATCTTGCTGTAAATACTTTACTTCCTGGGGTTAGTTCTATTCCTGATATTTTCCAATATAATACTAATGATTTATCTATTATTGCTACTGAATAATTTGCACTTATTATAAGTTTAAATTTTTGGTATATTAAATTTCCTTTAATTGCAGTTATTATGCTTTTTTCTATAGGTCTTATAATCCTATAATCTACTAAATATAATTCTATTGGTGTATCTATTCCTTTTCTAAAACATGTTTTTATTAATATCTCTGTACCTCCAAGGTGTACATATTTTATTAGGTCTCCTCTACTTTTTATATTGTTTATTTCTTTATTAATTAACCTTTTTGTTACTAGTGGTATACTAGCTTTACCTTTTGCATATCTGTAGTCTATTACATGTTCCTTTTGACTTACTATGTAATATTCTTCCTTTTTCCTAGTAAATATATTTTTTACTGTTGGTATTTTAAATATTTTTCTACACTTAAGTCTAACTCTTTTTCTTTTATTTCATCAAATACATTGTTATCAACTATTATTTTTTGATCTGTTCCTTCTTCATTTAAATATTCTTCTTTTGTTATTATTTTTATATCTTCTTCAGTCATTTGGTTTATTTGTATATCTTCTTCAGTCATTTAATTCGTCTAATTCACTATCTATTTCATTATCTGTTTCATTCTCTGAAATTTCATATATATTGTCTTCACTTTCTAATTCGTAATCTATATAAGCTATCTGCATATATTCTGTATTTTCTATTTTTATTTTTGATATTTGTTAATTTTTGGGTTTTTTAGGTAATTTACAATCTCTAGCTAAATGTCCTAACTTTCCGCAATTATAGCAAGTACATTCCTTTATAGATTTCTTTTTGCTATATGGTCTTTTATGTTTATAATTTTTTACATAATATTTTTTTCTTGGTTTCTTATACTTATATTTTAATTTTTTGTATTTCTTATATTTCTTATGCCTTTTTCTTTTCTTATAATATCTTTTTTCGCATCCAAATTGAGGTGCTATTTTATCTTTGCACTATGCTAAATTTCTTATTAATGTTTTTTCCATTTTTATTTCTTCACATAGGCTTCTATACCATTGTTGTAAAAATTTTATTCTTGCTCCTAGAGTATCTACTATTTTTGCTTCATCCCAACTTTTTGTTATTTTTGAACTAAATGGTTTAGGTAATTTACTAAAATATAATTTTCTTATTTCTTTACTTTCTTTTGAATTATATGCTTCTTTATAATAATATTCTTTAAATGCGCAAGTATATTCATCTAGGTAGCATATATTACATATTGCTAATTTTAACATTAAATTTCTATTTGTATCTTTCTCTTCATATTGTTCTTCTTCTGTTGTTGAAATGCTACTAAATTCGTCTTTTATTGCTGTTTCATATTTTTTTTAATAATTCAATAGGTGTTAGTTTAGTTGTGGTTGTTGATGATGTTCCTTCTGTGGGTTTGTCAGTTCTTAATACTCTTTTACTATTTTCAGTTAGATTTAAAAACCATAATTTCACTGTTCCTATTAGTGTTCTTTCTATATATTCTGGTGCATCTATTGCATTTATATTATTATCTAATAATTATTTTGTCATATATCTTATCCATAATTGTATTGTTTTTTCTGTATCTATTACACAATCTAAGTCTAAAAAGTTATAATTTTTATTAACTATTTGTTTTGGTGTCCATTTGTCATGTTCATTCTTTAGATTATATCTTTTAAACTTATTCTTATAATATGTAGGTTTTCTTATTTCTGATGTTCTAGGTATTATATTTTCATCTTCTTTTTTATCAAGAGTGTTTATTTTTGTGTTTATATTTTCTAAGTTTTCTTCATTAATTACTTCTTGTTTTCCATTGATTCCTAAATTTTTTGTATTTGTTAAGATTTCTGTATATGTTTCACTATCTTCCGAATCATAATTATCTGTTTCTTCAACATCTATTGTATTAATTTCTAATTCCTTGGTTTCTATTTCGTTATTGTCTATTTCTAATTTTTCTTTAAATTGATTTATCTCATTTAATAATTTTTGTTCTTTATCTTTTTCTTCTTTTTCTTTCTGTCTTTTTTCATACAGATCTTTTAGCATTTGTAGTTTTTTTTTCTAATTCAGCAATCCTACTATTTTTAGTTTCTTCTTTGTTCATTTTTTATTGAATTGTTAATAGATCATGCTGGTATGTATATTCTAGACTATCTATTGTTGATTCTAAATTTGATATTTCTTCTTTTTGTGCATTTATTGAGTTTTTACTAACTCCGACAATTATGTTATATTGTAGTCTTTCTATCCTTATTTTTAATTCTTTACGTTTTTCAGATATTATTTTCTTTAGTTCATTATATTTTTGTACTTTATTCATTTGAATAATATTTTGGGGGATATCTAAATATAGTTTTATCAAATAAATCATAATTAATAAACTAATCAAATAAATCCGTTTATATACGAATTCCGTATTTTTTAAATAACGAGGCTCTGATACCAATTGTAGGGGGTTGCGGATTAGGCGCGGTAACTTTACTAAGAAATAAATAGTTATTAACTTTACTAGGAAATAAATAGTTATTGATTTTAGTGAAAATTTTCTGAACTGGGCCCTTGGTGCGACGCAGAGTCATCGCATTGCTCCTTATTTTGTGACCTGGAAGTTTGGCACGTTACGGGTTAAATAACGCTAAGACATTGGAATTGGACAATTGCCATTTTAGCTTGTGATGCGGTACGCCACTGACCAATATGACGCTATTTTATGATGAAAACTTGAAATAGTCATAACTATTTACCCTGTTATTGGAATTAGGAGAATTTTATATCGATAGAAAAAATATTGAATTTTTCACATGAAAAAAAAGTGAAAATCTTGAAAATTCCTCATGGAATAATCATCATTCAATTTAGAATCTAATACTAGGCACTCTTGGAATGAAATTAGCTACGGAAAAAATCGGGGTATTACAACCGTAGACTTACACCTTCAGGATTGCATAGATTGGTCTCCTGCTTATTCATAGACCACAAAGTTCTACGTACCCTTATATAGACCAACACTTGGATGTTGTTTAAAAATGAATAAATAAATTAAAAATAAATATAGTGTGGGTTTGTACACATATGAAGGAGTGTAAACAAGTCACATAAACATATTAGAGCTTATAAAAATTAGGGGTGGTGAATTAAGGAGAGTGTGGGTGGGTATTGGTCAAAAAAATAATATCTTAAGTGTAATGTCTTTCGAAGCACAAGTATATTTTGAGGATGTTGATTGTATTTGATGACTACCCATTACACATACTCCTTCAATCACCACTCTTAAATCACCACACTCAAATCAAAATAGTATGTGGAATGTATAGTTGTTGAAAAATCATCATCCTCAAAATGTACTTGTTCTTTGACAAACATTACTCTTAGGATATTGTTTGTTCAACTAATACCCATCCACACACTCCATAATTCACCACCCCTAATTTTTATAATCTTTAATATGCTTATGTGACTTGTTTACACTCCTTCATATGTGTTCAAACCCATACTATATTAATTTTTAATTTATTTTTTCATTTTTAAACAATATCCAAGTGTTAGTCTATAGCAGAGGTCGACGCATAATCAGGAGAACAATCGATGCACTCCTAAAGTCATAAGTCTATGATAGACCAACTAAATTGATGGACCCTCAAAGCACAAGTATATTTTTTACTGTAATATTTTTTACTTAACATATTATTGAGGGTTCATCGATTACGAGTGTCTATGGTAGAATTTCGTATCTCATTGATGGCAGATATAGGTCATGGTCTACGACAGTCTATTAATTATCACCACTATTTCAAAAAGAAAAAAGATGTTTCAACGCTAATAAATGACTACTTTTGTAATCCATCAGAGTTAACACTTCGTTTTTACTGCATATATAAGGTGTCCATCCCTCATTATTTTATTTCATTCACTTTGTTTTATTTTTAAAAAATCTACAATGTCGCAAGCATCTGAAACATCCAATTCTAAAATAACTCTAATTTTTCATTAAGGGAATGTGAGGACGTCACGCACGGATTCAAATCCAGGTCACAAATTTTATAATTGTGAAATTGCGAAGGTGAGCTGTGTTTTCTTTTTTTATAAAGTTAAGTTAATCATTGTGTAATTATTATTTTTTTCCAAGGATAATGGCACAAGCTCGTTTTTTAAATGGCTCGATGAGATATCACCTCCAAGCAGTCCATCAACATTGAGTCCGGGACCCGAGACATTAAATTTTCGTGGCTTGGCAAAATTTAATCTACTACAAAGGCTCCAATAATGCAAAGAAAATAGAGATTTTCTCATAAATTTTTTCAAAGAAGATGAAGAACAAAGGGATCACCTCAAAGTACTACTACATGGCACCCAAATAGAGAGGTATCAACTAAAACAAATATTAATTTTGGTCGAAGAAAGGGAGAATGGCCTAAAAATGTTTTGTGCTATAATGTTAAATTCGTTCTTTGAAAAAGTGTAACATGGATGTAGTGATATTGAATAAATAATAATACTTCTATTTTTTCTACAATGTTAAACACTATTTTTGATAGAATCATAGTCGATCAATCAACACATCAACTTAAAATGGGCCAGCATGGTAATAATATACTATGAAAGAAGTATACGAAAGATTATATAAATATTGTATGAAACATGGGAATGTCTCAAATATCCTACCAGATCATTCAACACATTAAAAATAAAATAATTCAAATGTCTTTTTCACTATTTTCCTCCCCATCAGCATAGGTGGTGTTGATTTCATCAACGATGTCCATGAACCCATCTTATTTTTCTTCCTCACCTTCTTTTTTTCCTTCACCTTCAACAACTGCTTCTTTGTCCCCTTCCTTTTGTTCCTCACCTCTTTTCCCTTCACCTTCAACAACTGCTTTTTTTTCACTTTCCTTTTCTTTTTTTCTTCACCCGCTGCAGCATTATCAACTTCTTCTTTGTCAGCTTCTTCTTCTTCATCATCAGCTGTTGTTTTTTTTCGCTTCTTCTTTTTCCTTAGATTCTTCAACTACAACTCCTTTTTTTTTCTTGCCTCCTTCTTCAACTATTGCTTCTTCTTTTTTAACTTTGTCTTCTTCAACTATAGTTCCATCTCTTACACTTTCTTCTTGTCTCTTATCTTCTTCCATTTCTTCTTCTCCATCCTTCTTTTCTTCTTTTTGTTTATTCTCTTTCGCCACGACATAGGCCAACTCATCCATTTTGCTTCTTTTTTCCCCTTTGTCATTTTTCTCCGATTCACGAAGGTCCACATGCATTGTATCATCATATTACAAAGTGTTACGGATATTTAAAGATGAAAATTCATCAACAACATCAATTATTGAATGAAGTTACCTCGCTCGTGTTGTCGCTCATCATGTTCCTTTTTATTTAGTTTTTTCTCTCTAATATAGGCAGTAATATCCAAAATCGCTTCCTTGAGCATAGCAACACGCTTATGAAGATCCCCGAAAGATGAGGTACCTGCTGCATCTTTGGAGGTGCTTAGATTATCATCACAACCAACATGTACTTCAATGGGGTTACCACCCAAATCTCCGTCATCATCACTGTTCTCATTTGAAATAAGGACAGTCACCCCTTCTAACTTTTTCTTTAAGACATCGAGGATGTTATTCTTTACCTTGTCCATATATGGATCAAAGGAAATCATATAATCCATCTTCGTCTCACAAAGAGTAGGAATGATGTATGGGTGGACGTTTTACAAAATATCATTTAACAATTAAATAACATTGGTAGATATAGGTCATGGTATACGACAGTCTATTAATTGTCACCACTATTTCAAAAAGAAAAAAGATGTTCCAACTCTAACAAATGACTACTTTTGTAATCCATTAGAGTTAACACTTCGTTTTTACTGCATATATAAGGTGTCCATCCCTCATTATTTTATTTCATTCACTTTGTTTTATTTTTAAAAAATATACAATGTCGCAAGCATCTAAAACATCCAATTCTAAAAGAACACTAATTTTTATTGTGGGAATGTGAGGACGTTACGCACGGATTCAAATCCACGTCGCACATTTTATAATTGTGCAATTGCGAAGGTGAGATGTGTTTTTTTTATAAAGTTAAGTTAATCGTTGTGTAATTATTATTTTTTTCCTAGGATAATGGCACATGCTCGTTTTTTAAATGGATCGATGAGATATCACCTCCAAGCAGTCCATCAACGTTGAGTCCGAGACCCGAGACATCAAATTTTTTTGGCTTGGCAAAATTTAATCAACTACAAAGGCTCCAATAATGCGAAGAAAATTGAGATTTTCTTATAAATTTTTTCAAAGAAGATGAAGAACAAAGGGACCACCTCAAAGTACTGCTACATGGCACCCAAATAGAGAGGTATTAACTAAAACAAAAATTAATTTTGGTCGAAGAAAGGGAGAATGGCCTAAAAATGATGTTTTGTGCTATAATGTTAAATTCGTTATTTGAAAAAGTGTAACATGGATGTAGTGATATTGAATAAATAATAATACTTCTATTTTTTCTACAATGTTAAAACACTGTTTTTGATAGAATCATAGTTGATCAATCAACACATCAACTTAAAATGGGCCAGCATGGTAATGATATACTATGAAAGAAGTATACGAAAGATTAGATAAATATTCTATGAAACATGGGAATGTCTCAAATATCCTACCAGATCATTCAACACATTAATAATAAAATAATTCAAATGTCTTTTTCACTATTTTCCTCCCCATCAGCATAGGTGGTGTTGATTTCATCAACTATATCCATGAACCCATCTTATTTTTCTTCCTAACCTTCTTTTTTTCCTTCACCTTCAACAACTGCTTCTTTGTCCCCTTCCTTTTGTTCCTCACCTTTTTTCCCTTCACCTTCAACAACTGCTTTTTTTCACCTTCCTTTTCCTTTTTTCTTTACCCGCTACAGCATTATCAACTTCTTCTTTGTTAGCTTCTTCTTCTTCATCGTTAGCTGTTGCTTCTATTTTTTTAGCTTCTTCTTTTTCCTTGGCTTCTTCAACTACAAATCCTTCTTTTTCCTTGCCTCATTCTTCAACTGTTGCTACTTCTTTTTTAACTTTTTTTTCTTCTACTACAGCTGCATCTCTTACACTTTCTTCTTGGCTCTTATCTTTGTCCATTTCTTCTTCTCCATCCTTCTTTTCTTTTTTTTTTTGCTTATTCTCTTCCGCCACGACAGAGGCCAACTTATCCATTTTGCTTCTCTTTTCCCCTTTGTCCTTTTTCTCCGACTCGCAAAGGTCCACATGCACTGTATCATCATATTACAAAGTGTTACTGATATTTAATGTTGAAAATTCATTAACAACATCAATTATTGAATGAAGTTACCTCGCTCGTGTTCTCGCTCATCATGTTCCTTTTTCTTTAGTTTTTTCTCTCTAATATAGGCAGTAATATCCAACACCGCTTCCTCGAGCGTAGCAACACGCTTATGAAGATCCCCGAGAGATGAGGTACCCACTGCATCTTTGGAGGTGCTCAGAGTATCATCACAACCAACGTGTACTTCAATGGGGTGACCACCCAAATCTCCATCATCATCACTGTCCTCATTTGAAATAAGGACAGTCACCCCTTCTAACTCTTTCTTTAAGACATCGAGGATATTATTTTTCACCTCGTCCATATATGGCTCAAAGGAAATCATGTAATCCATCTTTGTCTCACGAAGAGTAGGAATGATGTACGGGTGGACGTTCTACAATATATTAATTAACAATTAAATAACATTCGATACAACAGTAACATTATTATTGCATAATAAACAATAAGTTTATACCTCGGTAACCTTTTCTTTGTACTTGAATGGGTCGCCTTCGATTATCTGGTCACTTTTTGTAGTGTGCCATCTGAGGATGAGGAGAATGGGAAAGGGCTCATCCGTTGACTTTCCAAAAAATTTTCCAAGATGAGGAAAGGCCTCGTAGATCCAAACCTATAAGAAGTACAACAGTGAAAAAAGAACTTAGAGTCTATGATAGAGTATAAATAAAACAAGAATTTACGATAAACTCACTAAAGTGTCTATGGTAGATACCATGAATGCCCAGGAAAATCCGAATAGAGCATAGGATGCCTTCTGCTTCACATCAAATACTTCTATCTACTTCTTCACCTCACTTTTCTTATTCACATAGTCCAGGTTTAGTTGAAATATCTCTTTTCCCCATGGATAATTTCGAAGAAACTAAAAGAATCAACCATTCGAATCAGTTTTGTGTCGACAACCTTCGTCGAATCTTTTGCAAGCAACATGGTGTGCAAGAACCACAGTAAACAACACTTAAACTTCTGGTCCTGGTTTAGCTTATCCCCTCTGACAAATGTAACAAGTTGGCCGCCGTAATGTTTTTATTTTTCATCACCTTAAAGAAAAAATTCTCCCCCTTGTCTAACACCTTCTTCATTTTTTATTCACTAGGGTATGATGAGCAGTTCAACCCCGCCATCAAACAAAATTCTTTCATGCCAAAACAGACAGGCTTGTTGTTAACACAGAACCACATCTCATGATGCATTTTATCCCTCTTGAAGCGTTGTAACAGCAAATAATGGACCAACTACCCATTGAACTTGAGATATTTCGTCAGGTTTCTCAGGTGTCCGAAATAGGACCGCTTGAATCTTTTCTTCAAATCCTGGTTGACAAAAACTTGCTTAAATTCTTGATAAACAGTTATTATTGATCTGACCGATATCTTCGCTAGGTAAGATCCGACCTCGTCCATTATCGTTCAAAGGTCATACCACTCCACGGAAATGAACCTTGACAAATATGGCATGGACAAAGGATCATTATCCCCATCATCATTGTTTCTCCCACTTCCCTCGCTCTCTTCACTGTCACTACTAACACTGCGCTCGGGAAGGACATCTTTACTAGACTCGGCGTAGTCGCTTATCTCCTTTAAATTCGAATCTGATTCGGAAACTTTCTTGATAATTTTTTTTCTTTTTGATACATTTTCAATTGCCTTGGATTTGTTTTTCTACTTCTAGTGTCTTTGCCTTTAGGATGGATGTTTTTTTTTTACCCATTTTCAACATAATCTACACCTGCAGAAAAAATATCCTATTTTCAGTTCATAGACCACAGGTCTATCAATAGAAATAAGTTAAAGCTCAAATGAACCCCTCCCCCCCCTCCCCCAAAAAAAAAACAACAAAAAAAACAAAGAAATACCCCACCAAAATCCAGGTTGGAGTATCAGAATCAAACTAGTGCACCTAATCAAACTAATTAGTTATTAATATTTCAATTTTCACTATTTCAGCCATCATATTTTAAAAGAATTTCATACTTCTAAAAATTGATTTTAATCTAGGGCATTCAGATTTCATAGACCACGGATCGATTTCATAGACCACTAGTCTACGAACAGAAACAGGTGACTGTTGGAATCAAACTACCAAAATAAATCTTCAAATAACAATTATCCCACCATTCCACCATCATAGTTCACTCCAAAACATCAATAACTCAACCAAAATCTAACATGCAATATCAAAACACAACAATTTCTAAAAATTAAACCGGTGTACCTAATCGAACTAATTAGCTATTAATCTTTCAATTTCCACCATTTAAGCAACCATTTTTAAAAGAATTTCATACGTCTAGAAATTGATTTCAATCTAAGGCATTCTGATTTCATAAACCACGGGTCGATTTCATAGACCACGGGTTTACGAACAGAAACAACTGACTGTTCGAATCAAACTACCAAAATAACTCTTCAAATAACTATTATCCCAACATTCAACACTTTTTTGTGAAAAAACAATGGAACTAAACTAAAACTCCTTAATCAACCAAATTCAAAAAAAAAAATCCTACATCACTACGAATCGATTATCAAAGAAACCTGTTTAAATGGATCTACAAATGATCGAAACATGATTTTAACTAACCTTATGAAGAAACAACGAACACTTAGCAGTTGCAGAAGCAGGAAAAATAAAAATGGTGTTTGGGGAGAACTGTTATTCAAAGCGGGAGTTGGAAGAAAATTTAAGAGGAGAGAGAATTTTTTTTTTATATTGGAATAAGTTGATGGGTGTTAGTGTATTATGTTAACTTTGTAGATGGGTATTAGTGTATTATGTTAAATTTGTAAAGTTAGAAAAATAATACAGTGGTCCCTTGGCCCACATGTGGGCCTACTTTTTAACCTTTTTCACACTTTTTAGGCCCTAACCCTAAAAAATAATTCAAAAAGAAATTTAGTGTCCCTTTGGAAAAATAGTTTTGAGAATGGTAGCTTTTGCTATTTTTTTCCGAGTCTCTTGGTAAGGCTATATATACTCTCAGCCGTTTCAATTTATTTCACTTATTTATCACTTGAAACATTTAACCTACAAAATTAAAATATTTTAATAGTTAAATAAAATTAATAAATTTAATGTATTTTATTTTAAAATTATAAAAAAATTATTTTACTAAAATCTTTGTCAAGTCACGTTTAAATTTCAAAACTAAAAATATTTTAGTAATTAAAGAAATTTTAATATACTTTAATTTAGTTCTGTGTTAAATCACGTTAAATCCACACCGACAGAATTAAAGATATTTTAAAATATTTAATATATTTTAATTTAAGGTTATAAGATCTTTTATTTTCTCATACTCCGTGTCAAGTCACTTTTACCGAAAAAATTAAAGATATTTTAATAAATTTAATATACTTTAATTTAAAATCATACTCTCGAACTCCGTCTTATTTTAGTTGGGCACATTTTATTTTACATAGTGTTAAGATATTTTACCTTTTACTTGTTTTACTAATATTCATTGGGCATCAGAATGGACATTGAAATTGTAATTATTCACATTTAATGTATACTATTAATTGTAGATGTAAAATGGAAAAAAATTAGTTAATTCTATCTTGATTTAGTAAGTGATCAACTAATATGGACATTTGTTTTTAGTAAGATGACCAACTAAAATGGGAAGGGGAGTTAGATTTTTTATTTTCTTAAATTTTGTACCAAGTCAAGCTAAACCAACAAAATTAAAAATATTTTGAAACATTTAATATTTTAATTTAAGATCATAAGATTTTTTATTTTCTCAAATTTCGTATCAAGTCACGTTTAAAACACAAAATTAACAAAGTTTAATTTACTCCTAAGATCACAAGATTCATTATTTTCTCAAATTTCATGTCAAATCACGCTTAATCCACAAAATTAAAGATATGTTGATATACTCAATATACTTAATTTAAGATCATATGATTTTTTTTAAACTCTATGTTATCAATTTAAAGTAAAATTGAGAAAGTGGGAAAATCTATTTCCATTGTGATCTGTATTTGTTTTTTTTTTTTTTTGAGAAAGTACCATAAATAACTATAATTTAGAATATAATTATGAATTTAGTTACATCTCGCATATTTATAAACATAATTACATTTTATTATATGAGGCAAATATTAATTGTACCAATAAAAAAATTACGTTTAAGTGGTGAATATTAATTGCATTATGCGGATATTAATTAAAACGCACAAAATATTTATTTTGTTGCATTGTTAAAGCGTAATATTACATAATATGCTTTAAAATTTAGATGTAACAAATTTCATAATTTTTTGAAGTTGTAACTATATATTGTAATTTTAGTCCAATATTTGTCACATTGCCTTTGACGTAAATTTATGATTAAAAAATTAAATAAACTTCTTTATTATATTGAATTTGTTGGATTTAATGAGGATAAGACTGAATCTCTTTCCTTATTTATAGTGTTTAGTCAAATTAAATATGTTCTTCCCAATCTATTCATTATATATTTATATTGAACACATCTAAAGTATCATCACTCTTAAATGCATCTATTAAAGAGATTTATTTGATCAAGTTTAGTTAATCAATTTTCTTATTTCAATGCTTTTTAAAGTCTAGTATAATTTTTTATATAATTTTAATACTTGTTTTTTTTTCACATCTATCATTGAGTACATCAAGCTATATATCTTCTTGACTAATATTATTGCCTCTACTTACAAATTTCAAATATAATGTGCTAGTCATATGCTTATACATTTTATCATAGTGAAAAATTTATATATCATAGTAAATTAAAATGACTAAGGATTAAGTAAAATAAAAGGGAGTAATAGACTACATATATAATTATTAAATACATCTGGGTTATTCTGTAATTAGTTATTCTTCAGTTCTCTATATATACAGCTGTAACCCCTTCAATATCAATAAGATCAATTATTATTAAATTATATCATGGTATCAAAGCTAGGGTTTCTTCTTCCGCCCAAACCCTAATCTCTCCTCTTTTCCGACGTGTGTGCACCGCCGCCACCGTCTACACCACGCCGCATGGCCTCCCTCCTCCGCCGTAGGTCGGCGCCATGGACAAGGTTGTTGATCCTCTGTCAAATTTACCGTCTGGAGTAAAATTACTGCTCAGGAATCTCCACAATCTCATCCCCGAAAAATTATCTGACAACAACTACCCGGCCTGGGCACTTAACGTCCGCACCGCCCTCGCAGCCAACTTGCTGCTCGGATGGATTGACGGTGCGGAGAAGCCGCCGCCCGAGACAGCCGAGGAGGACGGCGTCATGCTCCCAAATCCCGACTACCTTCCGTGGATGATCGTAGACACTCAGATCCGAGCCTCTCTTCTCGCCGTTATTAGCCCCTCTGTGCACAAACACGCCCGGGGTTTTCTCACATCGGCTTCACTTTGGGACGCACTAGCCACAAGGTACAACTCTGTGTCCATGGCTCATATTTTTCAGTTGCGTGACAGATTGCATACTCTTCGGAAGGGAACGAAGACGATGACTCAATACCTTGATGATGTGGCCTCTATTCTGTCTGACCTAGATGCTGTGAACGAGATTATTCCTGAACGAGACATGGTGAATGCCGTGATACGTGGTCTTCCGTCTGGCTATTCCTCTCTCAAACAGCATATTCGTCTCTCACCTGTCGAAATCACTCTGAATCAACTGTCTGGATGGCTTAATGCAGAAGAATTGAATCTAGACATGGAACACAAATTACTGCTCGGAGAAGCCAGTTCCACCCCTGGCGTCACGGCTCTTTACTCGGCTGGCAGCGGGGGCTCGGCCAGGGGTCGCGGTGACGATCGCCGTAACCAAGGGCGAGGCAACGGCGGCGGTGACCGTCGGAACGCCGGGCAGCAAGGCAGAGGCGGGCCTCCACCGAGGGACGGCTTCCGGTCAGGCCGCGGACAGGGACGAGAAAACCAGCGGGGGCCCACACGAGATCTTCCGATGTGCCAAATTTGTGCTAAACGGGGCCATTCTGCGGCTAATTGCTGGTATAGTTATGATGACTCGCAGAATGTAAATCGCCAGTCCAGCGGATCAAGAGCGATGCATGCGTCCACAAACGCTCAATCTGGCGATTGGTATCTAGACACAGGTGCTAACACCCATGTGACGTCGGATTATTCACAACTTCAAGCTCCTCATCCGTATCATGGCTCAGAAACTATTACAGTAGGCAATGGTCAATCCCTTCCCATCATAAACACCGGCTCTGGGTATGTCTATACCCCAAATGGTAAATTTCATCTCTCAACCCTTCACCACGTCTCTTCCCTCACATCCAATCTTTTATCTGTTTATCGCTTTACTAAAGAAAATAACTGCACCCTCATTTTTAATGACACCAATTTCCAGATAGTGGACAATACCACGAACCGGGTGCGGTACACGGGCCGCTGTGAGCATGGGCTATACACTCTTCCATCCAGGTCTCCGTCTGTTGTGAGTCAAGCCATTCTCTCATCCACCTGGCATCGCCGGCTTGGGCACCCATCATCCGCCATCACCAAATCCATTTTATCTTCCTTAGGCTTTAATTTTTCAGAGAAATTACATTGCGAGTCCTGTTCAGTGTCTAAATCTTGTCGTTTACCTTTTTCACTGTCTGAACACAAGGCCACTGCGCCACTGCGCCATTTCAATTAATTCATTCTGATGTTTGGGGACCAACCTCAGTTCCTTCTGTTCAAGGTTTTCGTTATTATATCTGTTTTGTTGATGATTACAGTAAATTCACTTGGCTTTATCCTCTGAAATTTAAATCCGAAGCTTATACTGTTTTTGTCAACTTTGACCGAATGGTTCAAAATCAATTTAATGCCAAAATCAAAATTTTTCGAAGTGACAATGGCAAAGAATTTGTCAACAATGCATTTGGTGTTTTTCTTCAAAGTCTAGGGGCTCTTCATCACACTTCATGTCCATATACCCCTGAACAAAATGGCGTTGCTGTGCGCAAACATCGTCACCTAATAGAAACAGTTGTTGCGCTCCTCCATGATTCCACCTTACCTGTTTCCTTTTGGGTTGATGCCCTTGCTACTACCAACTACCTCATAAATCGCATGCCCACTCACACTCTATCCAACTCCACTCCATATGCCCGTCTCTACAATCATCCACCCGACTACATCCATCTCCGCCCGTTTGGGTGTCTGGTTTATCCCTGGTTGCGTCCACACACTCAACATAAACTTCAACCTCGGTCCACCCCTTGTGTCTTTCTAGGCTATCATCCCACTATCAAAGGTTACAAATGTTTCGATCCTGTATCTCAGAAAACATATGTTTCCCGTCATGTTCGTTTTGTGGAGGAACAATTTCCTTACACAAGTCTTTCCTCTACTCCATACTCCCCCAATCCACTTGGCATTGTGCCAGTATTTCCGTCCTTTTCACACGCTCATGCTCCGGCTCACTCGGCACCTAACCCGGTACCCCACTACGCCACTACCCACCCGTACCAACCACCTAGCCACTCGAACCAACCACCAACCCACCCGAACCCCCAAACCTCCCACCCGAACACCCAGCCGACTGCCACACAACCCACCACTTCCCTACATCATACTCCTAACACACATACAGCCACCCCATCCACCGCTGCACATCCCAGCTCCCACGGTAGCCCCACCCAACCCCCGTCCACACATCATACAACTCCACCACCCCTTCCTAATCACCCTCCACTCAACACTCACCCTATGACAACCCGAGCCAAGGCCGGTACCTTCAAACCCAAAGTCTACCACACTCAAATACCCTTTGATGCACATCCCATAACTGAGCCTACTACATACAACCAAGCCTCCAAAAATAGTTTCTGGTGCCAAGCTATGGATGAGGAATTTCAGGCTCTAAATGAACAACGTACATGGGATTTGGTACCTCTGCCTATTAACCGAAAGTCTATTGGGTGCAAATGGGTGTTTCGCATCAAACGAAATTCAGATGGATCTCTTTCTCGCTATAAAGCACGTCTGGTTGCAAAAGGGTATCATCAGGAGTATGGTGTGGATTATAAGGAGACCTTCAGCCCTGTTGTTAAGCAACAGACTATTCGTCTGGTCTTGTCTCTTGCTCTTCACTATGATTGGCCGCTTCATCAGTTAGACGTCAGCAATGCCTTTCTTCATGGTCATCTTGAGGAAGACATCTATATGGTTCAGCCACCGGGATATGTTAATCCCAACCGTCCTCACTATGTTTGTAAGCTTCGCAAATCACTGTATTGCCTGAAACAGGCCCCACGTGCCTGGTACACACGCCTCTCTACTTTTCTGCAGGGTCTTGGTTTTCGCACCTACCATCATGACAACAGCCTCTTCACCCTTCACTGTTCTCGAGGGACAGTCATCATTCTTATCTATGTGGATGATATTGTTATTACAGGCAGCTCGTCATCACTCATCACTGAAATTACTGAGGCTATGCATCGTGACTTCAAACTTAAGGACCTCGGTCCTCTGGAGTTCTTTCTTGGCCTCGAACTCATCCGTAAATCGGGAACCATATTGATGCATCAGACAAACTATACCCTTGAACTTCTAAATCGAGCTGGAATGACAGACTGCAAACCCGCGGTCACTCCCATGGCAGTCCGCCAATCCCCAGGGCCGAATACTCCCTTTGTCGATCCTACACTATATCGGAGCCTCGTCGGTGGACTTCATTATCTTGTTGTTACTCGTCCGGACATCCAATATGCAGTCAATCGAGTCTCCCAATCAATGCATGCTCCCACAGAACAACACTTTCAGGCCTTGAAACGCATTCTGCGCTATCTTAAAGGTACTCTTCAATGTGGAATTTTATTTCAAAAGGGCTTGTTTGATATATCTGTTTTTTCTGATTCGGATTGGGCTAACGACAAAGATGATCGGAAGTCCACTACTGTATATATTGTTATGATGGGAACGAATCTGATTTCCTGGTGCACCAAGAAGCAAACGCGAGTGTCCCGTTCCTCCACAGAAGCAGAATATCGTGCCATGGCTGCGGGTGTTGCTGAAGCCATGTGGTTACGATACCTTACAGATGCACTTGGCATTCCCCCGACGAAACCACAGATTTATTATGACAATCAGTCCACTATTTGTGTTACCAAAAATCCAGTCCTTCATGATCGTATGAAGCATGTTGGGTCCGACTGTCACTTTGTTCGCGATGAGGTACTTGCAGGAACGATGGCCACGCACTATGTCCCATCCACTGACCAGCTTGCTGATATTCTCACCAAGCCTCTTCCGTTACAGCCTTTTCAGTATCTCTGCTCCAAGCTGCCCCTCGTTACCGCTGATCAGCTTGCGGGGGGATAATAGACTACATATATAATTATTAAATACATTCGGGTTATTCTGTAATTAGTTATTCTTCAATTCTCTATATATACAGTTGTAACCCCTTCAATATCAATAAGATCAATTATTATTAAATTATATCAGGGAGGAAATATTTTTTTTTTTATTTGAATGTTTTTAAACTTTTCATAAATACATAAGATGTTAATCATATTCACAAAACCGATATAATTAAGTTGTTTTAACTTCCTACATGAATATTGTGACCCTCAATGATATAAGATTTGATATTCAATGCTTAATCAATTTATTACGTATTTCAAATTTATTCACTTCGTTTACCTCTTATCATTTTTAGATTTCGTAAATCTCTTAAAAGGATTTTGGGCGTAGATTGTGACAAAATAGTCGGTGGAGAGAATGAAAGAAGCCATTGCACCTCCAATTATGTCGGTACCTATCCACCTATTCAGTTTTGGGTTAATGAGTAATGACAAATATGTTCCATAAACACAAAATATACAAAAGAAGAACAAAAATTGAAGGTTTAATAATATGAACATCAAACACAGATTTGAGGTTTTAAACAAGTGCAAAATGTTTCTCTAAAAATGATATTTGATCCTTCTCTGTGAAATTACTATGGGACTATATACAAATAGTTTTAGTGGAGATAACAAGCCTATTGAATTATGCACTAAGTAAATAGTAAAGAAATTCTTTTAGAAAACAAGAAATCAAAACAAGCCTACATCTCACTGAGTCCCACTTTACGCGGAATATTTTTACTTGACACATTATGTTTTTAAAAAAAATACGTTTAAAATTTATGTTCTAAAATGATCCTTCTATACTTCCTCCATTTTATTTTACTTTGTCCTTGTTGACTTGACTTTCCTTTAAAAACATATTTCTTAGGGGCTTATTTTACTAAATAAATTAATCTTATTACTTATGCTTTGAAAATATAAATTTGAGTATTATACACTTTATATAATTATTTAATGATAGGGCTAGTATTTGAAGAACAAGATAAATTTCTTTTAATTTCATAAATTAGATAGGTAAATCGAAACAACTATTTTTAATAAGAGGATCTAATAAACGAAACGGAGGGATTAAATTTCAGGAGATTGTATTCCAATATCTTTGAGGGGTGATAGTTAATTGCTATTGATATGAAAAAATTCAAATTAACCTCAACTATTTAAATGGATCAATTATACTCTCTGTTACCTTTTTCGTTCGAGCATGTCCTCACTGTTATGTTTTGTGCAAAAAAAGAAAAGCTTTCCATTTATCTATTTTTCTCTGCTTGTAATCTTTATATATATGTGTGCATATTTACGGTCTTTATTGTCTGAACTCGGAAGAAAATTTTTGAGTTAGAAAAAGTTGGTTTTGGATAATTTCAATTGAGATATACGTAGGTCAAAGAAATATGGAGGAGAGGTGATTATACAAGATATGATGCACTTGGTTTACTCAATTTCTCAGCAAACCCTATTTAATTTACTTGATCTTGTTTTGTTAATTTTACATTGACTATTTGATATTCATATTGTGATCCTGATTAATTTGAATTCGCATCGTTTAGACCCAAATGTGAGCACTTTCGATCCAATTTTTTCCCCTAACCTTGACCTATTGCTACATGATAGTAGAGCAGCTTATTAAAGACACTTTTAGAAACTTCAAACGCACTCAACAGTTTGATGATCACAAGAGAGGTTTTAAGAAGAAGAATGTTTTCAACTCTAAAAAATTGTCTTTACATGAGGAAAAATTCAGGTATTTATAGTCATTGAAGTATTGCTTCATGAAGAGAAGCAATGGTTCATAAAGGTGCAACTCTTCGGAAAGTCACAATCCATTGAAAAGGTCATAACCATTCAATAAATTGCATCCTTTATCTTAGTGTCTTTCCCAAAGAAAAAAAACACCACTTTTTCATTTTTTTCATTTACACCTCTTAATAACCCAACACTCCACTCTTCAGTAATTTTTTTTCCCTTTGCAAATTAAGTAATCAAATGATACCCTCGAGGCTTAATGTTGATGTTGTTATACGAACTAAGTCATGTTTCATAATTTCAAGAGAAAGACAGTAATACTAAAGGCAAAATCTATATTATTTCAGGAGAAAGAAAGTAATACTAAAGGCAAAATCTGTTTTAGACGATGTTATCAAAAAGATATTCAATAATATTTGTGAGTTTACCAAGTGTTTTAAAATGGCAGACTTGGGTTGCTCTTCGGGACCAAACACTCTTTTACTATATCAAATGTCATAAAGATTGTATACAGAATGCAAAAGATACAAGAAAAATTTCTCAATAATATTTCATCATCGTTTATCAGAATCTCAAAGAAGCCAAAGATGGAGTAAATTGTAACATACATGTTCCTTTTATGAAAGGAAACCAATGAATCATGCACGATTAAATCTAGATAGCAGAAAAAATTTTAAAAACCAAATAAGACAAAGGTCAAATCTTAGATATGCTTGTTCCGGGATTGAGCTCCTGTCCATTTCCTTTCTCCCAATTTTCCCCAAGTTCCTACTTGGATGTGTGATACATAACATGAATTAAAATAAATAGTTAAGATTTGACTAACAAATATTTTATATATTCGCTTCCAAAATATTTAGTAATTCCGCAATTACTCTTAACCTTATTTTGGAATCTATCAATTGCTTATTTTGTTATTTTTGTAATTTTTTAATTTTTTAAGTTATTCCACATATATGATGTGATAATTAATTTTATGATATATCTCAATTCATGAGACTACTTTGTTTAAGAATTTTAGTTTTACGATGGATATCTGTAGATATTGTTGATGCTTTTTTTTTTAAAAAATAAGCACGTTCATTGGTAGATCTAAAACATGCACGGATCATTATTTCTATCTTTTTTTTCACATGTAGAACTTTCAGGAAATATTGATCAATTTCTTACATTGAAATGACATGTACTTATTAAATTAGATGTTGATAAATTTATCATTTCTTCATGTGTTGTTGTTATGCAGGAAGCAAGTTTTTATTGAGGAGTAATATGAGGAGCTATGTAGGTAAAGTTTAGTTATTGTTTTTTCTTAATATTGAAATTTATATTTATTGTTTTTTCTTAATATTGAAATTTACATTTTATTTCTAACGAAAATGATTACACACGTCAAATTAGATGTTAATTTACTTATGACGATTATCTATGCTTTATGTCATTGTTATTATGTAGGAAGCAAGTCTTATTGAGAAGTAACACGATGGATCTATGGAGGTAATATTTGTTGGCTTAATTTGTTTTCCTTAAGATTAGAATTTACATTTTATTTTTAAAGAAAATAATCACACACGTCAAAATATACTTTTTAATAATTTAATTTTTGTAAAGAAAAATAATCACATACAACAAAATACATTTTTTTGATTAATTTATATATCTATATAAAGAAGCGACATATACAAGGTGATATGATACCTCTCTATGGCATTTATTCTTATTTATATTTTTTTTCCTTCTTGTATGATTTTTCTCTCTCATTTTTCTTAATTATTTTTCATTAAAAAACCATATGTATAACTCAATTTTTTTCATCTTAATAACATCTACTCTAAATTAATATTAGTAATATCCATAATTTCCAAAACTTTCATGTTTATAACTTTATTTATTTAATAAATAATTTTATGACATCTTAAGCTCACATAAATATTATTCCTATTTAATTAAAAAAAAATTAAGTCATACTGTTATATATATATATATCTTAAATTTTCACAGCTTCACTCATTATTATTTGACATTTAAGAAAAAAATAACTTACATGAGAATTCAAAAAAAAAAAAAGTAAAAGACATATATATAAAACAAAATATGATTAAGTAGAGGAAAGGATTGACCAATTAATTATCAATGATCAAGTATCATAGAAAAATTGATTGTACGTGAGATGAAGAATCAACAACAACAGCAACAAACCCAGTGTATTCCCACCTAGTGGGGTCTGGGGGGGGTAAGATGTACGCAGTCCATACCTCTACCTCTGAAGAAGTAGAAAGGCTGTTTCCGATAGACCCCCGGCTCAAGACACGAGACACCACACAAATATAAAGTAACGCACAGAACAGGATTTCATAACGTAAATACGGCACCCATAAGTAGTAGGAAACATCGGAAAGCACCCAGATTCGTAATAAAACATGGAACACCGAAAGCATAACAAGAAGAAGAATAGAAAATAGGAATAAAAATAAGAATAGGAAGAATACAGGAATAAAACCCCCACCAAATACTTCCCTACCCTAACGCCCCAAACTGACCCTAGTTTTCTGCCCTAATTCGCGCCCTCCAAACCTTCCTATCTAGGGTCATGTCCTCAGTGAGTTGTAGCTGCTCCATATCCCGCCTAATCACCTCACCCCAGTACTTCTTCAGCCTCCCCCTACCCCGCCTAAAACCATCCAACGCTAGCCTCTCACACCTACGAACCGGGGCATCCGTGTCCCTCCTCTTCACGTGTCCAAACCAACTCAATCGGACTTCCCGCATCTTGCACTCCACTGGAGCCACACCAACCTTCTCCCTGATAGTCTCATTCCTAACTCTATCCCCTCGAGTCATCCCACACATCCAGCGCAACATCCGCATTTCCGCCACCTTCATTTTTTGGATGTGGGAGTTCTTAACTGGCCAACACTCCGCTCCATACAACATGGCCGGACGGACTACCATCCTGTAGAATTTGCCTTTAAGCTTGGGCGGCACCTTCTTATCACACAATACCCCCGACGCGAGCTTCCACTTCAACCATCCCGCCCCGATACGGTGCGAGACATCCTCATCAATCTCACCGTTACCCTGTATCACGGACCCGAGATACTTGAAACTATCCCTCTTACATACCTCCTGCGAATCCAGCTTCACGACCACCTCGTCCTCCAACCTCACGTCATTAAACTTGCATTCCAAATACTCTGTCTTGCTTCTGCTCAACCTGAACCCTTTAGACTCAAGAGTTTGTCTCCACACCTCTAATTTGTCATTCACACCCTTTCGGGTCTCGTCAATCAGAACTACATCGTCTGCAAAAAGCATACACCAAGGCACCTCCCCTTGAATACGCCGCGTCAATACATCCATCACCAAAGCAAACAAAAAAGGACTAAGAGTAGATCCCTGATGCAATCCTGTCAAGACAGTGAAATGCTCTGAGTCTCCTCCCGCCGTCCTTACCTGAGTTTTCGCTCCATCATACATATCTTTAACTGCTCTGATATAAGCCATCGGGACTCGGCTCACCTCCAAGCATCTCTAAAGCACCTCCCTGGGAACTTTGTCGTAAGCCTTCTCTAGGTCGATAAACACCATGTGCAGATCCTTCTTCCTTTCCCTATACTGTTCCACCAGCCTCCGTACCAGGTGAATTGCCTCCGTCGTCGAGCGCCCAGGCATAAATCCAAACTGATTTTCCGAAATAGACACTATCCGTCTCAGCCTCCCCTCGACCACTCTCTCCCAAATCTTCATAGAGTGACTCAATAACTTAATCCCCCTATAGTTATTGCAACACTGGATGTCACCCTTATTCTTATAAAGAGGGATCATGGTACTCCACCTCCAAGCCTCGGGCATCTTTGCCGTCTTGAAGATTTCGTTAAACAGACCAGTCAACCACCTTACCCCAGCCTCTCCAACGTACTTCCAAAACTCCACCGGTATCTCATCCGGCCCCGTCGCCCTACCCCTCTGCATCCTGCGAACAACCTCTCTAACCTCTTCTACCCTAAAACGTCTACAGTAACTAAACTCCCGACACTCCTCTGAATGCTCCAGTTCCCCTAACACAATAGCTCTATCCCCTTCGTCATTCAAGAGCCTATGAAAGTACGACTTCCATCTATTCTTAATAAGTCTGTCCTCCATCAACACTCTGGCATCCTCCCCCTTAATGCACCTCACCTGATCGAGGTCACGGCCCTTCCTCTCCCTAGCCTTAGAGAGTCTAAACAACTTTTTCTCCCCTCCTTTCCCCTGTAACCCCACATATAGGCTCTCAAACGCGGCCGTCTTAGCTGCCGTGACTGCTGACTTAGCCTCCTTCCGAGCTAGCTTGTACTCTTTCCTGTTTACCCGCTTCTCTTCTTCGTCCCTGCTCTACCAACTTAGCATACGCCTCTTTCTTGGACCGTAATTTCTTCTCCACCTCTTCATTCCACCACCAATCCCCCTGATGGTGCCCGGCCCGGCCCCTAGAAACACCCAACACCTCACTTGCCTTCTCCCTGATGCACCTAGCCGCCCTATCCCACATACTATCCACGTCCCCCCTACACTCCCACACCCCCATTCCCGCCAACTTCTCCCCTATCTCCCACGCATTTACTAGCGTCAAACCGCCCCACTTAATTCTAGGTCTACACTCCTTACTCCTCCTCTTACTATTCGTCTTTATACCCAAGTCCATAACCAAGAGCCTATGCTGGGTCGAAAGGTTCTCACTCGGGATGACCTTACAGTCCCTACACAACACCCTATCCCCTTTACTGATCAACATAAAGTCAATCTGGGTCCTGGCTACCACGCTTCGAAAGGTGATGAGGTGATCGTCCTTCTTCGAAAAGCCCGAGTTCTCCACCACCAGCCCAAAGGACCTTGCGAACTCCAAAAGGGTAGCCCCCTCTTCATTTCTCACCCCAAAACCAAAACCACCATGCACATCACCAAAGCCTCCCGGTAACACGCCGATGTGCCCGTTGAAATCTCCTGCTACAACAATCTTCTCTGAGCTAGGAACGCCTCTCAGCACCTCCTCCAAAGCCTCCCAAAACCGCAACTTCTCCTCCCCCTCCGAGCCCACTTGCGGCGCATAGGCGCTACACACATTCAGGGTAAACCCCCGAATGACCAACTTAATGGTCATCAACCTATCGTTGATCCTCTTAACCTCTACTACCTGGCCTCGAAGCTCTTCATCTACTAAGATGCCAACTCCATTCCTCCGCCTCTCGCTCCCAGAGTACCACAGCTTGTAACCATCCACATCCCTAGCCTTAGACCCTACCCACTTGGTCTCTTGAATACACGCGATATTGATCCTCCTCTTCTTAAGAATCTTCACAAGCTCTATAGACTTACCCTGAAGGGTCCCTATATTCCAAGAACCAACCCTCAGCCTACCAACACTATCCCCCCGCCCTCCCCTACCGCCCCTGCAGCCATACCTTGGCCTCCCTCCCACTCCCGCCCTTACCGCATCCCCCGCCCCCATAACTGCCCCACACTCCAACCCCCTCAGACAAGACCCTATCCAACCATTACCGCTCACAGCCACTATATAGAAAAATATAAGAAAATATACTCAAAGGCAAGAAACGACCACAACAACAACAACAACAGACAACAGTCACAGCAACAACAAACAACAGACAATAGAAAACAATATAAATGAGTGCTTAGTATCGTAAATATTTCATTAGCTAAGATTTAATGAAATTATTTAGGAAAATTTAATTGACACATTGTTGCAGTTTTTAGTTATTCACGTAGAAGTCAATCCAAACGATTTTTCTCTACATAATGAAAGCAAACGATAACCCCTTATATATATATATATATATATCATTGTTTTAAAAAAATCAAAATAAGAAAATTAGCTAAACTTGAGTATCATCATCTTTTGTTGAAAGATAAACAAATCTTCACCATTCATTTAGCAACCTTCTAAGAACTGAATTGAAAGAAAATAAATTCATTAGATTTGTACACAAATACAAAGTCTAAAACTTAACTTACTATTACATCTTCAAAAATATATCTCAATTGAGATTATTTATAAAAAAATTTCAAACGTCAAAATCACATCAAGAACATATTCTATGGGAAAGGAATATATTTTCAAACTCTTGAATGTTATGGGAATAAAGTGGAATTGACTCTTCACTCACACATACTCTCTTTCTTTTATCTCTTTTTTTTTTAATATATGTCAATAAAAAAATAATATTCATTTAATATCAATATCTAATGATTTAATAAATTATATACAAAAAATAGTTAGCATATGAATGTACCACTAAATTTTTATTTATTTTATTTCTGAATAATTTAGAATTATTAATATGATAAAATTTCGCGAAGCGTGGTCTATTTCTCTAGTTAATATATAAGAATAGTTAACTCCTATAAATCACTACAGAGGCCAAATATTGGTTCCAAATAAATTAATATCATTGTACTTTACGGCTGTAATACCCGTGCTTTTTCTTAGCTTGGAAAATCATCTCAAAGATGTTAGAACTTTCTTTGAAGTAAGAATTTATTATTATACACATGGTATTTCCATAATTTTCACTTCCTATCACGTGGGAAATTGAATAATCTTTTCATCGATATATAATTCGCCCAAATCCGACACCCGGGCAAAAAGTTAGAGCCTTTTTTAGTGAGATAGTGTTTGACCTGAGCCTTCAGCGTGTCGCAGAGATAGCGAAAATGGAAATTGTCAATTTTTAGTGTTTCTCCGCTATACTAGAGAGTCGAGCCAAACTTCCAGGTCATAGACAAAGTGGCTATGCGATAGCTCCGCGTCACGCCACCGTGCAGTTTCCCAATTGACAATTTCCAGTGACATGGCGCGATAGTGCCGCGCAGCGCCAAGGGCCTAACTCGGGAAATTTTAATGAAAATTTAACTACGCGTCCAGGGTTAAAAGGGTCAATTTCCCCCAATATAAGCTTCCAAACACGGGATTTAGCCCTTATTCATCAAAAATAGCGATGTTTTTCTCAAATACTCTCAAGAAATCAAGCTAGGGTTTTCATAGAAGGTCCAATTTCAAGAAGGTTTCACCATCAATCTTCACAAAATCACGAACTAATCTTTAGAAAATCACGAACTAAGGTATGCAGAGTGTTCATTCATGGACTCCTTTCGTCCATGAAGTCCAAGAATCTTTTTTAACTACAAGTTATGGATTTTCTTCATGTTTTCATGCTTTGTATGTTCTCTTTCATGTTGATAAATGATGAATTGATTTCTATTCCATGATTTGATGATAGATTCCATGTGGGTTGATTAGTATAGATTAAGATTTATGAAATCTCAAGACCAAAGCCTTGTATGATGGAATTGGAATTGAAGCATGATGTTTAATTGTTGTATAATGTGCTTTACATGTACTATGTCTACAATATGTTTGATTAAATGCCTAGAAGAAGAAAAATTGTCTAACTAGCATGATATCATGAAATTTTCATGTATGTACAAGTTTATACCTATTACATGTTTGATGAAAGGCTCCTATGAATGTAGTATGTATTATGATGTTAGTCAAGTTTTAAAGTAAATCATGCTATGTCAGTTTCCTTCTATTGAGTCCTGGAGGTACTTGTACCCGAAATATTAGTTGTATGCCTAGAGCCATGTCATATTTTTCACAGTACTTTTAGTCAAGCTTTTAACTCTTAGACTTCCGATAGTTTTATCACTCAGGAAAAATCTCTATGATCTCATGAATCAGTCAGTTGTCAGATATCAGTAGTATTCCATCAGCTATGAAAATTCAATAACTCAGTCCATGCTTAGTTTAGTTCAGTAAATCATGTTTAGCATCTATTCAGATGGGAGTAGGAATAAGCACCGAGTGAACCCAAGGATAGGAACTTACCTGTTATATGAGGGTGTGATTCTTAGAAGCAATTCTTGCGTTCCAAAACTATGTAGCCAGCATAAGTTGAGACATCGTAGCCTGCTATATGAGGGTAGATGAGGTGGCTTAACCTGTTATGTGAGGGTTCCCACCGTTCTCGCTAGAGTTACCTTTTATATGAGGGTTACTCACATATTGTCCTTACCAGTGGCACGGTATTGACAGCCTTTCAATCAGGGCATAGATTGGACCCCACCTCAACTATTATAGCACCTTTGGAGCATATCGGTTAGATACTACTTCCCACAATTTCATGTTATAGAATCAGGACTGTCAGATACAGTCAATCAGTCTCAGTAATATAACTTAAATAGTTCTTTAGATTTCAAGACTATCAGATATAGTCAACTCAGTTACAATACGAAACTCAAATAGCTCATTAGATTCAGGACTGTCATCAACTGTCACCCATGTTATCAGTTATACTCAGATACAATCATTCATGTTATCAGTCATGTCTTGTTATCAGTATTCAGATTTAGTAATCATGATATCACGTTGTCAATTACAGTTATGTAATTATGTATGCATTCTGATGTTTATGTTAGACAGCCAGTCAGTACTAGCATGCATGTGAAATATTGCATTTAGACTACCTCACATGTATACTCAGTACACATGTACTGACGTATTTGCGCTATGGTGCTTTCTTGTTATGTTACATGATAGGTTCAGAACACGAGTTCTAGATCAGCAGTAGATTCTAATTTCAGCAGTCAGAGTAGAAGTAAGTCCTCATCCTTCGAGGACATAATGATTTTCTTATTATCTCATTGATTAGATTATTAGTTGGAGTTAGTTGGGGACATGTCCCATCAACTCCTTATTTATATTTTTTAGAAAGTAGAGTCTTTCAGACTAGATGTAGTCTAGATTCAGACTAGATGCATACTAGATACAGATTAGATATAGACTATCATGTTTTAGACTTCATTTTTGTTTTGGGTATTCTATTACCCCACACAGATGTTACGTCATTCAGTTATGTTCATGATTGAACTTTATGGCCTTTTAGTGAATTTTCCATATTATTATGTTATCTTATGCAGTATACAGGTATAGATATCAGTCATGGGTTAGCTTATGGTCCTTTGGGGTCATGAGCACCATGTAGCATTTCGGTTCAGCAAATTGGGTCGTTACAAACTTGGTATCAAATCCTAAGGTTCAATAGAGTCCTAGGAAGTCTGAAAGCCATATCTAGTAGAGTCTTGTACATAAGTGTGTTGCGAGCCACATTTATGTGCAAGAGGCTATGAGATGTTTTAAGAATAGTTTCCCCTCTTTTAGTATTCATGTCATACCTATGAGCATAATCACAAGTCAGTCCCTCAGTCTAATCTGTTTCTCCCTTTCTTCTACAGAACATGCCTCCTAAAAGAAGAAATGGAAATCAGTCAGCCCCTCAACCCGAAGAACCTTTAGGCAATCATGTTTCTCATACGGAGTTCAGGACCGCATTTACCACTCTTGCTCAATCAATCGTTACTTATAATAAACGGCCAACAGTTATTCTGTCCAACCCAGTGGCCAACTCAGCCACAACTAGAATTAGAGACTTCACCTGAATGAATCCTCCAACCTTCTTTGGGTCTAAGGTAGATGAAGACTCTCAGGAATTCTTAGATCAAGTTCAGAAAGTGACAGACGCCATGGGGGTGACTACTATTGAGAGTGCTGAGCTAGCTGCATACCAGTTGAAGGATGTGGCTTATGCTTTGTTCAAATAATGGAAGTTCGAAAGATCAGATGGCGCAGGTCCTATAGAGTGGGAGGAATTAGTCACTGCATTCTTAGATAGATTCTTTCCCCAAGATCTTAGAAAACCCAAGGTGCTAGAGTTCATCAACCTCAGGCAGGGCAACATGAAAGTGAAAGAGTATTCTTTTAAGTTTACTCAATTAGCCAGGTATGCCCCTCATGTGGTTGCAGGCAGTAGATCCAAGATGAGTAAGTTCTCTTCAGGGGTGAATGATAGTGTGGTTAATGAGTGCAGATACGCCATGTTGAACAGTGGCATAATGATGATAGGCGAATTTACACGCCTAAAGTACTATATTTTACCCATATTTTAGCTAAGTTTTGAGGACAAATTATATAATTCATGAACTTTTAGTCCTTTTTCCTGTAAGTGAGCTAACAAATGTGATTAGCAAGTTTTCAGGTATAAATGATGTAGATTTCAGCATTTTATGGATAACTTGACGCCAAAGAAAGCTTCACTAAAGAATGAAGGGAAAGCTTGGACGCCAAGGACCAAAAGTGACGCATGGGAAACCTGTTCTGGGCAAAAACAGCAATTCTAAAGACTTTGGGGATTAGAAGTAACTTATTAGGATTAGGATAATGATGCAGTAACCCAGTAGGAATGGGTTAAGTAATGCAGTAGCTTAGTAGGAATAGGATATGGGTGTTATAAATACCCTATTTTGCTAGAGATTTTAAGGATAATCATTCTCATTCTACTTCTTATTCCACAACATACAACTCGGATTATAATTCTTCCATTAATTCTACTTTTTATTCTTCTTTTATTCATCTACTCAATTCTTAATTTCCACAACAAGAGAACGTTACTTTGCAAGGGAGTTCACGCCTAAAAACGCCACACCACACCTTACTACATGAGATCTTTATTGTGGTATAATAATAATGTCTATTGTGATTTCCTTCACACTCATGGGTAACTAAATTTCTCTGTTGGGGTTATGGAAGCCTTATGAGATACTATCTATTGCTATGATTTTGTGAATTCGTGACACGTATGCTGCTTATATCATTATTCTCTTCATCTTAATCTAAATTCTTTGTGGTTGCAAACGCATAGAATACGCCAGTATAGCATTAACTTGTTCGAAAGAAAAGTTATATGTCTGAAAAAGAGATAATGTCCAGGTAATAGGGTCCCATCCCCTATTAAAAAGTTAGTGCCGTAACTGGATTAACCTCTTGGAGAATTTGTACCGTTAGATACGCTTTAAGCTCGAAAGAGTTAAAGTGAAATAGTCCTTGTTGAGGTCGAAAGACGCTTGGATTTACCATCGAATACAATTATCTATAAGCACATGCATGTCTGAATTCCGCATAACTCATAGCCAATAGAGACGTAAACTCAGAAGGTGGACATAACCCCAACTTCTCAATTCTCATTGTTTTACATCTTACCAAACATTCTTTATTTTTACTTTGCTATTTTTCATTTTTTCTTTATTACTTTGTTTATATTATTTTGCACGATAAAATCCCCCCTTTTTTACGAGACTTGCACCAAAAGTCTAGTAATCCTTGCTTACTTGTTGACCAAGTTATTCCCTGTGGGATCGATACCCAACCCGGTTGGGTTCTATATTTGACTACGACCACTTTACACTCCTACGAGAGCTGTAGATTGAGCGTCATCAAAAATTGGCGCCGTTACCGGGGAATACGGTTGGCAACTAAGTATGTGATAGTTACTAGACCCTTTGGTCAAAGATTCTCGTACTTTTACTTTTAGTTTTTGTTTTTGTTTTCTGCAGATTTTTATTCAGTGCATGTCCCATACTCGAAGTTCTGGTCAACCGTTATTACCTATCAATCCTGAACCACAACGTATTGGCAGAATGGAGGCACAACACGAAATTGAAAGGATGGCTGCTCAACAGGAACAGGTAAGACTAGCTGCTCTAGCAGCCGCTTAAGTGCATCAACAGAATATTGATAACCCTGGGCGAGCGACAAATCCTGACGATGAGGACCTAGGTGATGACGAGTTACTAAACCCAAGGCGTGATGCTGAGATAGCAACACCTGCTAACATAAGAGATCGTCAAGCAAGGTTTAGGTGTGAACGCCGACCTGTACAACCAGCTTTCGATGATGATGATGATGATCTTGATGGAGCCGAATCCACAGGAGCCATTATTCCTCCACCATTGGCACCCGGAGCCAAGTTCATCACAAGTATCATGATTCAGTTATTGCAACTCAAGGGATTATTTGGTGGACTAGCAGGCGATGATCCGAATATGCATCTCATCAACTTTATTTCTATATGCAAGTCATTTGACAATCCTGGCGTTGGTCAGAATGCAATTCGATTACGCCTATTTCCATTGTATCTGTCTGGGGAGGCAACTCTATGGTTTGATGGGCTGACTCCTGATTCTATTACAAATTGGAGGCAATTGAGAGACGCTTTCCTAGAAAGATTCTTTCCACCATCCAAGAGAGCACAATTGAGAGATGAAATCAGCAACTTTCGGCAGCTTCCAACCGAAGCTCTTCATGAAACATGGGAGAGGTTCAAAGCGAAGCTTATGCGGTGCCCAAACCATCATATGACTAATGTTCACCTAATGGAGACACTATATAGAGCCTTGAATTCAATAACTAAACCAATGGTGGATAATGCGACTGGAGGATCTTTTATGGACCTCACCTTTAGGCAGGAAAGCAATATGCTAGATCGTATGACAAAGAAAATTGGAGCTTGGCATACCAGGGATTCTGAGGTAGCAAGCCTCACTTTATCTATTGGCATGACTGCAGATCAAAGGAGAAGAGAAGAAGAACATGATCAAGATTTGGCGCACATGAAAACACAAGTGGATCTTCTTACAAAGCATCTATTATCAGGGAAGACCAAAAAAGTCAAAGCTATTGTGTCAAAAGGAAGAGACGAATCTGATTCGGAAGAAGAGGCCAACTACTTGAACAATCAGGGGGGTTTCCGAGGTAATACCCAAGGAAACAAAGGTTAGAACTATTATGATAAATCTGGAAACAAGGACCAAGGTAGTTCTAAGAACAAGAATGACAAGAGTGGTTTGTACGTTTTCCCAGGACGATGTGACACCACTACATCTGGTTCTGGAAGTATGGAAGACATGATGGCTAAACTATTGAAAGAAGTGAAAGCAACCAGCGCTGGAGTAACGGAGGTAATAAATGACTTGTCCTCAGTGAAACAATTGGTTGAATCACACTCCACTTCAATAAAGCAAATAGAGCAGCAATTGAGCCAACTTTCAGTAGCACTGAATCAAAGAAAGGCCGGCACTTTACCTAGAGACACTGTGCAAAACCCAAGGAATGATGGGTCATGCATGGCCATCACTACCCGAAGTGCTAAGGTTCTGGAAACTTCATCAAAAGGCAAGCAAGTGGTTGACGAAGTAGCAGACGTTGATGACAAGGAAAAAGGAGAAGATTCCGCAGAAGCTACCCATGACGTCCATGACATCACACCGAGTATGTTGCAGCCTGAAAAGGCTAAAAACGGAAGCAAGAGGAAAAGAAAGCCATGGAGAAAGAAACTCCATACCCACCACCACCTTTTCCTCAAATATTGAAGAAGGTGGCGGATGATACGAAGTTCAACAAATTCATGACTATGTTAAAACAGCTGACCATTAATGTTCCATTGGTGGAGGCACTTGAACAAATGCCTGGGTATGTGAAATTTATGAAGGATCTTTTGACAAAGAAGCAGGCAGAAAGCTATGAGTTGAAAGATAATGTTCATCACTGCAGCGCAATCGTTACCCGATCACTAGTTCAGAAGAAGGCTGACCCCAGTGCTTTCACTATTCCTTGCACCGTTGGATCTTTGAATTTTGCCAAAGCATTATGCGACTTAGTAGACAGCATCAATTTGATGCCATTATCTATTTACAAAAAGTTGGGGTTGGATGATCCTACTCCAACCAATATGAGGCTCGTAATGGCGGATAGGTTGGGAAAATAACCTGATGGTATTCTATGTGATGTATTGGTAAATGTTTCTTCATTCATCTTTCCGGCAGACTTCGTTATTTTGGATTGACAGGTAGACTCAAAAGTTCCCAAAATCTTGTGGAACCCTTTCCTTGCTACAGGAAGTGTGTTCATTGATTTGAGAGCTAATGAGCTTTCATTCCGAGTAAATGATGAAGTAGTTCGCTTTGATGTGTGCAAATCAATGAAGCAACCCAAAGAGCTGAACGTATTCTTGGTGGATGATGTTTACTTTGATGATGAGGAAGAATTACTTGAAGAAGAACAAATTATTAAAGACCCATTGGCGATTGTGCTCATGAATGGAGAGAGTAAGGATGCTGAAAATTGCGAAGAAGCTATTTGTGCTCTATCAGGATTAGGGACATATCGCCATGCTCCCAAGAAGCTGGACCTTGATCTCAAAAATCGACCCACACTACCAGTGAAGCCATCTATTGAAGAGCCACCCATGTTAGAATTGAAGGAGCTGCCTAGTCATTTAAAGTATGCATTCTTAGGAAACAGAAACACACTTCCAGTCATTATGGCAGCAGATTTGGGTGAGCAACAAGTTGAAGCTCTCATTACTATTCTATGGAAGTATATAAAAGCCATTGGTTGGACCATCGTGGATATTATTGGTATTACACCTGGGATTTGTACCCACAAGATTCAGCTTGAAGAAAATTGCACACCCTCCATTGAGCATCAAAGACGTCTCAATCCACCTATGCAAGAAGTGGTGAAGAAAGAAATTATTAAGTGGTTAGACGCAGGAGTTGTGTATCCAATCTCCGACAGTATATGGGTAAGCTCGGTACAATGTGTTCCCAAGAAATGAGGCATGACGGTGGTCGCAAATGAAAAGAATGAGCTTATTCCACTCAGACTCGTCACCGGATGGAGAGTATGCATGGACTACTAAAAGTTGAATTCTTGGACGCTCAAAGATCACTTTCCAATGCCATTTATGGACCAAATGCTAGATCGATTAGCGGAGAAAGGATGATTTTGTTTTTAGATGGTTATTCAGGCTATAATCAGATTTGTATTGCCCCCGAAGACCAAGAGAAGACAACGTTTACATGTCCTTATGGCACGTTTGCCTTCAAACGTATGCCATTCGGGCTATGTAACGTACCAGCCACCTTTCAACGTTGTATGATGTCCATTTTCTCTGATATGGTCGAAGATACTTTGGAAGTATTCATGGACGATTTTTCAGTGGTTGGCGAGACGTTTGAAGCGTGCTTATCAAATTTAAGTATGGCGTTGCAAAGATGTGTAGAATTCAACTTAGTGCTGAATTGGGAGAAGTGCTACTTTATGGTTAAAGAAGGTATTGTTCTTGGGAATAAAATCTCTGAAAGAGGAATTGAGGTTGGTCGAGCTAAAATTAAAGTTATCGAAAAGCTACCACCTCCAATTTCCGTGAAGGGAGTCCGTAGTTTCCTCGGTCATGTAGGATTCTATCGGCGGTTCATCAAAGACTTCTCCAAAATTGCTAGTCCATTATGCAAAATTTTGGAGAAAGATGCAAAGTTTGACTTCAATGAAGAGTGTTTGAAGGCATTCGAATTCCTCAAAGAAAAGCTAATTGAAGCTCCTATCATGGTAGCACCAGATTGGTCTTTACCGTTCGAAGTCATGTGTGATGCTAGTGAGGTAGCCGTTGGCGCTGTACTTAGATAGAGGAGGGAGAAATTATTCCATCCTATCTACTATGCGAGCAAGGTCCTGAACGAAGCCCAATGGAACTACACTGTCACAGAACAAGAGCTCCTAGCGGTTGTGTATGCGTTTGAGAAGTTTCGTTCTTATTTGATGGGAACCAAAGTGATCGTTCATACAGACCATGCAGCTCTAAGATATCTAATGACAAAGAAGGATGCAAATCCAAGACTAATTCGATGGGTCTTGCTGCTGCAAGAATTTGATTTCGAGGTTAAGGATAGAAGAGGTTTGAGAACCAAGTGGCTGATCATCTATCTAGACTCGAAAACGAGTATATGACGCAGCCTAAAATCGAGATTGATGATGCATTCCCTGAAGAGGAGATCTTAGCGACGGTAATGGAAGGGTTACCATGGTATGCCGACTTTGCGAATTTTGTGGTGAGTAATGTGATACCTGCAAACTTATCTTACCATCAAAAGCGAAAGTTTATGCATGATGTAAAACACTACTTTTGGGATGAGCCATATTTGTTTTGATGATGTACGGATGGTGTTATCCGACGATGTATATCCCATGTAGAGGTGCCTAATATATTAGAAGCATGCCACACTTCCCAAGTTGGGGGACATCACGCAGGTAATCGAACAGCGAGGAGGGTATTGCAAAGTGGATATTATTGGCCTTCGGTATTTAGGGATACCTACGACTTTGTGAGAAGATGTAACCAATGCAAGCGACAAGGTGCAATTTCGAAACACCATGAGATTCCTATGTCGAAAATCCTTGAATTAGAGCTCTTTGATGTATGGGGTATAGATTTCATGGGTCCATTCGTAAATTCGTTTGGAATGAAATACATCCTAGTTGTTGTAGATTATGTTTCAAAATAGGTTGAAGCTGTAGCATTGGCCGACAATGAGGGAAAGCGTGTTGTTCCATTTTTGAAGAGAAATATCTTCTCTCTCTTCGGAGTACCACGTACTATCATAAGCGATGGAGGGTCTCACTTTTGCAACAATCTATTCAAATCCGTGTTGGCAAAATATGGTGTCAAGCTACATAAGGTAACCACACCCTATCACCCACAAACTAGTGGACAGGTAGAGGTTTCCAATCGAGATATCAAGCAAATCCTTGCTAAAAAGGTAAATGCTAATAGGAAAGATTGGTCTCGGAAGATGGACAATGCACTATGGGCATATAGGACTGCATTCAAAACGCCAATTGGCATGTCCCCGTATCAGCTAGTTTATGGGAAGGCCTATCACCTGCCCATTGAGCTTGAGCATAAGGTATTGTGGGCTTTGAAGCGACTTAATTTAAATTGGGATGATGCAATGAATCTGAGATTGGAGCAACTGAATGAGATGGATGAATTCCGTCTACATGCTTATGAGAGATTGGACCTCTACAAGGAGCGGATGAATAAGTATCATGATCAGCGGATTGTTCGACGAAACTTTCAAAAGGATGATATGGTACTTCTCTTCAATTCCAGACTAAAGTTATTCCCAGGTAAGTTGAAGTCCAAGTGGTCTGGTCCATACAAAGTTAACCAAGTCTACTCGTCTGGAGTAGTTGAGTTGGAAGACAATAATGGTGTTGTCTTCAAAGTGAATGGCCAATGAGTGAAACCTTATATCGGTCCTCTTGATTCGATAAATTGTATGGCCATCACTTATCTCGACGAAGTCTAAGTACTCGAGGTAACTATGTTGTGCCGCGACAATAAATCAAGCGCTAGATGGGAGGCAACCCATCGTTTATCATTTTTCATTTTTTTCTTTTGTTCTAGTACGTGTTTTGCTTTTGATAAGTAAAAATTCAAAAATAAGAGTCGTGCCACGACCAAAACTAAGGTGCTTTATGGGAGGCAACCCATCATTCTAATCGTTTTCATTGGTTTTGAGCAAATATAGGTGCAAGAGGTATAAAACGAGGAGATCGGTTTCAAATTTCGATTTGGACGTATTGCATGTTAAAGGTGGTAAGTTAGGAATGAAGAAGCAAAAGTCTATGGATTGGGCATTGCTTATGAAAATATAGGTAACGAACAAGGCTGGGCCTAGGTAAAACTAGGTCACGAACAAGGCAAGGCCTATACTATGGCCTAAGGTCTCGGAATCTAGTGTGCCATAGCATAGGCGCCGCCCATGCCCAAGTATGCCATAGCATACGTGCCGCCTATTCTAATGCCTTTTGTCTCTGAATCTCATATGCTAAGTGAAAGGCGCCGCCTATGCCTAAGAATGCCATGGCATAGGTGCCGCCTATGCCAAACATTGCTTTGCAAAAGGCGCCGCCTATGCCAAGCATAGGCAAAGAAAAAGGCGCCGCCTATGGTCACTTCTTGTCTCCAAATCCAATTTTAAATGGGTCAAAACCCGACCCAACCTTCTCCTATAAATAGGAGACTTAGTATTGAACCAAAAATACATTGGAAACCTAGCTTAAGCGCTGCCTATAGTCCCCAAATCCTCTCCAAAATTTTCCTTTTGCTCTTTTTCTCCACAAGAACATCATCCAAAGTCATCAATCAAGTAAGTGCTACTTTGTTCTTCATTTATATTCCGTAAGTACTACACTACTACGCCTATTATAAGTTGTTAAATATTGAAGTAGTATTGATGATTTGGATGTGATTGAATTGTTGTGATACAACTAAGTGAGTAAATGAATACGTAAGGATGATCTTAACTTGTTCCCAACTTGAATTTGATTTTGATGCACTGTCTTACTTTTGCGGAATTGACATGGTCACAAAAATTGCATAATCTTGTCAATAGAAAGCTTACATGTTGGAATAACTTGTTCATCAAGATGAGAATTATGGTTGACTACCAACATAGGAGGTTGTGATTATTTTTAAATGCTATACCTTGATTCAATCTCTATGTAGTAGTCCTGATATATCAAACATGGCAGTATTGCCAAGATTACAAGAAGTATGACTGCAATAATTTTATGGTTGGAACATATCACATAAACGTATATCGATGAAGTTTGAGTAATTGACATCGTTCACTTCACTAGTTTGTACCAACAAATTAAGTGTGGGGTGGTGCCCCTCCTGCTTGTTTATAGATTGTATCCATCGAGATGACGCTAACATGAATATTGTTTTAATCTCAGGTACAATGGCACCCAAAGCAAGACAAGGCAAAGATAAGGCAACCACTTCCCAAAAGGGCAAGAAAAGAGTCCGAAAAGAGCAAGGAGAATCATCCTCGATGCCAATACCACGCCGCATGTTCGGAATTAAATGGGTTTAGAGGAGGAAGCAAAGGAATGGTATAGGAACAACAAAGAGAAGAAATATGTTCATCTGGACTTGATCAACAAGGAAAGCGTAGGAAAGAAAGAACCGCGCATGTTGGCCAAGATCATGGAGTTACATCTTGATTTCATCTTCTGATACATGGGAGAATGCAATCTCGATTTAACAAGAGAATTCTATGGCAACTGGTCACCGAAAACCACAGGAAGCGAGGTCAAGATTCGGGGCCAAGTTTTACTACTCAATGCGGATTTCTTCAACTCCTTTCTTGGCTTACCTGTTGTTGATCCATCACCATTCAAAGAGTTGTACAGTAGACCTCCATATAGAGCCATTCCACACACATTCTGTGGAACAAGATCCATGGCACGATGGAGCAGACATAAAGATACCGGGCGACACAACACCTTCCCATATGCTCCTTTGAATAGGGAAGCAAGAATATGGTTGCGCATAGTCAACTCTTGCCTAATTACAAGGACACAGTACACAAAGATAACAAGAGATAGAGTGTGCTTGGTATACGTATTAATGACAAATGTCCCTATCAACATTGGGGCAATTATTCGATCCACAATGCGGAAAGCTAGGCTATACAAGAGGTCCTACTTTAGCTTTGTCAATCTGTTGACTGCAATATTGAGGAAGGAAGACATCGAAGAGGAACCGGCTGATCATAAACTCCCACACAACCCAAATAAGGTTGACCTCATGAAGGTTAAAGATGCTGAAACCACGCATGGCGTCAACCTTACCACTTCAGAAAGGCATGATCGAGATGAGAGTTTCTTTTTCCATCTTTATGGCATGACTCGGTTTATAATGATGAGCGGAGGTCGTGTTCCAACTACTGCAGAGCTCCAACAGTTGGATCATGACTATCCAATGAATGTGCATGCAAGGGAGATGTGTGGAGTAGGTACATATTTTGAGGAACCTCTTGATGACGATGTGCCAACCAATGATTAGCACAGAAGGCAGCATGAGATTATGACAAGAGTTTGTGCTAAAATCATGACTATTGAGACGTTTAGGCTCTAATTGTGACTCACTATGTGATATTATGTGGTTCAATTCCTTCATCTGTTGGGTCAAGAGTCTATACTACTCCCAATAAAGTTGACCATGTGTCTTGTGTGTGAGAGATAATAGTATATTTTGTGTTTGTGGCTGATGCTAGAACTTGCCTGGTATGTATGTAAAGCGAAAATAAGGAGTGCAAGTCTAGGAGATGATTTAGGCATTTCTTTGGCAACCTAGACTATTTTACCTTCTTTTTACCTACCCATGGACATTATCCTAGTTAACCCATTTGAGCCTTTAGCCTATTTTATTTGACAGCCTCATATGTAAGCCTAATCCATTTTTTGCAAAACCATAATTTGATCCAAATTCCTAAGTGCTTTAAAATTGTAAAGTCATGTGACAAAATAAGAGAAAATTAGGTGAGAGTAGTGCCTTAAAGTAAAATGGTAGTTGGATTCGTTATGATAAAGAATGGTTATCATAGAGGTGTGTTATAAAAAAAAAGAAAAAAGAAAAATGAAAAGGAAAATAAAAAGTTAGTTATGTTCAAAAATTGAAAAACAAAAGAGGTGACAAAGGGAGGTAGATTAAAAGAAAGCAAAAAGGTTGTTTGAAAGAAAGAATAAATGGCATATTGTGATAAAGCACTTAGGGAACTTAGTCACTATTTCTGGCCAAAATAGTCCTACCCATCCCTTAGCCTACATTACAACCTGCAAAGACCTATTTGATCCTAAGCTTAGCATTCTGATATTTAGTGGAGCATTACACTAAGGCCAAGCCTAAGGTCATCAGTTCCAAGATATGAATTCTTTGTGAGAGTGAGAGCAAGCATAATCTTATACCCATGTTTGAAATATATACAATACTTGTGAGTGATTATGCGTGATATATGGTGAGACACACATGGTTGATGAGTCTTGGGTAGTTGTGTATGATTCTTTATACCTCAACTTGTGGACACGAATTAATCACCATCACGAGTCTATGATGGAGGTTGAATTGTTTCTACTAATGATCAGAAAACTACTCTTTGTTAATGATTGACGTGCTTGTCTTGATGAATATTTTGTGTTGTTACTGTGTAACCCTAAGTAGATGTTTAGATGGACATGATAGTTTATTCGAGGACGAACAAAGCTTTAAGTGTGGGGTGTTGATGAGAGGCGAATTTACACGCCTAAAGTACTATATTTTACCCATATTTTAGCTAAGTTTTGAGGACAAATTATATAATTCATGCACTTTTAGTCCTTTTTCCTATAAGTGAGCTAACAAACGTGATTAGCAAGTTTTTAGGTATAAATGATGCAGATTTCAGCATTTTATGGATAACTTGACGCCAAAGAAAGCTTCACGAAAGAAGGAAGGGAAAGCTTGGACGCCAAGGACCAAAAGTGACGCATGGGAAACCTGTCCTGGGCAAAAACAGCAATTCTAAAGACCATGGGGATTAGCAGTAACTTATTAGGATTAGGATAATGATGCAGTAACCCAGTAGGAATGGGTTAAGTAATGAAGTAGCTTAGTAGGAATAGGATATGGGTGATATAAATACCCTATTTTGCTAGAGATTTTAAGGATAATCATTCTCATTCTACTTCTTATTCCACAACTTACAACTCGGATTATAATTCTTCCATTAATTCTACTTTTTATTATTTTTCTATTCAACTACTCAATTCTTAATTACCATAACAAGAGAACGTTACTTTTCAAGAGAGTTTACGCCTAAAAACGCCACACCACACCTTACTACACGAGATCTTTATTGTGGTATAATAATAATATGTATTGTGATTTCCTTAGCACTCATGGGTAACTAAACTTCTCTGTTGGGGCTATGGAAGCCTTATGAGATACTATCTATTGCTATGAGTTTGTGAATTCGTGACACGTATGCTGCTTATATCATTATTCTCTTCATCTTAATCTAAATTCTTTGTGGTTGCAAACGCATAGAATACGCCAGTATAGCATTAACTTGTTCGAAAGAAAAGTTATATGTCTGGAAAAGAGATAATGTCCAGGTAATAGGGTCCAATCCCCTATTAAAAATTTAGTGCCATAACTGGATTAACCTCTTGGAGAATTTGTACCGTTAGATACGCTTTAATCTCGAAAGAGTTAAAGTGAAATAGTCCTTATTGACGTCGAAAGACGCTTGGATTTACAATCGAATACAATTCTCTATAAGCACATGCATGTCTGAATTTCGCATAACTCATAGCCAATACATAAGTAAACTCAGAAGGTGGACATAACCCCAACTTCTCAATTCTCATTGTTTTACATCTTACCAATCATTCTTTCTTTTTACTTTGCTATTTTCCATTTTTTCTTTATTACTTTGTTTACATTATTTTGCACGATAAAATCCCCCCTTTTTTACGAGACTTGCACCAAAAATCTAGTAATCCTTGCTTACTTTTTGACCAAGCTATTCCCTATGGGACCGATACCCAACCCAGTTGGGTTCTATATTTTACTACGACTGCTTTACACTCTTACGAGAGCTGTACATTGAGCGTTATCACATAACCTTAGCTAGACTTATGACCCATGCTCAGGAGATAGAAGAGCAGAAAATTAAGTAGAGGGAAAAGCAAAATAAGGGAGAGAAGACGGGTAGTTTCAACTTTGCTCAGCCTAAATCAAAAGAAGAAAACCGTTCTCAGTTTTATCCTAAGTCATCAGTTCCATCCCCCTCTACAGCCAGTGCTCCAGTTCCTAAGTTCAGAGAGGGTAACAAAGATAGAGCACCAGGCTCTAAGACCCAGGGCAATGTTATGCCCACAACTATCCTCTTTGATAAACTTACGGTAAGTACCATCAGGGTGTGTGTAGAGAATATAGTGGCATTTTATTTGGTTGTGGCAAGCCAAGCCATAGAGTTAGAGACTGTCCTTCGCCAGGTCCTCAGGGCCAAGAAAATAACTCCTCAGCTTAGTTCGGTCACCCAAATCAGCAGGGTGCCACTTCCAATGCTACTAGCGAGCAACACCCAAATCATCTCTATGCTCTTCAGACTCGACACGATCAGGAAATTTCTCCTGATATAGTTAATGGTACGTTACAGATCTTTCATATGCATGTTTAGCTTTGCTAGATCCAGGAGATTTCTTGTATTTTGTTACTCCTTATATAGCAGTTGATTTTGAAATCAGTTCTGAAATTCTAGAAGAGCCTTTCTTAGTCTCTGCCCCAATGGTTATAACAATCATAGCCCGGCGGGTATACAGGAACTGCCCGATTATGATATTTTAGAAAGTCACTTCAGCAGACTTAGTCAAAATAAAGATGACTGATTTTGATGTTATTATCGATATGGATTGGCTTCATTCCTGCTATGCCACAGTCGAATGCAGAAACAGAATAGTTCAATTTTAGTTTTCGAATGAACCCGTCCTAGAGTGGAAGGGTAGTGTATCCGCTTTCAGTGGTTAGCTTGTTTCCTACCTTCGGGCAAGTAAAATGATATCTAATGGATGTGTTTATCATCTAGTTTATGTTAGAGATTCCAGTTCTGAGTCTCCCAGTCATGAATCAGTCCAAATAGTGAATGAATATTCAGATGTCTTTCCCAAAGATCTTCCAGGAATTTCTCCCAAAAGGGAAATAGACTTTGGTGGTGATCTTCTTCTAGATACTCAACCTATCTCTATTTCACCATACAGAATGACACCAACAGAACTCAGGAAATTGAAAAAATAGTTGAAGGATATCTTAGATAAGGGATTCATCAGACCCAGCATTTCCCCATGGGGCACACCAGTCTTATTCATGCGCAAGAAAGACAATTCTCTTAAAATATACATAGATTACCGTCAACTCAATAAAGTTATGGTCAAGAACAAGTATCCTCTTCCCAGAATTGATGACTTTTTTGACCAACTTTAGGGTGCCAGTTTTTTCTATAAGATAGAACTCCGATCCGACTATCATCAACTTAGAGTTAGAGAATGTGACATCCCGAAGACAGCTTTCCGTACGCGGTATGATCACTTTGAATTTCTAGTCATGTCTTTTGGTCATACCAATGCCCCAGCCACTTCCATGGAGCAGATGAACCGTGTGTTCAAGCAGTACTTGGACATATTTATCGTAGTCTTCATAGATGATATTCTGGTTTATTCCCACACTGAGCGAGATCATGTAGACCATCTTAGAGTAGTACTCTAGACTCTCAAAAATCATCAGTTATTCACCAAATTTAATAAGTATGAATTTTTTCTAAGATCAGTAGCATTCCTCAACCATATTATTTCTGGTGATGGCATTAGAGTAGATTCTCAAAAGACCAAAGAAGTAAGAAACTGGCTTCACCCTATTTCTTCATCAGATATCAGGAGTTTCTTGGGTTTGTCTTACTATTATAGATGGTTTGTTGAGCGATTTTCTTCTATCGCATCCCCTATGTCCACAATGAATTAGAAGAAAGTCAAGTTTCAGTGGTCAGATCCATGCGAGAAGAGTTTTCAAGAATTAAAGAATTGACTCACCACAACTCCATTTCTAACATTACCAGATGGTTTAGATAATTTTGTACTTTATTGTGATGCATCTAGAGTAGGTTTAGGTTGCGTCCTCATGCAGCATGGTAAGGTTATAGCCTATGCCTCCAGACAACTTAAATCCTATAAGAAGAATTATCCTACTTTTGACCTTGAGTTAGCAGCTATAGTATTTGCCTTAAAGATTTAGAGGCATTATCTCTACGGAGTTCATGTGGATGTCTTCACAGATTATAAGATCCTTCAGTATGTCTTTCCTAAAAAAGATCTCAATTTTCGTCCAAAAAGGTGGTTAGAGCTCTTAAAAGATTATGAAATGAGTGTCCTCTATCATTCGGGCAAGGCCAACGTAGTGGCCGACGCTCTCAGTAGACTGTCCATGGGTAGTATTTCTCATGTTGATGATAGTAAGAAGAAGTTAGCCTAGGAAGTCCACCAGCTTGCTAGACCAGGGGTTCACTTAGTCAACTGTTCAGAGGGCGGTGTATATGTTCAGAGTAGTTCAGAGTTATTTCTAGTTTCTGAGGTGAAAGAAAAGTAAAATAAGGATCCTAGCCTTGTCAAGCTAAAAGAGTTAGTTCAGAATAAGAAAATAGATGTTTTCTACCAAGGGGTTGATGGCGTCCTTCGTTGTCAGGGACATCTCTTTGTTCCAGACATAGATGAATTAAGGTAGCAAATTCTTGCAGAAATGCATGGTGTGTGTTACTCTATTCATCCAGGGGCCACTAAGATGTACTGCAATTTGTGGGAAATCTATTGGTGGAATGGGATGAGAAGAGATATTGAAGAGTTTGTGTCTAATTTCTCTATATGTCAATAAGTTAAGATAGAGAATCAGAAGCCTAGTGGTCCCATGTAGTAGTTCAGTATTCCTACATGGAAGTAGAAAGTTGTGAACATGGACTTCGTGATGGGTTTGCCTTAAACTCATCGTCAACATGATTCAGTTTGGGTCAGTGTAGACAAAATAACCAAATCATCTCTTTTCCTTACAATTCATACCTCTAATTCAGCTGAGGATTATGCCAAATTGTACGTTAAGGAGCTGGTCAGATTGTACAATGCTCCGTTGTCTATTATCTTAGACAGAGGCACCCAGTTTGCCTCTCATTTTTGGAAAGCATTCCAAAAGGGTCTTGCTACCCAAGTTTATCTCAGTAAAGCCTTTCATCCTCAGATAGATGGTCAAGCAGAAAGGATCATTCAGACATTAGAATATATTCCAAGGACGTGCGTAATTGATTTCAAGGGAAGTTGGGATGACCACTTTCCTTTGATTGAATTTTCATACAACAATAGCTATCATTCTAGTATTTAGATGGCTCCATTAGAAGCTCTCTATGGTAGGAGATGTAGATCTTTGATTGTTTGGTTCGAAGTTAGTGAGGCCTCATTCATAGGTCTTGACTTAGTATTCAACGCGTTAGAGAAAGTTCAGTTAATTAGAGAAAGACTCCAGGCTTCTTAGAGGCGACAGAAGTCTTATGCATATGTTAGTAGAAAGGATCTCGAGTTTGAGATCAGTGACTATGTCTACCTCAAGATCTCTCCAATGGAGGGAGTGAAGAGATTCTGCAAGAAGGGAAACTCAGTACCCGATATGTCGGTCCCATCAAGATTCTCAGTCATTTCGGCAAGGTAGCTTATGCTCTTAAATTGCCTTCAGATCTAGCCTCAGTTCATCCAGTCTTTCATGTCTCTTTGCTCAAGAAGTTCATAGGTGACCCATCAGTCATAGTCCCTATTCTGAGCATCGATGTTCAGAACAACCTCTCTTATGAAGAGATTCCAGTTGAAATCCTAGACTATCAGACCCGTATATTGAGGAACAAAGAAGTCCCTCTAGTTAAAGTTCTTTGGTGAAATCTGTCCATCGAGGGAGATACTTGGGAATAAGAAGCAGATACACGTACCAAGTATCCTCACCTCTTCCCAGCCAACTCAGATCAAGATCAAGGTAACTGTTCTTCTTAAGCTTACTCAGTTTCATGATTATTGTATATCACTAACTTAGTATTTAGTCTCATGTTCATATTCCCATGATAAACATAGTATCAAGTACGACTGTATGTTCATTTATACATTCATGTATTAGATCAGGTATATAGTTATGCATAAGACATGCATTCTCATTGTGAGAAAACTTAGTTCTTTAGAACTTTCAGTTATGCATGCATCAGATATGCATGTTCAGTATATTATGTTCAGCTTGTTAGTCACGTCTGTTATGAGATCATGTTCCAGTTATTCATGTTTAGCTCATTGTTTTCCCTCTCCGTCAGTCTCATTCGAGGATGAATATTCTCAAGGGGGAGATATTGTATACCTGTGCTTTTTCTTAGCTTGGAAAATTATCTCAAGGATGTTATAACTTTCTTTGAAATAAGAATTCATTATAATACACGTGGTATTTGCATAATTTTCACTTCCTATAACATGGAAAATTGAATAATCTTTCCATTAATATATAATTCGCCCAAATCCGACACCCGGGCGAAGAGTTAGAGCCTTTTTTAGTGAGATAGTGTTTGACCTGAGCCTTCAGCGCATCGCGGAGATAGCTCAAATGGTAATTGTCAATTTCTAGTGTTTCTCTGCTATACTATCGCATCGCGCCAAACTTCCAGGTCTTGGACAAGGTGGCAACGCGATAGTTCCGTGTCGCGCCACTGTACAGTTTCCCAATTGTCAATTTCCAGTAACACGGCGTGATAGTGCCACATCGCGTCATATTCCCAACTCAGAAAATTTTACTGAAAATTTAATTACGTGTACAGGTTTAAAAGGGTCAATTTCCCCCTTTGTAATCTTCCAAACACGGGATTTAGCCCTTATTCATCCAAAATATTGATGTTTTTCTCAAATACCCTCAAGAACTTAAGCTAGGGTTTTCATAGAAAGTCCAATTTCAAGAAGGTTTCACCATCAATCTTCATGAAATCACGAACTAAGGTATGCATAGTGTTTATTCATGAACTCCTTACGTTCATGAAGTCCAAGAATCCTTTTTAACTACAAGTTATGGATTTTCTTCATGTTTTCGTGTTTTGTATGTTCTCTTTCATGTTGATAAATGAGGAATTGATTTCTATTCCATGATTTGATGGTAGATTCCATGTGGGTTGATTAATTAGTATAGATAAGGATTTACTAAATCTAAAGACTAAAACCTTGTATGATGGAATTAGAATTGATGCATGATGTTTAATTGTTGTATAATGTGCTTTACATGTACTATGCCTACAATATGTTTGATTAAATGCCTAGATGAATAAAAATTGTCTAACTAGCATGATATCATGAAATCCCCATGTATGTACAAGTTTATGCCTATTACATGTTTGATGAAAGGCTCCTATGAATGTAGTATGTATTATGATGTTAGTCAAGTTTTAAAGTAAATCATGCTATGTCAGTTTCCTTCTATTGAGTCCTAGGGATACTTGTACCCGAAATATTAGTTGTGTACCTAGAGCCATGTCATGTTTTTCATGATACTCTTAGTCAAGATTTGAAGTCTTAGACTTCAGATAGTCTTATGACTCAAGAAAAATCTCCATGATCTCATGACTTGGTCAGTTGTTAGATATCATTAGTACTCCATCAGCCATGGAAATTCAGTAACTCAGCCCATTCTCTGTTCAGTTCAATAAATCATGTTTAGAGTTTATTCAGATAGGAGTAGAAATTAGCACTGAGTGAACCTAAGGATGGGAACTCACCTATTATATGAGAACTGTAATGGGAACTGACGCATTCACTCTATGGTTTTTTCTTTTTATGTTACACCATATGTTCAGAGACACGAGTTCCAGAACAATAGTAGATTTCAGTTTCAGCTGTTAGAGAAGAAGTGAGTCCTTCGAGGATATAATGATTTTTTTATTATCTCATTGATTAGCTTATTAGTTGGAGTTAGTTGGGGACATGTCCCATCAACTCCTTATTCATATTTTTCAGACAGTAAAGGCTTTCAGACTAGATATAGATTATCATGTTTTAGGCTTCAATTTTGTTTTGGTATTCTATTACCCCACACAGATGTTACGTTATTCAATTATGTTCATGATCGAACCTTATGTCCTTTCAGTGCATGTTTCTGCATCATTATTATATCTTATGCAGTATACAGGAACAGATATCAGTCATGGGTTAGCTAGTGGTCCTTCGAGGTCATGAGCACCGTGTAGCATTCTGTTTCAGCAAATCGGGTTGTTACAACAGCTTTGTGTTCAATATCAACTTTCGAACACTCTCTAAATAGCTCCGTGCTTTTTGCATTATTCAAAGTATATAGAGTAATCCTCCATGCTAATGAATCCAGTATATTCGTTTCCCACAGATCCACCCCAGAATTCACAATTATATTGTTTTCAACTCTAGGGCAAGGTTTGTTGGGAAAACTTATAATCTCTTCCGGGATGATATCCACACAAAAATAGCAATAAAAGAGAGTGACTACGACATCAAATATTATGATAACGGGGTAAATATATTATTAATACTCAAATGGAGTAATACAATAAAAATGATTACAACTTGAAAGTCAAAATACTAATACTCTTATAAAAGAAACAATGCTCTTTTATTTCACATAATTCACTATAATATTTCTCCACACTATTTTCTTAGAGACATAAAATATCTGAGGATTACTCTGTTTTCTCTCTATTGCTCTCTCTGTTTTTGGTGTGTTTCAAAATGAATTAGAACTCATCTATTTATAGATGACTTGTCAAACTTTAAACAATAAAATTACATGTTACAACACCAATTTTCAAATTATGTTGCAACACCAATTTACAGATCAATGTCACCACAATAAGCATATTACAACACTAATTTTCTTTATTCAATTATTTTGAATTCCATAAATCTCTCCCTTAATGTTGATTTTTCTTCTTCAGTCCAAGACTTGATCTCAATCTCTGAAAATTTTCAACTTGAGAGACTTCGTGAAAATACATATAATTTGATCATGGGATTTTTCGTACTTAAGTTCTGCCTCTTTCTTGGCAATGCATTCTCTGATGAATACATTGTATTGCTGTGCTTACTCGATCATGATATACTAGATTATTGGCAAGAGTATGTGTTGATTTGTTATCAACTATGTGTTGATTTGTTATCAACACAAATCATCTTGGCATCAATCTGTGATAAATTAAGCTCCTTTAACAATCTTCTCAATTAAATGGCATGACACATAAATGACATGGCTTCCACATATTCAGCTTCACACGTAGAGAGAGTAATAATGGGTTTTTAGCTCCAATAAACAAAACAATCGCCTAAGAAACAACACAAAACCTGATGTGCTTTTTCTATCATCCACATCTCCCGCATAATTGCTATCACAAAATCCTATAAGGTTAAAATCATCAAAAGAAGAATAAAATAGTCCAAGGTCTATCATACCTTTTAGATAACAAAGAATCTTTCTAGCAACCTTCACGTGAGGGGAGGTAGGCTCTTTCATCAAGTAACTTACCACTCCAACTACAAAAAGTATATCTGGTCTCGTACAGGTCGAGTACCTCAGACTTCCCATGAGACTTTTGAAAAGAGTGGAGTCCATTTTTTGACCATCATCAAACTTTGATAATTTTATTCCACTTACCATTGGGGTGTTCACATAATTGCAATCGAACGTATTGAATTTCTTCAAAATCTCTTTTGTATAGCTTTCTTGAGATATAAAGTTGCCTTCCTGTCACGACCCGAGCCGGGGCCCTGGCCGTAACGGGCATCCCAAACCATGGAGGCCCGAGCGCCCTTCCACATCTGGTAATCATGCACAATACCCATACAATAAAGAAAGGATGCGGAAGTATAAATCATTACGTAATCATGGTCATGTTTTGAGTTAAGTACTTCAATACGAAAGAAAATCTATCAACATCTAGACAATATTTGTTCCTATCTGCGAAATCTCTATTACATACGAAATTATCAACCTGTTTGAAACTGGGAAAAGCCCCCAGTGGACCTAAACCAAAGTAATTAACAAGATAGGCCTTTCAAAATAGATAAAGCTCACCAACTATACACTTCACTTCTGTCTTAAAACTCTACGGCTTAACAGGACCTCTAGACTGAGCCTCAGACCCTAAAATATAGGGGATCAATATAGTTGTACTGGTACACAGAGCAATCCAAAATAATGAATTGATATATATATAACATAGGTGAGAGAAAGTCATAAAACATTATGAATGAATTAGTTTAAAATACATGGGCCATTACAAATAATCTTAAAACGATCTTATCAATGCAATTCTATACTTTGAATTACTTCTAAGCTAGGTGGAAAACCCTACATATCTGAAAATTTCCCATGGGCAATATGGGATCCGCCATTAAATCGATAGGCAAGCCCCCAACCCAAGTTTATTACAAGGGTTAAAGTATCTGAATCTGATATGCCCCAGGGTACTACGCCAGCATATAATCCCTCTTGGAGAAATAATAAACCCGTATCGGCAAAACACGGCTTTGGGCAATGAATCTTATGACCCATGCCTACATTAGGTAACCACTTAACTCTCTTAGTGCCCACTTTTAACCTGTTCTAAACATGTATCTATTTGAATTCAAAAATCTGAAATCTGAAATGAAATTTGTATCATGTTTTGAGTTTATCGTGGCCTTATCTGATTTGGTATCGTCATATCAAGACTTACAAGTCATTATTCTAAACCATAATTATCATCTTAAAATATCTTCTTTCAAAACATAAATCTTGGACCACCATACTTCAAACAATTCAAAAGATTCACACTTCAAACATTTATCAAATCATGTAAAAATCATTCTTTCAGCATTTGAACAAATACGTGGGGGTCATGAAACTTGTGACAAAACATGAAATCTTCTTAATAAACATCTTTAACCTTTAAAACCAAGAAAAACACCCCCTCTTTAGTTTAAAACCACAATCAAGTCATAAACAATAATCAAGACATTTATATCATGCTTCCAATAATGCATTTAGAATAAATCATAACTTACGAAAACAAGAAAGCTTGTAAACAAAAGAGGGATTTCTAATAGTTTATTCTCTCAATTCATCATTCAAACTCATCAAACAGCTACATATATATATATATATATATATATATATATATATATATATATATATACTTATACGTGATTGTAAATCAAAATTAGGGGGAAAGCCTCAAGACCAAAATAATAATATCATTAAAGATTTCATATTGTAAAATTGGAGACATAAATACTAAAACCCTTCACAAATTCATGATCTCACAATGTTAAATGTTTTTGAAATGAATTTGTAATGCCATGTAGTTTTTAGGAAAACCCCACGTACCTTAGATCACTTAGGAAGAAAGATGGAATCCGAATCTCAATTAAGTCCTTGGAATTCTTGACTTTAATGATGAACTCTTGATCTTAAGAGAGGGAACTAGGGTTTTGATTTGAGATAATAAGAGTAGTTTTTGATGTATTTTGCCCCAAAAATGCTTTTATTTCATGTTCGGGAAAATTAGGGTGAAGGAAAAGGACCCATTTACCCTTAAAATCATGGAGCTTGACTGCAGAAAAATACATGGGCCAGACTAGCCAGGGCGCCGTGGGCTCTGGAGCGCCGCTCTGGTCGAGGCACCGCGGTATCCATCGCGGGCTCACCCAGGTGCCGGACTGGGTAGGGTGCTGCGGGAATATCGCACCGAGCTGCTATTTTGGAGTACGAAACATGCCCTTAAGCTTGTCCAAAAATTCCAAAACTTACCCGAGATGTACTATTGACTTCCCCGATCATGAATCAACTTAAAAATTAACTATTTGAGGTCGAAAAGGTCGAAAATAAAATCATCAAATATTAGGAGCTCAAAATATGACTAAGTCCTTTTCTTAACACTAAAGAGAAAAGCATCAATCAAGTTTTCAGCTCATTAACCATGCTATAAAGTGATATCGAGTCGAAAAAATTACAAGGCGTTACACTTCCTCCATTTGCTTAACTTCTAAGACCAAGTAATATGACATGAGACCTATGTATGTTATCTTAAATTCAAGGGACATAGATTTCTATAGCTTCAAACAAACATGGGTTATTATCCATCAAAATAAGATCATCAACATAAAGACAAACAAGCAAAATATTTCTATTAGTAGGAACTTTAATGTAAAGAGCATATTCATGAAGACCATGATTAAATGTATTATCTTTAAAAATTCTTGTCAATACGACTATTCCATGCTCGTGGAGCTTGCTTTAATCCATATAAAGCTTTTTTCAATCTCAACACTTTATCTTCATGATTTTTAACCACAAAATGCAATGGTTGTTAAACATAGACTTCTTTTTTAAGATATCCATTAAAGAATTCCGACTTGACATCTAGTTGATGGACTTTTTACTTCTTTTATGTCATCAAAGAAATCACAGACGTATCATTTCCATATGTGAAACAGGTACATAGACTTCTTTATAGTCAATGTTATGTCTTTGTTTGTAGCCATTATCCACAAGTCTTACCTTGTATAACTCTACCTTTCCATAAGCATTCTTCTTTACCTTGTATATCTATTTGCCTCCAATTGCTTGATTATCTTTAGGAAGTGTTGTTAACTCCCAAGTGTTGTGCTTTTCTATTGACTTAATTTCTTTTTTCATGGTTTGTCTCCACCTTTTGTTTGTAACATTTTCATCAAAATTCACTGGTCCACTATCAGTAAAGACACAACACAAAAAATCAAAATTAGTGGATGCTTCTGTGTCATCATAAAGTTCATGGATGCTCCTCATCCTCCGTAGCCACCTTTAACTTGAACTTTAATCTTGATAAAAGGAGATACAACCTTTATTGGTGAAGGAGGTAGAGTTGTATATTGTGTACGTGTTATTTCTTCTTGAGCCTCCTGGCTCTCCAAATACAATGATGCTTCTTCATCAAATTAAATATCATAATTGACCACCACTTTGTTGTTGCTTGGATTGTATAACTTATAAACTTTTGAACTAGTGTCACAGCCAATACCTGCATACTTGACACTTCGATCACCAAGTTTAGCTCTCCCTTGATGTGGAATATTGTTAGGAGTTTTTCCCTGATTTTCTTACCAAATTTAAGTTTTAGTTTTCTTAGAGGGAAAATAAAAATAATACCATAATTACTTTTACTTTTTTCCTAAAAGAAAAATATAATTCTTTTTCATATTTGGTTAACATCTTTCTTACAGGAAACGTTTTGGATATCTATAAATAGATAACCCCTCTTCTCATACCATAACATAATAGCATCCACAATGTAGTCTTTAAAGAGTCTTTGTTTAAGGGGAGATTTCTCTCAATAAGTTTTAAGTTTTTTTCATTTATTTTTCAATATGTAGGCTTCATGGCCAAAACATATAATAATTTTATGCATTTTAGTATTGTTTTCTTTGTCATCCAGTTTATCATCTCCATGGATTGCAAATTTTAAACTTCTGCATGACGCCCTCTCAATTTTGAACCCAATATAAATGAGCATAGACGATGCTTCCAAAGATTCTCAAGTGTTTGATACTTGCCTTTCTTCTGCTCTATGCTTTTTGAGGTGTTTGATCTCTCACATTTTTTGTTGCAGATCTATTGCTCAAATAAACTGCACAAGAAGTAGTCTCGGCCCAAAATTCTTTTGGCATATATTTAGCTTTCAACATACATCTTACCATATTAAAAATTATTCTATTCTTTCTTTCTGTAAATCCATTTTGTAGAGGCAAGTACGGTACCGGTTAGAGGCAATGGTGGAGCAATCGTCACTCTAGGGGGTTCATCCGAACCTCCTTCGATGAAAAATTGTATTATTTTTATACTATTTTTACATGGTTAAAAATATTTTTTATGTATATATACTAGATGTTGAACCCCCTCCGATTAGTTCGTATATTTACTTATGAACTCCTCAATGAAAATTTTGACTATGCCACTGATTAGAGGGCAATGAATTTCCTGAGACTGACCAAAGTCATTAAATTATTTAGAAGTGAATTCGCCTCCTCTATAAGACTTTAAGGATTTTATTTCATGGTTTCTCTCTTTTTCTACAAGTGCTTCGAAATTTTTAAAAGCAACAAACGCTTATGATTTTTTCTTCTTGAAATATAGCCAAGTTTTTCTACTGAAATCGTCAATTAAGAGCAAGAAGTATGTACTTTTATCAAAAAAAGGTGGATTGATTTAACCACACACATCGGTATGAACAAGCTGAAGTGGCTTAGTTTCTCTTAATGTGATTTTCTTCAAAAATATCCTCCTTGCATGTTTTTCAAGAAGACAAGCTTCACACAATTAATTGGGATGATTGATTGACGAAATCCCATCAATCATGTTTTTGTATCTGATTGATTTGAAAGCTTCAAATTTCAAATCTCCAAATCGCATGTGCCAACACATATGACTCATCTTTCACATTAGCCTTCAAACACTGCATTAATGGTCTTAAGATTTAATTGTAATATGCAGTTTTGCAATTAAATTGTTACTTGAATCTATAAGTGAAAGATGCATATTTTTCATATGAATATCGTATCCTTTTTCAAGAAGTTGATCCAAACTTACAATAATACTTTTTAGTTCAGGCACATAGTAAACCTCATTAATCAATTTGTGACTTCCATCTTTACGGGATACCAGAATCGTACTTATTCCTACAATTTGAATCTTTGAGTTATTTCCAAAAAACACATTACCTCTCGTCGTCTTCTTAATCTCCACAAATTTGTCATCGCATCCACACATATGATTTCTTTCTCCATTATCAAGATACCATGAACTATAATCATCTATATAATCTTCTGCGAGTTTTATTAACAATATTGACTTATTTTCTTGTTTGTTATTGTCAACAAGGTTAGTTTTTTCTTTAACATTACTATGACATTTTCAAGAGTAATGTCCAAATTTATCACAATTGTAGCACTTAATTTTAAATTTGTCATACCTCATTTCATTGGTACCTTGATAAGTTTCACGTCCTCTTCCTCCTCGTTGTCCATGATCACGACCTATGAATGTTTGATGCTTTTTATCATGTAAGACCCCGCATAGTTCCCTCGTAGTCTGAGCCTTAGAGCATGTCAAGTGAAGTATAATTTTTGCCCTAAAAAATTTGGGAAGTGACTTTCCTAGTGATAAGTGTTTTAACCTTGTTGAATTTCTCTAAAAATGACTTTCTATCATGTGAGAAATTGAATTAACTTTCCAAACGGTACCCATTTCATCAAAATCCAATGTCGGAGTAGAAAGATATGGCCAAATTACAGAAGGTAGTCTGAACTGCCCAGCTGCTACAGAAAAGTCCGACGGACCATCGGACAAGCGATGTATCATTGCCCAGACCGTCTCAATGAGGCAGATGTCACGACTCAACCAGGGCCGTAGCCATGACGGATATCTCGAACCATGAAGTCCCAAGAGCCTTTCTAAATTGTAATCGTATACACCATTCATATATAAATAGGAAATTAGAAAATAAAATCTACTACGAAAACATGGTCATAATCTGAATTTAGTTTAACAATGAGGAATAAAATCCAATATCAACTAAATACCGTCTGAAAACCGTCTGCGAAATCTCTACTGCATGATCAAATAACAACTGTCTAAAAACTGGGACAAAGCCCCCAATAGACCGAAAAACATAATAAATAATAATTGTTTGAAAGAAACTAGGCCTTCTAAAATATAGAAGGCTCACCAACTGGTACTCTTCACTCCTGTCTGATGAAATCTACCTCTTATCAGGACCCCTAGAATGTACCTCAGAACTTGGAGGGAGGGGGCTTAATACAGATGTACTGGTACGCAGAGCAATCCAAAATAAAGTTTTTATATAAATAAAATAGTTGAGAGCTAGTCATAAACATCATGAAAGATATAATTTTCAAAACACATGGTCATTCTTGAAAAAAACATAAAAACATTTCTGTCAAAAGCAGTTTTTGATCTTTGTATTACTTCTGAGTTTGGTGGCACTCCCCTACAATTTTGATATTCCACGAGCAGTATGGAATCTTTCATTGACTCAGCGATGTAGCCCCAAACCCGAGTGTGCTGCAAGGGTTGGAGTTTTTTATTATGATATGCCACACGGCACTAGGCCAGCGTAATATAATATACCCGAATCAATAAATCACGGTTTCAGGCAACGAGTTGTCTGAACTTGTGCCTTCTTCGGGGAACCACCTAACATCTATTTATGCCCAATTTTATCCTATTCTGAATCATGCATTATTCTAGTTTAAACATCTGAAAATTCTGACTGCAAACATGCATTCTATTTTGTTTTAAATTACCATGGCATAATCTAAATTGGTGTCATCACACCAAGAATTGCAAGTCCTATTTTTGAGCCATAATGCATCATGCATGATTCTTTCATCAAAAAACTCAATTCAGACCACCCAAACATGCAAATAATGTAAGAGATATCATGCTCCAAAAACATAAGTCAAAACTATGAAAAATTTCCATCCTTTCAATAAACAAGTAGTGGTCATGTAATCTTTAACAAACCATGCAACTCTTCTCATTATATGATTATGTTCAACATTCATCAACATAAACAAACCTCTCTCTTTTGAAATAAAATTCATAATCCAAATATAACATTATTCAAGACACTTCATAACATACTTTTCAAGATGCCTTCAAACGATTTCATAGTATATCATAATAAATGAAAATTATCACAAGAGAGGGATTTTTCATGAATCATGCTCTCAATTCAATCATCAATCTTAAAACCCATGCTTACATATATATATATATATATATATATATATATATAATTTCAAATCAATTTGAGGAAAGGTCTAAAGACTAAAACAATATCATCAACGCTTCTAAAACATTAATATATTTATAAATTCGAAACCTCTTTCTTAAAATCATGATTTCTATGCCCATGAGAATTTTAGGAAAACCCCGCGTACATCAAATTACAAGCTTTTGAATGAATTCTAGGTTTTGAGATGGTATATGTACAATTGATGGGTGCCTCTTGTAGCCCTCGCAATGGGGATCCGAATCTTGAAGAATTAAGGAAACCCACGGTTAAATTTTGAGATATTTGGATTTTTAGTTTGAAACCCTAGGGTGAGTTCTTTATGAATTTGAGAGAAAAGAATCATATTTTGGTGTTTTGGGAGATTAATCCCGTGTTATAGCTGGATAAGGGATGGAAGATACCCATTCTTCCCTTGAAAATGCGGAAACAAAACCTGAAATTTTTTTCTTGCGATAGGGCGTGCATCGCATGTTTATCGCATGATGCTACTGTCTCAGTCACTAAAATGTCCATAACTTTTCGCTCGGTATCAGATTTAGGTAAAATTGGTATCATTGGAAATCTAATTCGAATAAATTTCATTTGATATATAGTAGGACCTCTAATTCATTATATTAAAATAGTTATGATTGATTGAATTTGACCCAAGTTTTGACTCTCACTCAAACTCGAATGATAGGAAAGCTTTCAATTCTTCCTTAAGTTGTGGGACCCCTATGATCTCAATTCATGCTTAAATAGGTTCACACACTACATAAATGATTAACATGCTAAATTTTCATAGGATTTATGGCTTTTGGATCATTTATGCATAGAAACAATGATTTTTATTCTATCCCAAAATGTGGGGTGTTACATTATCTCCCCATTGGGATCATTCGTCCCCGAATGATGGGTAGGAATGTAAAAGTCTTAAAGGTATGGAATAACGTGGAAATGATATGTCTTTTAAGAAAGAACATTCTGATCTGAAACATTTAAATTTCCATCATGAATCTGAATTCTGAACTGACTTGCCCTTACTTGCTTTAAGGAGCTGATTCATGCTGAGAATTTAGGATTCTCTTGAGGTGTTCATGATCCAATAATATTTATCGAATTGAAAAGTGATAACTTATGTAAGTACAACTCTTGATACAACAAGATTTAGATCGTACAAAGGTATTACACTGTCTGAGCTAAAATGCCTAGAGAGATTTGAGACTATGCGTTGAACTCTTATGAACTGAGTCATGACTAAATGGCTCAATCTGAAACATGATGTTTAGACTGAACTGAATTCGCAATTTACATGGATGAAATGGATTATATCTTAGGATGGTCATACACATGGGACTTTGGATAGCAGGACTGAGTGTAAAGGTGGAAAACCACAGAAACTTGTCTGCCTGACTGTTAAACTGAACTGCTGGTTATACTGGTTGAATTATATTGGAAACTTATACCTAACTGGAGTATCTCTTCAACACTCATTCTAAAGAAGTTCTAGTAGCATTCAAGAGCAAAACATCTTGGGCATGAGTTACACAAGACACCCAACTAAGGAATCACAACAATGACACTACTCTATAGAAAGGAATATAGACATATAACTCATAAATTAGGATAGAATTACTAGGCCTTAGGCAATGCAACTTCTTACTTTCAAGCTTAGCGCACTTCTCGAATATTCCCTTAACTATATTATTCCCTTTAAATACTATACTCATTTGATTCAACTTAGAATTCTTATATGGGCAATGATAAATCTTTCTACTAATGCCTAAAGTAACATAAGTCCACTCACCATGATCAAGCCTAACTACGAATCACAAAATAAAACATGTCACACCACGATACTAGTCTAAACCATATGATTCAATCTTACATATATTTTTTTATAGATCACACCCTAAGCATATCGTGCCTTATCACTTCAATGACTAACTCTGATCTCTTACTATGGATTCACTAGCGCATATTGTGTTCCTCCACTTAAATCTCAACATATTATTCAAGCCTATCTTTATAACCACATATGAACTCCAAGGCTAACACCCATAAGGACATACTTAACATATTCTCTAATCCTCTATCAATATAAATCCCACACGCTACCCTAAGAACATACACACACAAATTTCCACTAACCATCACATATATCCAAGACTTGGCCCCAAATCTTACTTCACTCTTATGGCCTTATCTAAAACAAGCATACTATGATCTTTCATTGACAAGAAACATTTACTCATCACCACTATCATCACATAAGGAGGAGTCACTAAAAGGTTAGAACATAAGACCTTGAAGCATGGGAGGATATTATACGAGACTTGACACTTAACTAAGGCTGAAGAAATAGCAAATCAACATCAGGGATTTATCAAAGTGAGCTGAATTGGGCCATACATGACTATAAGCTGAATCTCATCAGTCATAAAGAGTATAGCATGAATTATGGGAACTAAGCATACTATAAAGAGTGAGTACATGAGTCATGAGCTGCATGACCTCAATTTGAAGTTCATAACATATGGAATGTAATTCTGACTACTGAATGAACTGAAACTCCTCATTTTAGAACTGGAAGAGCACGTGATTCTCTATCATATACATGAACATGAACTATGATCATAGAACTGAAATGTAAAGCATGAGTAAGTATTAGGATAACTGAAGAATACTAAGATAAGAATGGGTTGAGCCTCACCCTCACTTTTTGATGTTTTATACCATACTGACATCACTACTAAAATCTGAGATCCTGTCTTGGTCACTTGTTTTATGATCTCCCCGTTAGCCTTAAGTCATCATCTTAAGTTTGAGAGATCCCTTACTAGACTCTAAACTAAGCTACACTCATTGAACTCTGGGTCCTAGAATACAACAATACATACAATTAATAGAACTTAACCCGAATGGATACACCTGGAAGGGGAAACCCTACTGCTAATCCTACTTTCTAAGACACTTTATCTTTCTACAGCCCCAATAGTCTATCACATAATACTTGAACACTTACTAACTTCGAATCCTCATGAATTTCCCTTAGTCGGAGTGCACACCCTATAGTGCTTCAACTCTTATTTCTATCGGTTCAACCTTCAAAAATTCAAACTTAGATTATAACACTTAACATGGATATCACCGAGCCTTTGATGAATCATACTACTAGTATTTCTCCACCTAGCAACTCAACGGTACTGCTATGTCTACTAGCCACACGCAACATGTAATAGTCTTAGAAAATACCGCAACTCCATATCATTAACCGAGAAATCATTGCATCCACCTTTATGGATATAAACTGTTCAAACTTAATGTCTAGTGTTAAGCATGATTTACAACCCAACCTGACACATAATTCTCACAAAACATTCATCATTAATCTTAAGCCACTAGTCTTACATCCATATCCGACATTAAATTCAAGCCAATAGTCTAGCATCAATCATCTACCACCAATGAAGAATGCAACATAATATACTAGTCCATCAATTTGGGACATTCTATCCAAATACCTCAAAAATCTACTACATACCTTCTCACAAGTAGTAGCCTACAACTACCAATGAAAAGAAGGTCAAGTGGGGTAAAGTCACATAATAGTCATGGTCAACCCTAATCTTATATTATAACCCCATACAATCTTATCTAGTTATACGGTTTTCTCACATTACACTTACTTACCGAAGCGTACATTTAGACTACCTTCAAATTCCACAAACAACCATGAGTCTATAATTTTAACTTACTGGCTCATCTAGCCATTTTCATACTTCAAGCAGACAACAATTTACCTTAACTAATAACTCCTTCTCTACCTTCTGCTAAACTAACACACAAGGACGTATCACTTCATTACCAACTCAATCTCATACAAAAAGATTCAACTATACATATATTCAACCAATACAAGAACAACAAGTTGCTAGTGAATCGAAATAGGCCTCACAAGACTTTGATTTTGGTGTTTTGAACAACAAAATGAAATGAATAATAAAGCAACTATGCTAGTGAATCAAAAGAGCCCCACACGGCTTCATTAGACTTTGATTTTTTTTTACAAAAATACTATGATAACAAGATTACATATTACAAGAGATAGAAAATTGACACACAATATTCAATGATATAAGGATACACATCTTACTCTGTATAAATAAAAATCTGAGTCAAACACTTCCCCCACAGACTACCATAAAATCCACGCATGCTACTAGCTACCATATTAGTCTATCACTATAAAGTGGTAAATCATCCTCAAACATCGGTTATTCAACTAAAATATTTATTTACACAAAAGTCACCCTCACTTTGACTTCTAACTTTGTGACTTCATATCACCAATTTCTTGGTCTAATCTCACTACCAATAGGTCATGACACTGACACTTTAACTTATACTACTAATCGGGTGGAAATACAGTTCCAACATTCTGCTACACATCATTCCCCCTGAAGCATGATATCGGCAACATAAATTTTAAAAAGAGAGTAAATACTCTTAGTACCACAGGTCGAAAAGCACGATTTCACCAGAATCAAAGTTCACACAAAAATCAATACACTCTGAGGCACTAACGGACTCTTCTCAAGTCCTTGCATAAATTTTAAACTCTTATATGGCTCAATCAGAAAGGACCATACCATTTAGACTCTAAACTTCTGCACTTGAATTACCCTAATAACGAGATATATCTGGGAACATCAAAGTAAGGAAATAATTGGGATAACTTTACTATTGTATGGGCGACACCATAGCATGAATTAGAGTATGGAAGAGAAACAATTTGGCTTAATAGAACGAACTAGAACATAAAGAAAGGGAAACATTCCTAAACACCTAGTAGCCTCCAGCTTATAAGTGTGGTGCGCTAGATACCCATAAACAAGACTCTACCCCGAAGCGATTTTGCAGATACCCTGGACCATGAATTGTTCTTTGATACTAAGTTTGTCATGACTCGACCATGGCCCTGGTCGTGATGGACATCCATAATCATGAAGGGCAGAAAGCCCTTCTAACTTGTAATCATATGCACCATTCATATATAAATGGGAAATGCGGAAATAAAATCTTCTACAAAAACATAGTCATAATCTAAATTTAGTTTAACAATGAGGAATAAAATCCAATATCAACTAAACATAGTTTGAACACCATCTGCGAAATCTGTACTACGTGATCAAATAACAACTATCTAAAGATTGTGAACAAGCCCCCAATAAACCAAAAACCATAATAAATAATAACTATCTAAAAGAAACTATGCCTTCTGAAATATAGAAAGCTTACCAACTTGTACTCTTCACTCCTGTCTGATGAAATCTACCACTTATCAAGACCCCTAGACTGTACCTCAAAACATAGAGGGAGAAGGGTCAATATAGATGTACTGGTACGCAGAGTGATCCAAAATAAAACTTTTATACAAATAAAATAGTTGAGAGCTAGTCATAAACATCATGAAAGATATAATTTTCAAAAAACATAGGCATTCTTGAAAAAAACATAAAAACCATTCTGTCAAAAGCAGTTTCTGATCTTTGTATTACTTCTAAGTTAGGTAGCACTCCCCTACAATTCTGGTATTCCACGAACGATATGGAATCTGCCATTGACTTAGCGGGGAAGCCCCCAACCCAAGTGTGCCACAATGGTTGGAGATTTTTATTATGATATGCCACACGGCACTACGCTAGCAAAATATAATATACCCGAATCGACAAATCACGGTTTCAGGCAACGAGTTGTCTGAACTCGTGCCTTCTTTGGGGAACCGCGTAACATCTTTTTATACCAAATTGTATCCTGTTCTGAATCATGCATTATTCTAGTTTAAACATCTTAAAATTTTGACTTCAAACATGTATTCTATTCTGTTTTGAATTACCATGGCATAATCTGAATTGGTGTCATCACACCAAGAATTGCAAGTCCTATTTTTTAACCATAATGCATCATGCATGATTCTTTCATCAAAAAACTCAATTCGGACCACCCAAATATGCAAATAATATAAAAGATATCATTTTTCAAAAACATAAGTCAAAACTATGCAAAATTTCTATCCTTTCAATAAACAAGTGGTGGTCATGTAATCTTTAACAAACCATGCAACTCTTCTCATTATATGATTTTGTTCAACATTCATCAACATAAACAACCCTCTCTCTTTTGAAATTAAAATCATAATCCAAAAAACTATCATCAAAAACTATCATCAACGCTTCAAAAACATGAGTTTCAAAACCCCTTTCTTAAAATCATGATATTTATGCCCATGAATTTTTTATGAAAACCCCATGTACATCAAATTAGAAACTTTTAAATGAACTCTAGATATTGGGATGCTATACGTACGATTAATGGGTGCCTCTTGTAGCCCTTGCAATTGTGATTCTGAGTCTTGAAGAATTAAGGAAAACCCACAGTTAAATCTTGAGATATTTGGGTTTTTAGTTTGAAACCCTAGGGTGAGTTCTTGATAAATTTGAGAGAAAATAATCATATTTTGATGTTTTGGGAGTTTAATATCGTGTTATAAATGGATAAGGGATGGAATATACCAATTTTTCCCTTAAAAATGCGGAAACAGAACCTAAAATTTTTGTGCATGCGTCGGACGCTTATCGCATGATGCTACTATCTCAGTCACTAAAATGGCCATAATTCTTTTCTCGGGTATTGGATTTAGGTAAAATTTGTATCATTGGAAAGCTAATTCGAAGAGTTTCCATTTTATATATAGTAGACCCTCTAATTCATTATATAAAAAGAGTTATGCTCTATTGAAGTTGACCCAAGTTTTAACGCTCACTCAAACTCGAATGATAGGAAAGCTTTCAAATCGTCCTTAAGTTAAAGGACCTCTATGATATTAATTCATGCTTAAATAGGTTTATACACTACATAACTGATTAAAATGCGAAATTTGCATAGGATTTATGGCTTTTAGATCATCTATGCATAGAAACGATAGTTTTTATTCTAGCCCGAAATGCAGGGTGTTACAGCAGAAGACAGACTCACTGGCCAAGTGCGAAGGAGATGGACAACGAACAGTCGAATCCCATCATTCCAGTCAAGACAAAATTAAGTTTCTGTCCCAGGTACGATGATTAGTACCAACGGACCGTCGTACCCCACCGTCGCATATCTCGTTCAGTATTTTTAAGTCATTTTTAAAAGGGATTTTTTCCCTTTTCCTACCCTTTTAATTCTCAAATATATCTAGAATGAATCTAAAGGTTTCATTATCTCCCAAAACATCTAAAGTCTAGGGTTTTTTCCTTAAGAACAAACCCAAAATCCTTCTCCAAGAAATCAAGAGTTCACCATAAATTTTAGAAATTGAGTTGAGATTCAAGTTTCCCAAGTCAAAGGCTTAAGGAACTCTCTCTCAAGAGTAAGAAAAAGAGTTTCAAACAAGTTTGTTTATATAAGTCACAATCTAAGGTATGTGGGGTTTTGAACAAGGGTAATCTTTCCACCTTTGTGCCCAAAGGCTTATTTTAAACTACAAGTTTTTGCAATTTATGAGATTTTACATAAAAATTATGTTAGGGTTTTTCACCCATTTCCATTAATTGCAAGATTTTGATGTTTCCCGTGAATTGAAGGTCAAATAGCTTGATTTTATTTGTTTTCTTAAGAAATTGAAGTTGGGTTTATACCCTATGTTGTTATTCATGATATTATGAGATTTTCATGGTTTTAGAAATTAAATTTCATAAGGATGTTTATATTCTAGTACATATATATATATATATGCTGAAATCTCTAGATTTTAACATAATTATGAACGTTTCTCTATCAAGCATGCGTTTCAAGATGTTGAGTCATGAGACTTTTATTATGAGTTATTATCTAATATCTAGATTGAGTTGATTGGAAGCTTTTTAAGAAGATTGTCTTGAGTTTAAGTTAATAAAGGAATCCACATTGAGTACAATTTAAATCAAACAGAATTATATTTTGGTCTTCATTATAGACCCTTGAGTTATCTTGAGGTGGATTTCCTAAGAGTTCTGAGCTTAGTATGGGAGCAGTATTTAGTACTGAGTTGAGTATGATTCCAAGGTCTCATACCCCAGAACTATGTTCCACCATAGGTTTGAGATTTATGGACCCAAGGATGAGATATTGTTCACTAAAGATGAGGTTCTACTCTGATGGCAATGATAGAACAGCTCTCCCCAATGTGTACGAGACATTGGACTCCATGTAGCTCACATAGTTTATGTCGGTTAGAAGAAACACCCGAGTCCCAAGTATGCCAAGTCTAAAAGAGTTCTAGAGTTCCCAAAGTTATGTAATTCCAAGAGTCACAGAGTTCTCAAGTCTTAAAGTTTCTAAAAGTCCCAAATTCTTAAGTATTCAAGAAGTTTTACTCTCCATGAGATAAAAGTATGAGTTTGAAAACATTGTTTAAAGCTTTCTTTAGTATTTGAGTACTAAGAATAAGAGGAGAGGTGGTGATGGTGTTCGAAGAATGTGTGGAAGTTGATGATGTGTTAGTGGTTGTTAGCGATATGTGAAAGTTGATGATGTGTTGGTGGTTATTAGTGCTAGTGCTAGTTCTGATAGATGAGTTGGTTGATAGTAGGGATCGACCGGTAGCAGTTGGTGGTAGGGGTCTTCATGGGTCAATATGGGTCGGTTATTGGTCAAAACCATAACCAAACTAACTTAATCGGTTTTTAAATTTCTAAAACCAAATCAAACCAAACAAAAAAAATAACCATCAGTTTGGTTCTTGTCGGTTTAGTTTGGTTTGATTCGGGTTTTTTGGCTTATAACTTTAGCTAATGATAAAAGTTGAAAATTTTAAAAAACAAATCCAATCTAACTATGAGATGTCAATCGAGTGTTGTATCTCAATCTTGAAACTATGATGTCAACTGAGTGTTATACTTCGGCAAAGCCATGATAACACCATATGAACGCTTTTAAAAAATATTTAAAAACTATATTTAATAGAATGATATGTAAACCCCCAAAAGGTGAACACATACACTTCTTTCTCAACAAGGTTCAAAAGAAAGTTAAAATTAGTGATTGTGTATAGTCTAATGAATTTCAGCTGTAAATTCCAATATATAACAAGATATCATTTTCACAATTAGTATCATTTGTCATTCAAAATATGAAATTCATTTAGAATCTCATAATGTATTGTCAACTTGATGAAGACATATGACTGAATGTCTTACGACTAAAGTTAAATCATGATTAAAATATAAAATGTAACAAATATTTAGATTACATTTATGAAAAACATATAAATAATTATAATATATATGTATATCGGTTCAGTTTGGTTATTTTGTCGGTTATTTTAGAGTAAAACCAAACCAAACCAAATTAGTATCAGTTTTGTAAAATTCAAATCCAAACCAAACCTAACCAAATATTGGTTTTTTTAATCGATTTGGTTTGGATCACAGTTCAGTTTGGTTAAAAACCAAACCGTGAACACCCTTAGTTGGCGGTGGATGTAATTAGAATAATGGAAGTGGTAGATGTGGTATCAGCTGGCAGTATAGTTGGTAGTGATGTTGGTTGTGATGGTGGAAGTGGTTGGTGGTGGTGACAGGTGATTGTGGATAGAGTGGTGGTGAATTTTATCCTACACAAGAATATCTGTCAATGATATTTAGACTTGGTTCCACATCTGAATGATTAAGACCTACTCAGACCCATTAAGAGCTAAAATCCTAATAAAAACAAATTCACTTAATGGTTTGAGGTCTGAACATGTTCATAAATCCAATAAGTGCAAACAAATGAGACCTAAAAGTAGTTTGTCTGGCCAAGTTTCGACCATGTTTTGTCCATTTGTACCACACCCCAATTTTGATTTTACTTCGGATGATATCGTGCAACTTAAAACCCAATTCAAAATATATTGTGTTGTCAACCATATAAATTGGACTAAATAAACTTAGTGCCAAAATTCGCCTCTAAAGAGGTAGTTGAGATGTAATGAAAGTAAAGTCTTAGAAAAGATTAGCCTTGGAAAAAGTGCCTGAGAGCATCTCTGTTTCTCTAAATAAAGTTGCATCTCCCTCACTATGATTTTTTTGGCCGTAATACACACTAGTGACTAACTAAACAATATATTGTTTCATCCTCTGCCCTTTCTGAAAAGAATTGAAGTTGAATGATCAAATGTTATTAGCATTTATCTCCTTTCTTGACGAAAGAGGGAGTTTACCTAGTATCCTATCATGGTAATGATCCTGTTTGTACTATTATTCAATGATTGAATTTGGTAATGTTTTCTTGAGTTAGGCTCTTGCTATGGGATAGTGAGAGTTATACATAAACTCAGATGCTGAAAATCTTTTCTTTTTCCTTTGTAAGATAAAGATTTCAACTTCTATCTTTAAAGTTTGTATTACTGTTTGTGTGCATAAATGATTCTTATTAAGTAAATATAACGAAAGCGCTATTAACAAAGATGCTATCCATTTTTATGTATTCACTTTTTTTCTATTATCCAAACAGGGGTGCTTGATTTTTCCTTCAATTTAACCTGATCAGTGCAATTAAGTTTATGTGTCAAGTTTCTTGTGATATTGTAGATGACTTTTAACAAGTGGAGAAATGTAGGTATTCATGAAAGAAATTTCATCCCCATCACCCTGCTTGTAATTTATAAACTTTATGGTAACTCAAATGCATCGACAAGGCTCCATTTGGTATCCTATTTTTGTTACTGATAAGCATTCTGAATTTGTGTTACTTGTATGTTGCTTCAGTATCTTGATAACAAGTCACAAATTAAAGATGCAGTTAGGATGGCCGAGGTAATCACCACTTTTCATTTTAACCTCTATTGTGCTTTGGTTAGTACCTAATATTTTGGCTAAGACGACTTTACTTTCAGATTGGATTGACATTAGCCTGGATGCTTGATGATTTTAAGGTTGCAATCGCCAAGTATATTAGCTCTCCACCAATGTCAGATACCAACTTAAAGGTCTAATTATGGCTAAGCACTGTATACTGTTTCACATCGACCCATGTTGAATTGAATTTTGTGAAAATTGAAGTACCCCATTCACTAAATGGATTTCTATGTATTTGTCCCCTTTTTGTCTTTGGGACAGGTCCTGCATAAGATGAGTGATTGAGTGCAAAAGCATTAGTAGTACTTCCATGTTATGTTTCACTAGAAGTCGGTCAGTTTGTGATTTCTAAATTGGAAACTCGTAGGTAGTCAACTGTGGTTAGTCTCGGCACAGTGCTAAATTGTCACGACCCAAACCGGGGCCCTGGCCGTGACGAGTATTCTGAACCATCAAGGCCCAAAACACCCATTATCTATTTGGTAATCATGCACATGACTTATATGAAAAAGAAATGCGGAAGATACACTATATAACGGAAAAATTGTCAAGAATCATATGAAAACACTAATGGGGAATAAAGTATAATGACTCACAAGATTTGTGTTACATGCTTCATTATACATTATGAGCTTTACATTTTATACTTATTCAAGCCATGTGAGTCATTCTTAATTGCATGCATGATTTGATTAAAGAGTATTGATATTGTTTTATGTAAATTCATACACCTCCATATACTCAGTACATTCCTATGTGCTGATCCACATATACGTCTATGTACTACATTGTCGTATAATGTAGGTTCAGGTGCTCAGTCCCAGCCTCATCAGTTATTTCCAATTACCTTTGTTTACATCTCCACAGTGGTGAGTCCTCATGGTTCGAGGACCTATCTTCAGATATTTGATTATTTTAGTAGATATGTTATTGTTTTTAGTTCAGTTTGAGTCAGTTGGGGACCTGTCCCGATGGATCTCTAGTTCATGAAGTAGTAAAGGCTTTGTCAGACTAGTTATCAGATTGTTAGAATGTTGAGATTTCTAGTATTGTGGCCGTTTGGATAGAGTATTTTCTTCGTATTTCCTATCATTTGATATGACAGTGCCAGTGTTTTGTTTATTTCCTCTCAAAATGAGTTATTATATGTAGTAACAGGCTCAAAGGGCTAGCTTGGGGCTACTTGTAGCCTTAAGCGCCGTGTGACATCGTGGGAGGATATTTCGGGTCATTATATGTCGTCCTTATTGAATTTGTTGATATAAATCCTTCCTCTTCTGCGACCTCTATGGCAGCCACGGCCTTGCCATTGTCCATTTCCTTTGTAACTTTTTTCACCTTTAAAATCTTTGAAGGATGTCTGAGTTTTAACAAGCTGCTCAAATGGCTCTTCTTTTCATCTTTTTGTGGGCTTGTAAAAATATTTCAACTTCTCTATTGTAATAGAATCTAAAATCATTACACTCCTCAATATCACACACCACATAATCAAATTTAGGTGTTAAAGAGTGAAAGATCTTTTCTACTACACGCACATTATCTGCTTCCTCCTCGTACCTTCTTAGTTGATTAACAACAACCATCACTCTTGAACAGAAATTCAATATGGATTCAAATTCTTTCATTCTTAAAACTTAAAAATCAACCCTTAGAGGTTGAAATTTTACCTTCTTCACTATATAAAATCCTTAGAGAGACTTTTGTAAAATCTCCCAAGCTTTCTTCGAGGTGGTTGCATCATCCATTTCCTCAAACATACCATCATCCAGACATTAGTGGATGAGAGTGAGAGTCTGTTGATCTTTCTTTCTTGTCTTAATCAAGAAATCTTTTTTATTTTGAGATAGAGTCTTCTGATTGGAGAATTTTATATACCCTTTGTCTACAATATCCCAAACATCTTGAGATCCAAGAATGACTTTCATTTGTAAGAATCATTTTTTCATAATTTTCTTTCATACAGGATAAACAAATAATTCCACCCAAGATAATATCTACACAAAAATAGCAATAACAAGAGAGTAACTACGCATCAGATATTATAATAACGGGGTGAAATAATACTCAAATAGAGTAATACAGTAATATTGATTACAACTTAATAGTGTCAAAAAAATAATTCTCTTATAAAAGAATCAACACTTTTTTATTTCACACAATTCACTATAATATTACTTGCACACTATTTTTCTCACAAACTATAGAATATCTGACGATTACTCTTGTGTCTCTCTATTACTCTCTATTGTTTTGGTGTGTTTCAAAATGAATTAGAACTTATCTATTTATAGATGACTTTCCAAACTTTAAACTATCAAATTACATGTTACAACATCATGTTGCAACACCAATTTGAAAATCATATTGCAACACCAATTTTCAGATCAATGTCATCACATAAGCATGTTGCAACACTAATTTTCTTTATTTAATTATTTTAAATTCCACAAACCTACATTTAGTATTTACAATCTCACTTTGTGTCATTACATTGAGTATGTCATTATTAGTATATATTATTCAATACACCTTCACCATGTGACTTAATTGTACTAAGCTAGAAAGAATCACCTCAATATTCTTTTCAGCAAGAAAGGGTGGTAGGGTATATATAAATTCCTAAGCATTGTCTTTTACACTATTTAGTACTTAAATAACCAATAATTGGAGATGTATGAAATTTCTTTACCTTTAATCAAAAATCTCAAAATCAAGCCATGCGAAAATATGAATCTCTTATAGGAAGATGGTTTTATGTCATGCAATTGTTAATTAGTGAGATTCGAATACTAAATGACTTGTGCCAAATGAGATTAACTAAAATCCACTGACGGTGTAAACTTTTTTACACCTTCATATAAATTTAAAGCCTATTAAAGGTAAATTTTAAAATATTAATTTATTTTCTTTAAAAGATAAACTATAAATAAGGAAAATAACACTACATTAAATTTACCTAATTAATGATGAACTTGTTTATCAAAAATATAAAATATTCCTACATGTTTTTTGTTTTCATCATTATTGGCCAGTTTAAAATTTACATATTCTACTTCTCTAATACAATTGAAACATTTATCATCATACCTCAGGGAAACAATCCACATTGTTGTTATTGTTAGGATTTTTGTCTTGATTTTCTTACAAATTTAAGTTTTACATTTCTTAGAAGAAAAATAAAAGTAATATCCTAATTACTTTTACTTTTTCTAAAAGAAGAATTTATAAGTATTTTTTCATATTTGGCTAACGTATTTCTTGGAGGAATGATTTTGGTCCCCTTCTCATACAATAACACAATAGAATCCACAATGTAGTACTTTAGGAGTTTTGTTTAGGGGGAGATTTTCTCTCAAATAGTTTTTACGTTTTTTGATTTAGTTTTAATATGTAGACCAATTGGCCAAACCATATTCAATAATATATTTTTTATTATAATTTTCTTTGTCGTTGCTATTTTGCTCGTTGCTAACCTTTTAGCAATGAAAAAAATGAAATTCATTGCCAATTTTGCAACGTCATAGTGACGACCTGTATTCGTTTCCATTTGTAGCAACGATTATTTTCATTGTTATATTTATAAATATCGTTACTAATTTCGTAATGAATTTCATCATTTTGATTATTTCGTGACCAATTATTTCATTGCTAGTCCATTTCTATAAATTTTGTTATTTAGTCTCCAATTTTTGTGATAGAAGATAATTTTGCTCAATCCATTGCAATAAATTTTGTTATTTAGGCCCCAGTTTTGGCGACAAAAAATAAGTTTTCACAATTCATCGCAAATGTTTTTCTTTGGCAATGATGAAATTTGTCGCTAAATCTGTCGTCATTAGTTTTCTTCCAAAACCTTTTTAATTTGTATTTTAAATACACCTGTTGAATCATATTAAAAGCATATTATAAAATTCTTAAAATATCCAACATTCATATTAAAGAACCCACATATATAGATAGCAAAATCTAAACATCCACAATACCAAACATAGCAACATATAAACACATAATTATGTCCAAAATATCCATAGTACCAAACATCTACCAACTATCTATAAAAGAACCCGCATCATCCACAATACCAAAGATAGAAAAATCTAAACACAATTATGTCCAAAACATCCACAGTACCAAATATCTACGAACTATTCTTAAAACAACCCATATCCATCAAGTGTATATTGTTGTTACACAGTTTTAAACATTTCAACAAAATAAATCATCAAAAACCAATGCACTGATTGTTAAAAGTAGCACAACTGATCAAGATTGCAATCATCATCTAAGGAATCAAGATCGTCCAAATTAGTAGCATAAGGTGTCACAATTGATCGTGAAGAAATCAACTTTTGTACCTCCTCAATGACAATAGGAATAAACTTATTTTTAAGTGTGGGAATCAATTGCTTCACAAAGTCATCCAAATTCAAATCTGCAACTGATTTTGATTCATGAGAAGCTGAAGATGAAGTCTTTCCACAAAAAATACAAAGAGTTTGCTCATAGTAGCCTTTTGCTTCAGATCCAAGACCAAATACTTTTCGCTTCTTTTCTCCTCCGGTAGCTTGGTATTATGCTTCTATTTGATCAATATTAGATTCATATAATGTTTTTTCTCATAATATTTCTTCATATCTTTCCTGTAATAGAGAAAGTGAAATTATAACAGATTGTACTTAAAAATGATTAGATACCAAAAACTACTTTAAACTAAAAAAATAAGAATTAAGTAAACTACTACACTAAGATTTAGTCTTAATGGACGATTTGGGATCGTTCATCAACGAAATATATTCCAACATGACCATGTGTGTGAACATGCAAATGTAACTCATTTGGTGTCGAATCTTGACCCATTTCAGCAGCCTATAAAACAAAGTGTTGAGCATTGTACTACACCAAAACTGGTGGACCATTCATTTCACATATTAAAGTATAACTCACTATTTTAAACTTTCAATACAACAACATCAGCAGCTAATATAAAGGGAAGGAATCAACACGGTTACATACAAGGGACAATGTGGCAAATGCATATGCATGGGCAGTACAATATGGGAAATGCACCACTACTATTTTTATAAAAACAGCAGGAAAATTTTCATGTGCAGCAAAATATAGGAAATGCATACATACTATTTTCATAAAAACAGTAAGGAATTTTCATCCTAACACTTGCATACTATTTTCATATAAAAAATTACTACAAGGAAATTTTTTTAAAAAGTTATCACAATATCAGTAGCCATAAGGTCAATTTGGATAAATCTACTTCAAACTCAATGTAAATACATAAGAGAAGCAACCACAAGATTAACACGAACACATGAGAGAATAAACACCTACCACACAAGGATAAATATACTTCAAACTCAATGTTAATATAATAGTAGCACTTGTTGTAATGCTGATCACATTTTCTACCACTGTAGAACTATTAGGGATTACTAAATCAACTAAAAGATTCCTATTGAAACAAATTAGGGGGTAGTACTTGAAATATATACTTACAAGTCTCTTTCGGGACTCTCCAATTGAGATAGATCCTTCCATGTGAGTTTCAGTAACGACTTCTTTGCCACCACGATGATTCTGTACATTTATTTTTGACTTTTCAACACACTTAGGATCTGCCCAAAGACATTGTCAGCTTTTCCAAACATCTTTATGTATAAAATCTTGCCTAATTCCTTTCTCCTTGATTTTAGCAATGAAATTTCTATACATAGTTGTTGTCTTAATCTGACACTATTTCTTTACTGTAGCATCACTAATAGAAGAATACCAATAGAAGTGTTTCTAAAATAAATTTTTAAAATCACATTAATATTGTATTTATAAAATAAATGCACTTTAAAAACTCAATTATGATGAAGATGTATACCTTGAATTCCCCAAAATAGCCATATTTTATATCACATGAGGCACCTTTTCAATTGATTCCATTTTGATCAAGTTCACTTTTGAAAAACTCGTGTATGCTATTGGAACATGCTTTAGAAGATTGCAATCTATATCAATGTGACGACATTATTTTGAGGTCTATTATAAATAAAAAATAATATATTATAATAATAATAATAATAATAATAATAATAAAATAGACTAACCCTGCCAAAGTTATAGTAACAAGGGTCTGCACATGGCTCCTACTGAAATTACCTTTTCCATTTATGTAGGGTTACTACTATGATTAGAAGTTGGACCACCTATGCCACTAGTTGCTTGAGGACAAACAATAGGAGTGGGAATAGTTGGCATGTTTACAGTAAGAACATGAATATTACTCCTAACTGATGACTTGTCTACACGCCATATGATTCCTCGACCTCTACCTCTACCTCGAATCATATCTATTAAAATAACTATACTAGTTAAAGTGAAATAAGATGCAAATTATGTACCAGAACTCATAACAACATACAACATTATAATTTTGGAATCCGATTACATGAAATCCTACAAAATACCTCACAACAACACACCTCTCTGTAATTATAGAATCCCCATGTAACACTAGAATACTCACAACAAGAACCAATAATAGATTAACAACCAACAACAGAACAAGAACCACCAATAGAACCACCAAAATACTACAAAATACTCACAACAAGAACCACCAAAATGTTACAAAATACTCTAATTGTAGTTCTATCCACTAAAACTCCTCTCAAATCAAGAACCTCCAACATATCATCAACCAAAAAAAATTAAAACATATATCTATATATATATATATATGTATATACACACACACAGAAGGAAAAAGGCCACAAGTTGATTATATTTATCCATTTTCAAGGATGGAGTCGATTAGTTAAGACCCTCACCTATTTAGTTCTTTAGAGTAGTGTACCTTCAGTTATTGTGTTGATATGATTTGGAGTAGTGGGAGATGATTCAGGTGTTGTAGGGCTACTACCATCACTAGAAGTTTGAACCGTTTATAATTTGAGAAATTAATGGATGAACCCAATTCGTATCTTCTTTACCACCTATTCCATCTATTTAAGGACTAACACTAGCTTGAGGACTAACAATAGTAGGAGTGAAAATAGTAGGTATGTTTTCAGTAACATCAGGATTACTCCTAACTACATATACTTGCCTACATGTGATGTGCTTCTGCAACCTCTACCTCTAGCTCTAGCTATATCTATAAAAAAATTATATTAGTTAAGTGGAAATAAGTTGCAAACTGAATAATACCAAGAGAACCAAACAATAATATGTAGATAAGTTATCAGAAAATTTACAAGCACAAATCTAATCCAAAAAATAAAAGCTCATCTTACTCTTTTTTGACCAGTCAAATCTGCAATAAATATGTACACTAAATCCTATATAATTATAAGATACTCACAACAACATAGAGGGGTTTCAGTAATGGTAGATAATCTACTTTTGAACATCAATTTTTGTGTCTTTACAGAAAACTTGTAAGCAAAAAGAAAGCACAGTTGTAACCTAAAAATATGGATGAGAAATAAAAAAGTAAAAAATTGACAAGCAGAGCCTGTAGCAACAAGTTTGGAGTAAACAACGAGTAGAGATAAAGAAAATGATACTAGTTCAACAAAATTACTGCTCACAAAATAAAATTAAGATACAATAGTATGTTTTTTATCAAGCGCTAATCACGATCAGCATCTTCTTCAAAATCTTCTTCTTCTTCATCCTTAGTTTCGTTAATTTCATATTCTTCTTCTATAGCATCCTCTTAGATCTCATGATTCTCTTTTAATAAACCATCACCAATGAGTTCATCTATTTCAATTAAGCCAATATTTGGATCATGTAAGTTTATACTTTCATTCGTGGCAACATTCATGCCTACCTCATAGACTTGAACTTCTTCAACTTAAATGGAATATTCAGTTCTGTAGTTGTCTCAATTTCCTCATCGGGTAATTCAACAACATTTTGAGGTTTGACCTTCAATACAGCTGCCCAATCATCCTTCTCCTTTTTCTTGCTAGTATAAGACACAAAACACACTTGAGTTGCTTGCATTGCCGGAATAAAAGTTTTATATTTTTTATATAGCCAATGATGGTTAATATCAATCAATTTATGCTGATTATACTTTTTAACACCAACATCCATTGTTGGGTTAACCCATTCACATTTGAATAGTACAGTTCGCTTTAAAGGTGTTTTACGGTATTCCACTTCTATAATCTCTTTATCCGCTCATAGAAATCACCAAAATTTGGATTTGAGATACAAGATTCAATGTTCATTGTTGATCTTTTGCTACCACAAAAATTTGTATGAAACTTGTATCCATTAACAAAATACACTAAATGAGATGTATCATCTATCAATGGTCCACGAGCAAGACTACGTAGGAATTCATTCTCAATATGATTGAGTCAGACTTATTTAGAAGATTATAAAATTTAATTCAATTTCATAAGTCAATTTAAGTGCATAATTGTATAGAAGATATTAATTTTTGAAGCCTTACATATTCCTTGAACCATATAGAAAAATTTTCTTCAAGGCTCTCGTTTATTTAATCTTGAGAGACATTTGGAAATTCTTCTTGCAAACGTTGCACAAACATACTTCATTGAAAGAACATAAGTTCAATTTCAAGTCATGATATATGAATATGCTTATAAAATTAAGTTGATACAACTAAATTTTGTTACCTCACAAATGGCTCAACCTCTTCACATTTTAGTAAAATATAAGTTTGGGCAGCCTTAATTTCTTCATGAGTTAAATTTCTCTTTTTTTATTCTCCCCATAATCGATCGAGATGGGTGAATATTGTAAATTTCCTCCAAGATATTAGACAATACCACCATCATCATTATGATCCACATTATGATTGTGTGCCATGACATGTGATTCAAAATAATGAGAAAATAATAGTGTTGACTCTGTCATCAAGTAAGCTTCACATATGGAACCCTCAACACTTGCTTTGTTCCCAACCATTCTTTTAAGAGCTTCAAGATACCTAAATAGATAAATGGATAAACCATCATATTTGAAAAGTTAATAATAACATAATTGTCATAAGTTCAACATGAATTTTTGTATTATCTTTCAAAAGGATACATCCATCGATATTGTACAGGTCCAGCAATCTTTTCTTCATATGGAAAGGGCATGGGCAGATGTTTCATTAGGTCAAAGAACCTAGAAGAAAATATATGTTCTAACTTGCACAAGATTTATGGAATATCTCTCTGTAATCTCTCCATGTCATCCACTCGGAGAGTAGTAGATGTAAGATGTTTAAGAATAAGCTCAATTCTGTAAGTGTCTGTCATACATTACTTGAAAGTTGTTAATGAAAAGCAATAGGCATCAATCGTTGCATGAACACATGACAATCATTACTTTTCATGCCAAATATCCTTTTTGTACATGTACCAAATTTGAAAATACCCATCTAAAAATTTTAAGCCTTTCAGCCAATTGAATAAGATAGTGTTTACTTCCCTGTCTATTGTATATATAACTTTGGAATATTTTCCAGAAGCATCATTTGCCAACTGAGGTCAATCACAGTAACTGATCATTTCTTGACGAGCTTGTGGATTGTCTTTGATTTTCTTATCAGTAGTGAGGACTGTATTAAATACATTATCAAAGAAGTTTTTCTTAATATGCATGACATAGAGGTTATATTGAATCATGTTAGAATTCTAATTAGGCAAATCCCAAAAGATGCTTCGCTTTTTCCATCCACAAGAACTACACATTTATTGATTAACTTCTTCTGCATCTAACTCTGTTACTTTTCTTATCCCTAAATTACAAATTAGATTCAATATCTCCTCTTTGATTCTGTAGGGTGGTGGTGATGTTTTGACAATCTGACCTTTAAGAAAGTTTTTACGATCTCTCCTAAATGAATGATATTGGTCAAGGAACATTCTGTGACAGTCAAACCATGATGTTTTTCGACCATGTTGTAATCTAAAGGATTGTGTTTCCTCCATACAATAAGGACAAGCAACCTTACCTGCAGTACTTTATCCCAATAACATAGAATATGCTGAGAAATCACTGATTGTCCACACCAAAGCTGCCCTCAATTGAAAATTTTATTGTTTAGAGATATCAAATGCTTCTACACATATTTCCCACAACAAGGTCAATTCTTTTATTAAAGGGTGCAGATAAATATTAATTTTATGCTTGGGATTGTTTGGCCCTGAAACAGTGACAGTTAAGAACATATAAGCCCTTTTTATGCACATCCTTAGAGGTAAATTATATGAAGTGACAATTACTGGCCATGAAGAATATTTTTCCTAGACAGACTGAATGGCTGGAAAGCATCAGTACATAACCCCAACCTTACATTTCTTGGTTCATTGGCAAAAAAAGGATGACTTTCATTGAACTTCTTTCAATCTTCAAAGTTTGATGGATGATGCATTACCCCATCCCTTTTTATATGTTCAGGATGCTATCTCATGTTCGCAGCTATAGTGTGGGATGCATATAATCTCATCAACCTAGGAATAAAAGAAAAATAAAACATCATTTTGTAAGGGATCAATTTTCTCTTACGAGAGACAACTCGAATCTTATACCTTTATTTGCCACAAAATTTACCAGAGGTAAGATGTTCATCATATTCCCAATACAATATACATTCCAATTCACAACAGTCAATCTTCTTAACCGATAAACCTAAGCGACGCACTAGCTTCTTAGTATGATAATAATTATCAAACAGTAGATTATCTTTCGGTAAAGCCTCTTTTAAAAATTTCATCATTTGGTTAAAACCCCTATATGATATAGTATTCTCCATCTTAATATTTAACATTTGAGATATTACTGCAAGTTGAGAGAGGGAAGAACTAGGATACAATTTTGCATCAGAAGCATGCAACAAATCATAAAGTTTTTGGGACTCTAAATAAGGCTCCTCCTCCATTGAAACTTCATGTTCCTTCTCAATTGAAGGTTCATACGGATGAGATGATCCAGATTCAATATTGTTGTAATGTTGTCAACTCAAACCATGATTAAAGTTGGGACCAGCAACATCCAAAATCATTTGCCAATATGGATTATCATATCCCAATTCAAGTTGAACATCATTGATCAAATTGTTCAAATCATTATCGGAAGAATCTACCGATCATATCTTTTTTTCCTTGATATTTCCAAACAAAATAGTTTCAACATCCTTGTATTTAATGTTGCAATATTTTTTACATGGACATCTAATATTGTTATCACTCATGCAATTTTGTTGAGAACATGCAAACTGGATAAAGTTATTCACATCAGTAACAAATCTGGAGTTTATACCCCCTTGGCCATCCAACCTATCATACATCCATCCACGCTCTAGATTATTATATTCCTATTAATGTCAAAATAAAAAACACAGTTAGAGTTTCATATATCCAGGATTATCACTAAAGAGAAGTAAAAATTAAATATCTTAACAAACTAGAATATATCTTACTATTTTTACAAGAAAATAGAATATATTAGTCACTTTTTGCTAAATAAACAAGAAATCACAAACAAAACATATCATTCATTGTCTTTCTTAATAAGGGTTAGCAAAAAGTTTAATTATAAACAAAACTGAAACTTCTATCTTTACAATCATAAGGCATGGAGAAAAAGCTCCCGACAACAAGATTAGAACGTCAAATTTTAGTGAAATACATACCCAAAATTTGAACATTAAATAAAATGAAAAAATAAATTGCAAATTTGTTGGCAAAAATAAAAAAATAAAGTTTCCAACTTCAACAAAAAGTTACATCACAAAAATTAAGAATAAATGAATTGATTTGATTTGAATGGTGAATCAGATTAAAAACAAATCCTCAATTGTATGTAGACTATTAAGGCATCAGAATATTCATGGTTGCTCCTTTTCAAGCAATCGATAAGGAAAAGACAATAGAGACAGTTTCACGAATACTCAAGAACACAAACAACAACAAAGAAATATATGAGAACTGATCAAAAATCATTTAAAAGGGAGAATGTTATAGTACCAGATAGCTGCTAGCTCACTTTCTGGAACTTTATGGTATCCTTAGTGGATCTCTCTGAAAATCCAAAGCATAACATCACCATCAAATTAAGAAAAACAACAACATATACTAAGTGTGAACCGACAAATGGCATCTACAGAAAGATAACGTGTATGTAAACATTATCAGGTTATTTTTGATTGACAGTATATCATAGCAATCAAGAAATCATAGCAAAAGACTATAGAAAATACAATTGACAATTGCTCAAGAAATTGCTACAATCCTCTATAAACATGAAACAGCCTACACAATTTTTACAGTCTACACAATTGACATTTGCTCAAGGCATGAAACAATCCTCTACAAACATGAAACAGTCTACTGCAAACATGAAATAGTTTACACAACAAAAGAGAAAATGATTATGACAATTACACAATTTCAAAGGAACATAAAACATAGTACATTTTGCTATTTACACAAAATTAGATCAACAATAAGCAAAAATGACTCAAATGGCTCTATGTTTTCTACTTTTTTGAACATACAACACACTAAGTACAACCTTACATAATCATTGTACACAAAAAAAAAAAAAATTAAACCACACAAATAGAAATTTTGTTGAAGAAATTTAAAATTAATGAACATGAACAGAAAATATCAACATTTCGATTAAATAACCACTAATCAAACTTTTTAACATAATAATCGAACAACCCTAAGTCAAAGAGCTCAAACAACCCACAAATAGAACCTAACATAATCAGTGTACACAAAAAAGTAAAAATTAAACCAGACAAATAGAAATTCTGTTGAAGAAATTTGAGATTAATAAACATGCAACAGAAAATATCAAAACCCCCCACAAACGGAAATTTTGACTAAAAATTATGTTCCCATTTAGAGTAAATAACCATTTATCAAAATTTTTAACGCAATAATCGAACAACCCTAAGTGAAAGAGCTCAAACAACCTTAAACCTAGCATTTACAAGTGACTTTTAACTTACAAATTAAGAAATTGAAAGAGGAAAAACAACTCACATTACGAGATTTAGAACCGTACCTTTAATTTAAATTCGAAATTGAGCGATTGATTTCCTTTTCGATTGATATTGAGCAATTTCTTTTTATCAATTGAGAGAAAAGGGAAAGAAGAGTCTATTTTGGAAAGAGGCGGGGGATACTAAGTGTTGGAACAAAGTAAAATAAAGAGTTTCCCCTAATATTTAATTGATAGGATGACGGATTCCGCAATGGATTGTTGATTATTTATAAAAAATTTAAGAACAACTACCTCAAAATGCCTTTTTTCATTACAATAATTCTAATATATTTTTTAAAATGATAAAATAATTTCTGTGATAATATTTTCGTTGCTATTTTCGTCTCCAGCGTGTCAAAACAATTCTCCTCTTTTATGTCGCTAATTTTGTTACCAAAATAAAGGCGCCAATATTTACCGCCAAATATAGCAACAGATTTTATTTTTTGTCGTTAATCTATCACTAATTTGGCTACTAATTTATTTTCAATTATTTATTGACAAAAATTCTATTTTGTTGCCAATACGTCGTTAATTAGTGACAGAAAAGTACTTGTTGCTACAAATTTGTTGCTAAATATTTTTTTTAGTATGGTATTAGAGTCTACGGTTCAAAAATCTAGTGGTTTGGTAAAACGAGGTTGAAGACAAGTTCAAGATGGTTCAAATCAATTTGCAACTAGATCTTTAAAAATAAAAATAAAAATAAAATATTTATTTTTAATCCACTTTTAACCATAATATTTTAAATGTAATTTCTAACCATGACAAATAGCAATGATGAAGGTTACGTAAAGAACGAAGATCATCCATGTGGAGAAGATGGATCAAATTATGTCAAAAAAAAATCAAGCCAAAAAGGGGAGATTTGTTAGGACTTTTGCCCTGATTTTCTTACCAAATTTGAGTTTTACATTTCTTAGAAGAAAAATAAAATTAATATCATAATTACTTTCACTTTTCCTAAAAGAAAAATATAAAACTCTTTCATATTTGGCGAACCACTTTTTTGGAGGACTGGTTTGGAAACTCTATAAATAGAAGATCCCTTTTCTCATACAGTAACACAATAGCATCCAAAGTATAGTCGTTTAAGAGTTTTGTTTAGGGGAAGATTTTCTCCCAAATAGTTTTTATGCTTTTTTATTTAGTTTTAATATGTAGGTCAATTAGTCAAACTACATTCAATAATATGTTTCTTATTATAGTTTTGTTTGTCATCTAAATTATGCCATACAGGATATAGAACTTGGCCCAAATTTCTCTATTTCTCATCAATCTGAAGAGTATAAACCTCCAATTATGATACTTCATGATGACCCCCAAACCTTCTAGTCGCTAATCTCACTAGCTTATACTTTCCAGAGACTTCACTAAAGCAAAATCTACAAACAACGCCACAATCGCTTTTCTCTAATTGGGGCAACTTAAATTTGAAATACTCACCCAAAAGAGGATTACTAATGTAAACTGAAGTATTGATATGATATTTATTAGTCATCAAACCAATAAATCCATTACATGAACCAACTAATCTAAACATTGGGTAATCCTCGACTGGAATGTCCATTCCCCGTTTTACTGGTGTGTTAAACTCAAAAAAAATCAATAAAACAGGTCTGTTACAGAGTCTAGAAGAATAATTAATCATCACAACACAGATCAAGTTCAAGAAGCTGACTTATACCGTGATAAGTCAGCTTCTTGAACTTGATCTGTGTTGTGATGATTAATATTCTTCTAGACTCTGTAACATACCTATTTTTTTGAGTTGTCCTGAGTTTAACACACCAGTGAAACGGGGAATGGACATTCCAGTTAAGAATTACCCAATGTTGAGATTAATTGGTTCATGCAATGGATTTTTTGGTTTGATGAGTAATATATATGATATAAATACTTCAGTTTACATTAGTAATCATCTTTTGGGTGAGTAATTCAAAATTAAGTTGCCCTAATTAGTGTAAAGCGATTGTGGTTTTGTTTATAGATTTTGCTTTAGTGAAGTTTCTGAAAAGTATAAGCTAGTTTGATTAGTGACTAGAAGGTTTGGGGGTCATCATGAAGTATCAGAATTAGAGGTTTATATTCTTGGGGTTGATGAGAAATGGAGAAATTTGAGCCAAGTTCCATATCCTGTATGTCATCTAATGAAGTCTTAGTTGAACTTGAACAAAGAGTTTCTTTCTAACAACAATTATGGTGGACAAGTTACCAAAACAAAGCACAAAGCAAAATGGAATACAGTTTATAGGGAAGGAGTCGTAAGTTAGATTAGATTTGGTATATTTCATTTAACTTGAAAAAAAATTAAAGAGTGGTATATTAAACATTTAAATGAAAAAACTAAAGACACATTATGGAGGAAACATCAGAATTATGGTTTAGGCACTTGATAAGGAGGGACTTTGATGCTCCAGTGCAGAGGTATGAGACACTAGCTATGGATGATTTTAGGTGGGTTAGAGGTAGACTAAAGAAATATTGGAGCGTGGTGATTAGGCATGATATGAAGCAATTACAGCTTACCAAGGACATGAACCTTGATAGGAAGGTATGGAGGACGCGGATTAGGATAGAAGGTTAGGGGGTGAAAGTGTATCAATAATAGTAGGGGAGCGCTACTTTAATTTGTGTCTGGAGTTTCTTGTTTAAGTTGTTGTTGCTGTAGTATTAGCTTGTGGCTAGTGGTTTTAGTTTATTTTTCAAAACCATACTAGTTTATATGCACTTATCTTTTGTGTTTGTTATACTATTAGTTTGTTTTGCGTACCATACTAGTTTATATGCACTTATCTTTTGTGTTTGTTATACTGTTATCGGTCTTAAGCCGAAGTGTCTATTCGAAACAGTCTCTCTACTTCTTCTGAGGTAGTGTTATCGTCTACGTACATTCTACCCTTCCCGAACCCCACTAAGTGGGAATACACTGGTATGTTGTTGTTGTTGAAGGGATAAACTTTTACTATCTTACCTTTTATCCATACTAATGATATTCATTGGCATAACAATGAACATTGGAATTGTAATTGTTCACACTTAATGTATATTATTAATTGTTGTGGTAAAATAGAAAAAATGATTAGTTCTATCCTTATTTAGTAAGTAATCAACTACTATGAAAAATTTATATTTAGTAAGATGATCAACTAAAATGGAATGATGAGTAAGATTCTTTATTTTCTAAAATTTTGTGCCAAGACATGCATGTTAAATACACAAAGTTAAAGATATTTTGATATATTTAATATATTTTAACTTAAGCTCATAAAATTTTTTATTTTCTCAAACCCCATATCAAGTCACGTTTAACACACAAAAATTAATTTTTTTTTAATACAATTAACATACTTTAATTTACTCCTAAGATCATAAGATTCTTTATTTTCTCAATTTTTGTATCAAATTACATTTAACTCGCAAAATTAAAGATATTTTGATATATTTAATATACTTTAATTAAGATTATAAGATTTTTTATTTACTTAAACTCTTATGTTAAGTCAAAACAAGTTAATCAATTTGAAACTAAGGAAGTGAGAGAATCTATTTTCATTGTATTTTGTATTGTTTTTTGAGAAAGTGTCATAAAAAATAATAGTTTAGAATATAATTATGAGTGTAGTTGCATTTCACGTATTTATAAACATAATTACATTTTATTGTATGAGGCGAATATCAATTGTACCAATAAAAAATTATATTTAAATAGTGAATATTAATTGTGTGATGCAGATATCAGCTAAAACACACAAAACACTTATTTTTTCATATTGTTCGAGCGTATATATTACGTATTTTCTATAAGATCCACATTTCATAATTTTTTGGAAATTGTAGCTATATAATGTAGCTTTATTCAAAATATTTGTCACATCGTAAACTTATGATTATAAATTTAAGTGAATTTTTCAATTATATTGAATTTGTCGGATTTAATGAGAATAGGACTAAATCAAATTAGTTACTATTTGAAGTGTTTAGCCAAATGAGGCATGTTCTTGTCCAATCTGTTCATTATAGTTATACTCTCTCCATTTCATTTTAGTTGATCATTTTGTTAAAAATAAATATCCTAAATTAGTTATCACTTACTAAATTAAGATTAAATTAATTAAAACTTTTCCATTTTTATCCCTATAATTAATATACTATTTGGATATTTAAAAAAATTATCTTTATGTTTATTAATACGGATAAAAGATGTAGTAGTAAAATTGATCATTTCATTAATAATTTTTTAAGCATCGTGCAAAATAAAAAAATTTCAATTAATATGTAACGGTGAAGTATTAAACAAAGTTAAAATATCATTCATCTTAAATACATTTATTAATACGATTCATTTGGTCAAATTTAATTAATCAGTCTACTCATTTCAATATTTTTAAAGTCTAATACTAATTTTATATTATTTTGATGCTTATTGTTTTTACATTACATTAAGATTTATGTTTTCTTGACTAATATGTTGTGCAATGTGTCATTTATTTAAAGATTTTCCTCTTAATAATTCTGAAAAAAAACATTAGGATTCCCCATTATAAATTATTTAAGAAAATAACTGAAAAGGAGAAACAAAAAACGCAAGGAGAATTACATATTCTGTTAATTATGTTTTTTATATATTTTAATTTTGATTTAAATATTTGTCACAGTGTTTAACGTAAGTTTATAATTAAAAATTTAAGTAAATTTTTCGATTACGTTAAATTTGTCAGATTCTTGAGAATAAAACTGAATCCATTTACTTATTTATAGTGTTTAGCCAAATTAAAAGTGTTCTTCTCAGTCTATTAATTATATATTTATATTGAATATATCTAAAGTATCATTACTCTTAAATGCATCTATTAAAACGATTTATTTGATATGTTTACTTCATTAATTTTCTTATTTCAAAGCTTTTTAGAGTCTGATACAATTTTATATAATTTAAATATATTTTTTTTACTCATCTCTTATTGGGTACATCAAGCTATATTTCTTCTTAACTAATATTTTTGCTCATACTTACGAATGTTTAAATATAATGTGCTACTTATTTATTCATACATTTTTCTCTTATTAACTCTAAAAAAAGACATTGGAGTTTCCCATTATCAATTATTTAAGAAAATGATTGAAAGGGGGAAACAAGTGAAAATTATATATCTTGCTAATAGTAAATTGAAAAATAATTTTAAATAAAGGAATTAAGTAAACCAAAACAAAGGGAGTATATCTTTTATAATTGAACGTCTTTAAAATTTTCATTAATATATAAGGTGTTAATTCTATTCACAAACCAACAGTATTACGTTGTTTGAATTTAGAGCTTTTTTCCCTACATGAATTTTGTGTTTCTCAATGATATAAGATTTGATATTTAATGCTTAATCAATTTATTACGTAGTTTAAATTTATTTACTTCGTTTACCTCTTCTCTTTTCTATATTTTGTATATCTCCTTACAACGTTTTGGGATTCGGGTTTGTGGGAGCTGGGTAGGAAGTCATTGTTAGAAGTCTAATACAGTAGGAAGAAAAAACAGTAAAGAGAAGGAACTTTTGTCCAATTATCCCATAGTGATGTGCGTTAAAATTAGTGAATTAATGTATTTGTGTCTAGTTGTCATTTGAAATAAGTCAATTTTCAATGACTAATTTACGTACTCACTTAGTTCAACTTTAGTGTCATCGTTTTACATGATATGTTATTTTAAAAAAGAAAATGATATTCTGGATATTTGTGGTTTGAGATGATTTTTATAAATTTTTTCCACTTCATTTTACTTTGTTCTTAATGACTTGACACTTTCTTAAAATGGATTAGTTTTACTCTTCATTACATTTTTAGCTTGAACATGTCCTCATTGTTATGTTTTGTGAAAAAAAAAGCCCTTCACTTGTCTATTTTTCTATCTTTATATATATATGTGCGCATACTTACGGTCTTTATTGTTTGAACTCTAAAGAAAATTTTTTGAGTTAAAGAAAGGTTGGCTATAGATGATTTCAGCAGAGATATAGGTAAGACAAAGAAATATTCAAAAAAGACAATTAGGCAAGACTGGAAATCTGAGAACTTTTAGCTTATCCTGACCATAAAAAAATTTGGAAAAACACCATTCATCCCTCCAACTATGGAGTATAGAGGGTAATTTGAAGGGTGTTTGGAGATGCCCTAATGAAGTCAAATAGTTGAGCTTGAACAAAGTGTTTCTTTCTTACAATAATTATGGTGGACAAGTTACCAAAACAAAGCACAAAGCAAAACGGAATGCACTTATAGACTAGATTTGGTATATTTCACTTAACCGGAAAAACTTAAAGATTTGATATATTAAATGAAAAACCTAAAGACACATTACGGAGGACACATAGAGATAATTTATACAACATAGAGATCTAATCATATATATGTAGTGATTTCACAAAAACACAACATAAAAAATAGAAATGTAGGTTTTAATTGACAAACCTCTTGGCAAGAAAGGTGATTGAAACATCGGCCTGCCTGTCATTGACGAAAGTTGGTGTATAGCTAACGGGTCTGATGAGTTCAGTAATGGTATGCACATCTTTAGTAGCTTCGACTCTCTCTTGAGGCTCAGCTGCTTCGGCATCACCTTTTCAATCGCTATCAGTAATTCCTTCGTCAACCGGAATCTCCATCATAATCTCCTCAGGCTCTTGATTCATCTCTTCTTCTTTCTCTTCTTCTACAGTCATTGGAGACAGCGGCTTCTCCTCATCGTCTCCGTCATCGATGTCTTCAGAAGATTCATCGTCATCGGCAGCTTCTCCGACTAAATCCGAGTCATCTTCAGCATCAGAATCACCATCTCCATCGGCATCAGCATCACTCTCTTCTGATTCTTCTTCTTCTCCGTCCACCGGAGGAATCGGCTCCTCCTCACCGGCGCCGTTGTTTTCAGAAGCTTCTCCGACTGAAACCGACTCAGGCATATCGCCGGCGGAGTTATCGGTGTCGGCGGAGTTCTTTACTTCCATTCTCTCTCTAAGAGTATTTTTTTTTTTTTTCAGTTTCTTTGTCAGGTAATAATATATAGTGAGTGTGGCCGTTACAATTTGTTTGGACCTATTTCTCAGTTGACACATTTAGGGCGTGTTTGGTGTAATGTTTTCTTGGAAAAAGTTTTTCATAAAAAATAAGTTGATTTTTTATTTATTTTCTCAGATTTGATTGGTGAATAAAAAATAATTTTTAAAAATATTTTATTGTGTTTAATTGGTGAGTAGAAAATATTTTTTAGTATTTGATTAGTGAGTGAAAAAATAGTTTTTAGAAAATACTACTGACTGTTAATTAGTATATCACTGTTTCTAGCAACTCAATAATTTGTAAGAACTAATTTAATCATAGCAAATAATATCAATATCGAGTACTAAAATATTAAAAGTCACTAAATTTTAAGCAACTACTAATTAGCAAGCATAAGAGACACTTTTCAATATTTTGTCAGGACAATCTCAAGATACTACAATCAATAGAAATACAAATGAACGACAAACTTATTTAACCTTGTGAAACAAGCTACAATGACGACAAAATGGAATATGCAATTAGCAAAAGTAACATAAGTAAGTCTTCCTCTATGCACATGAAAATAACAGTACATTCAACGAACATTGAAAACAAAGAAAAATTTGGGCTTCACTATTTTTTATTTCAAACAGTGAAAAATTGGAGCAAAGCACAGCAAAAAATATTTTTGAGTAATCTGAATATAAGTGTTATTGGGGTGGGAGAAGAGAGATAGGGTGGGGTGGGGGTAAGGGCATAAAAGTCACATCTATCAGTTTTTAGAAAATGACTTCCCTTGGCCATGGGGGAGTCATTTTCCCTCAAATAGACAAAAATGAGTTAATTTGAAAAATATTTTCCCAATATTTTATTACAACCAAATAAGGAAACATAGGAAAACACTTTTCAGAAAACAATTTCCATCATACCAAACACAACCTTAATCTATAAAATTAAAAATATTTTAATGGCAAAATGACTCGATGGACCCTTGTATTATATATTTTTGTAATGTGGATACTTCTACTTATATGTTTGTCATCTAGACCCCTCAATTTAATAAAATTCAACATTTTATAACCTTTGACCGTTGACTTGATTTATGTGGCATTAAAATTGCTGACTGGGATAAGACGCGTGTAGTCACGTGTGTATGAGCGAGTGAAGTAATGTATTTATATTAAAATAATATTAAAATTAAAACAAATTAAAAAGGCGGTCAATATTTTTTTAGTTTTTCAAATTTAAAAATATTTTTAAAATTAAAAAAATAATATTTAAAAAAAATAAAAACAAGGCCCTCCCTCTTCCCCAACCCCATCCAGCACCCCACCTCCTCCCCTACCATCCCCCAACATCCCCCACCCCATCCACCAGTCCACCACCATTCCCCACCCCATCCAGCACCCTTCCCGTCCCCTACCCCGTTCCCTATCCACCACCATCCACCATTTCGTTCCCCCATCCCCCACCCCATTCCCCCACCCTTTTCCAGTCTTCCACCCTCTCCTCATCCCCCCTCCCCGTCTTTCACCCCCTCAAGCAACACAACCATCACCATACTAGCGTTCTGCCCCTCCCCACCCCCACTCCCACCCTACCCCACCCACTGCAGCCTCAAGGCTGTTATTTTCCATTAGAGTCATCACCACTACCATTGCAGTCCCAACGTCACACCAAAAAACACCAAAAAATTTTCTCCTCTAAGTCCATTAGCAGTATTACAAAACCCCATCAAGACCCCAGCATTACAAAATCTTATAGGTTTAAGAAGGGTTTTAGCAAATGGCAAATACGACACCATATAAGCATGTCCTATCTACAGAAAAGTCAACCATTGTTGGGAGTTTTTGGTCAACTCGTTGAGCAAACATAGTGAACAAAGATGACCCATCTTCTTAGTTTGGAGACATCAATCTCCAGCAGCACAAATCTCCCTGTTTTTCACACCCCCTTTTCACCTTCTAATGCACTCTTATCCTCTGCTTCTATCAAATCACTGTCCCTACCTCTGAAAAATTCCAAGAAATCAGCATCAAGAACAAGTGTCAAAACGCCCCACAACCAGTAACTACCTTATCTTTACCTGCATTGGTATATTTTTCCTTTTTTCTTTCACTTTCTTGATTGATAAATGTTTTGTATGGTTCTTGTTTAGAGTTGTTGGCTAGTGGTGTATATGTTGCAGCGGAAGTAGAGGGGGAAGCTGATGTTGAGGTTGCCAAGGGGTAAATAATTACTCAGTTTTGTGATAAAATTTAAAATATTAATTTTTAATTTATTTTCTTATTTTTTATTTAATGGTAGAGATAAAAAAAATTAAATAATGTTGGAGATAATTTTTTTGTTTTTGAAGTTTTATATTATACAATATATAGCGAAATCTCAAGTTAAAATCTCATCTTCGTTGTTGAAGTTTTTGTTTTTTTGTAATATAAATTACGAGATTTCATGCTTTTGAATCGTAATTTTATGATATATAAATTTTTATTAATTGATTAAGTTATATCAACAAGATATAAATTGTTATTTTTAACTTTTAAATAATGATAGAGATAAATTTTATTTCAAAAAAGATAATTTTTTAATTTTTAAATTTAATTTTTATTTTAATATTATTGATTTTAAAATTTTCTATAATTTATTAGAAAAAATTCAATTAAATTTTCTTTTAATATTTATTTTCTTATGTAGAATTTTAAAAATGACATAAAATTTAATGTAATACCTGAAAATGACATGAAAGCTGACATAATATACGTGGCAGCTGCCATGGCAGCTGACGTAGGAGAGTGTATTACACTTACCTAAAAAGTGTTTAAAATGTTGCTTTTTAGTAGGTTGAGGGGTCCAGATGGCAAAAATGTAAGTAGGAGTATCCACATAACAAAACAGACATAGTACAAGGGTCCATCGAGTCATTTTGCCTATTTTAATAATTAAAAAAATAATAATTAATTTAACATATTTTAATATAAATTGTAAGAATTTTTATTTTCTTAAATTTCGTGCTAAGTCATGTTTAAGTCAAAAGTTAAAAATATTTTAATTAATTTAATATTCTTTAATCTAAAATCATAAAATTCTTTAATTTCTTTAATTCTGTGTCAAGTTATGTTAAACCCACAAAATTAAAGACATTTTAATATATTTAATATATTTTAATTTAAAGTCATAAAATTATTTTCTCAAAGTTCGTGTCAAATTACATTTATTCGCAAAATTAATGATATTTTAACACTCTCTCCATTCGATTTTACTTATCACATTTTGAGTTGGCATACCTATTAAGAAAAATAATTAATAACATGATTATTTTACTATAGTACTCTTATTAAATGATGCTTACATTGTATCTTGAAATTAATTTGAAAAAAAAAAATAATGTTAAGGGTAAAATAGAAATAAAAGTTATCTTCTTTTGATATGTCAAAAATGACAAGTAGTAGAAATTCAATAAGAAATTAGTGGCAAGTAAAAGAGAATGGAGGGAGTATACTTTAATTTAAAATCATACTCTCTTCATTCTATTTTAGTTGGGCACATTTTATTTTCACACAGTGATTAAGAAATCATAAATTAAATGATCAATTTTATTATTTTACCTTTTACCCGCACTAATGATATTCATTGGGCGTAGTAATGGACATTGAAATTGAAAATTCTTTATTTTTAATGTATACCATTAATTGTTGAACTAAAATAGAAAAAAAAATAATCAACAATGGAACATTTATTTCTACTAAGATGACGAACTAAAATGCAACGGGTGAAGTAAAATTCTTTAATCTCTTAAATTTTTTCCCAAGTGACGTTAAACCCACAAAATTAAAAATATTTATACATTTAATATATTTTTATTTAAGGTCTTAAGACTTTTTATTTTCTCAAACTCCTTATCAAGTCGCATTTAATGAACAAAATTAAATTTTTTTAATACAATTAACATACTTTAATTTACTCCTAAGACCTTAAGATTCTTTATTTTCTCAAATTTCATGACAAATCAAGCTTAACCTGTAAAATTAAAAATATTTTGATATATTCAATATACTATAATTAAGATCATAAGATTTTTTATTTTCTTAAATTTTATGTTAAGTCAAAACAAGTCAATCAATTTGAAAGTAAAAAAGTTGGAGAATCTATTTTCATTGTGTTTTGTATTTGTTTTTTGAGAAAGTGTCATACAAAACTATAGTTTAGAGTATAATTATGAATGTAGTTATATTTCGCATATTTATAAACATAATTATATTTTATTGTATAAGGTGAATATCTGTTGTACCAATAAAAAAAATTGTATTTACGAGGTGAATATTAATTGCATTATGGGGGTATCAGCTAAAATGCGCAAAACATTTATTTTGTCACATTGTTAGAGCGTATATATGTATTTGCTATAAAATCTAAATGTAACACATTTCATAATTTGTTTGAAATTGTAGCTATATATTGTAACTTTTAGTCTTAATATTTGTCACATCGCCTTTGACATAAATTTATGATTATAAATTTAAGTGAATTTTCTAATTATATTGAGCTTGTTGAATTTAATGAGGATAAGACTGAATCCAGTTCTTACTATTTAAAGCATGTAGCCAAATTAAGTGTGTTACTGCCCAATCTATTTATTGTAATTATACTCTCTTCGTTTCATTTGAATTGGATAATCTTATTAAAAATAAATATCCTAAATTTGTTGATCATTTATTAAATCTATTTTTATTCCTATAGTTAATATACTCTTTGGATATTTAAACAAATTATCTTTATGTTCGTCAATATGGATAAAAAGGTGTATTAGTAAAATTGAGCATTTAATTAATGATTTCTTAAGCATCATGCAAAATGAAAAGCGTTTAACTAATATGTGTTTATTTATACATTTTTTTCTTGTTAACTTTAAAAAACATATTAGGATTTTTCATTATGAATTATTTAAGAAAATAATTGAAAAGGAGAAACAAGAAAAAATTGTATATCTTGCTAATAGTAAATTGAAATAACTATTTTTAATATAAGAATTAAGTAAAACAAAATGGAGGGAGTATATCTTTTTATAATTGAACGTCTTTAAAATTTTCGTTAACACGAGATGTTAATTCTATTCACAAACCGACATTATTAAGTTGTTTGAATTTAGTGCTTTTTTCCCTAGATGAATTTTATGTTTCTCAATGGTATAAGACTGGATACTTAATGCTCAACCAATTTATTACTTAGTTTAAATTTACTTACTTAGTTTACCTCTTCTCTTTTTTAATTTCGTATATCTCTTTAGAACTTATTCGGGTTTAAGTTAATGGGAGATGGGTACGAAGTCATTGTTAGAGTTCTAATAATACTGTAGGAAGAAAAAACTGCAAAGTGAAGGAACCTTTTGTTCAATGATCGGGTAGTGATGTGTATTAAAATGAGTGAAGTAATGAACTAGTGTTTAGTTGTCATTTGAAATAACTACATTCTCTATGGCTAATTTACCTGCTCATTCAGTACCACTTTACGTGACACTTTTTTAATTGGCATGTTTTTAAGAAAAAAATGATATTTTTAAAATTTGTGGTCTAAGATGATCCTTATATACCTCCACCGTTCTATTTTAATTTGTTCTTATTGACTTGACACTTTTTTTAAAAAAAATTATTTTTTATAGACTTATTTTACTAAATTAGTCTTATTACTTATTCTTTGAAAATATAAATTTGAGTATGGTACACTTAATGTTATCATTTAATGATAGGATAGTATTGAAAAAACATGATAAAATTCTCTTAATTTCATAAATTGAACAAGTAAATTAAAACAATTATTTTTAATAAGAGGATCAAGTAAAACAAAATGGAGGGAGTAAATTTTAGGATACTGCATTCAAATATCTTTGAAGGTGTAATAATTAATTATTATTGATTTTGAAAAATTCTAATTACCCCAACTATTTAAAATGGATTAGTTTTACTCTCCGTTATACTTTTAGCTCGAACATGTTCTCACTATTATGTTTTGTGAAAAAAAATGAAAGCCCTCGACTTATTCATTTTTCTGTCCTCGTAATCTTTATATATATATATATGTGTGTGTGTGTGTGTGCGCGCGCGCGCGCGCATACTAACAGTCTTTATTATCTGAACTCTAAAGGAAATCTTTTGAGTTAGAAAGGGTTGGCTATGGATAGTTTCAGTAGAGATATAGATATGCCAAAGAAATATGAGGAAAAGTTGATTAGGAAAGACATAACGCAGCTTTAACTAATCAAGAACTTGACCTTAGATATGAAGTTACGGATGATACATATAAAGGTAAAACTTAGGTAGTTGAGTGTTGTCCCGCTTATACTTCCTTACTAGTAATATTGGTATTATTCTAGTAGCTTCTTATTATTAAATCTCTCTTAGTGGTCGTTTGGTTGGAAACAAAATTATCCTAGGATGAGTTATCCATGCATTTTATCCCAATCAAATATAATAAAAGTTCATCCTAAAATTAATTTTAAAATTCATTATTCCTTATCCCTTTTACCAAACGAGATCTTACTATTTCAAGTTTCTTGTACTTCAATTATTATATTATCTTGCTATAGTTAACAGGGTCAGTTTGCCAAAAGGACACCATGAAAAACGTTTTTGTCAAAGTTCCAAACTTGATGAATAATTTACCAAAAAGACACTTAATTCCACATCATCATTAACTTTTCCAACTTAATAACTTCACCCACAAATTTTATAATAATTCACTTTAACCAAATACTTCCAACTTAATAAATTCATCCACAAGTTTTAAATAATACACTTCAACCCACTCTATCATCCACCATTATATATATATAAAAATATTTAGGTTTCCAAAATATTAAATAAAAAAAATTAAAAAGATAAAAATAGATGGTGGTTGTTTTTCCTCCAAAAAGCTCCGATTCCGACCACTTTTCCGGCATTATTTCTGATGATCAGCTCTAAATCAGTCCACAAACATTATAAGCTTGTCTATTACACCCATTATTACCTCATTTGTTTGGTATCTTCTCAAACACACCACTTTCCACCATTGTTAAAAAGATTGAAACCATTCACATTACTCAAAACCACTTTAGAAAGTACATTACAACATCTCAGGCGACTCCAAGTTCATTTCTTTATTCCATAAATCCAAGGATCGTAGATTAGAAGAAATATTTGTAATTTCATGATTTTCATACGGATAGCTGCCTAGTCATCGACCATTGATCGTCATTCATCGATCGTGAATATAACCCGATATAGACTATAAGCATAATAATCTATCGTAGACCAAAGCCTAATTCCACGATGTCTATTGCAGAATTTGTTCTAGTTTTTGGTAATTTCATGGGAGAATAGTTGGAGACTCCCAAATGATGGAAATGAAGATCTTTTATGAATGTGACAATCTCCGTTGTTGTTCGCCGTAATAGTTCATACGACGAATTGGTTGTAAGAGTAATGCAGAGCAATAATCTAGATTATGCGCTGGGAGACATGGTGATTAGTTATATAATGAATTTGAGGGAAAAGGTGAATCCGACAATCATAAATAGTGATGTAAGTGTGCTGATGTACATGATGGATGTCTATGCAAATGACTTTATGCCTATTTTGAGGATAAATATAGCTGAGAGGTCCATCTAAGGACAGGTAAATTCATCAAAAACCCCACCTTCGCGCCGGGCAGTCGACGATGATTTCAGTGATTATGAGAACGATGACGATCAACCTATTAATACGGAAGATGATCCTATGCATATGGAAGAGGTTTCATCGAACTTGCAAGACGACAAAGAAGATCATAGAACCGGATCACAACCGGGACATTCCTTCAATGATGGATCCAATTTCCATCTCGATTAAATATTCGTAGACAAGAAAGAGATCAAAATGCTACTAGACGCAGCAGCAGTGAGGCAGTGTTTTGATTCTTGTTTGGAGAAGAACTGTTCCAAATTCTTGAAGGCAAAATGCTTATCTCGTGGTTGCGGCTAGTTGTTGAGGGAAATAAAGTATGAAACTTCGCGCAGATTTATCATATACAAGTATGTCGGGTTGCATACGTGTGGTGTTGAACATGCCACCCACAGGCATAAGATATTGTCCTCCGAATTGATTGCTTCACTATGCATAAATCATTTTTGGGATGGTAAGGGTCCAAGCATAAGTGAAATACAAAGGATTGTGTTCAAGCAGTTGCACTGCCACGCAAGCTATTGGATGTGTTGGAAAGGAAGTATAATTGTGAAAAACATCATTCGCGGGACACCAGAGCATGGATATGCTTGCTTGCTGGCTTTGTCCCACATGGTGGAGTTGCTTAATCCAAGGTCTTCATACTCTATCATGGTAAACCAGATTAATGGAGTGTTTGTTTACTACTTCTTATCATTCATAGCTTGCATATGGAGATATGCCCACATGATAAAGGTAATTTTCGTTAATGGCATATATTTGTATGTAAAGTACGGGGGCGTGTTGCTGAGTGCAGTTGCACAGGACACAAAAAATCATATCTTTCCAATTGCCTTTTGTGTCGTTGATAAAGAGAATGATGCTTTTTGGACCTTCTTCTTCCAGAAGTTGAAGTCTATCATAGAAGATGAACCAGATCTACGTGTCATCTACGACAGGCACATCAGTATTGCCAATACCTTCTCCTATATTTACAGTCATGCACACCATGAGCGTTGCATGAGGCACCTCGCTGAAAATCTGCGTGTAAATCAGCACTGTGGAGAACATCTTTATCTATTCTACGCCACGACAAAGGTGTATACTGTTGATGAATTTAGAAACCATTTTGTCGAATTAAAGAATAATAGACCCGAGGCAGCATATGTCCTTAAAAATGTGCTTGGTTTTGAGAAATAGAGTAAAGCATACTTCCCGGGCAATAAGTACTATGTGATGACCACAAACATCGCCGAGTCGTTCAACTCGGCATTGATGGATGAATGGTAGTATCCCGTGTCGTACATATTCAATTCAATTGTTAGGAAATTTGATGAAAAGTGTAGGGAGCGACATGCCTTTGTCTATGGTCAAAACAACATATTTGTGCCTTGTGCGGAAAAGATTCTAAGGGATAACAAGAGTGCGAGCGACTCCTTGTATGTGACTAATGCAACGGGATCTTGACCAATTCACAATGTTCAGCAGCGGCGTTACTTCCAAGGTCAATCTGTTGGAGAAGAGTTATTCTTGTCGAAAATTTGACTTGGTGAAAATATCGTGCGAACATTCGATGGCAGCTTCGCAAACAAAGTATGGCAATGTCATAGATTATGGCAACTCCATGTATGAGTACTCTTCTCCAATTTATAAATCTAAAACTTACCTCCTCGTGTAATCATAAGTTATTAACGTTGTCCCTCCAGAGGCCGAATAGACTGTGCCACAGAAAGTGCAAGACAATAAGATTTCTCCACTCCCTACGATTGCAAACTCGGAAGGAAGAAAGTCAAACACACTAAGGGAGTCGGTGAGACATTCAAGTACAAAAGGAGGAATAGGTGTTTGATATGCAATAAATACGAGAATAAAAGAACCACATGTAGAATGGCCAACAAATAGTAGACAACCTTCTTTTTTTTTTGCTTCAGTTGTAAAGCTACTATTTTAGGGGATAAAAGTTCATTTCTGTAGAATTTAACCTTCAGTTGTAATCGACTTAACGTATTGTCTATGATAGACTATGTAAATTCTATGGTATATCGTTCCTACAGTCTATCAAATATTATGTATTGGTTATATAATTGCTTATAAGACATGCTATGTTGGTCTTTTTACTGCCTTAACTCTTCAATCGATGCAATGAATCATTGTTTCCCATTCCCATTTAATGAAAAGCTATAGAAACGTCTGTTCACAAGAAAAATCATTGGTATACGCAAACCAAGTGTTTTCTCTTCTGACACACATCGACTGACCATTGGGTGGATATATGAAAGGACTCCATCTATTGATCTATAAGTAGAGTACCTATTTCTATGTAACCCTTCAGTCTTCCATAAACCTAATATCATAAATCCTCTTCTTCTTCTTCACCCAAATCAGAAAATATGCCTCTAAGAAGGATAGCCCTGCGCCCTGTCAGACGTGTTCCCCCAAGGAACTATGACCTACTTCTTCTAAGAAATGATTTTGATCTTCTGTTCTATGGCCTAGGTCAAGCCCACATCTACCTAGAGCGGAACTCCATAGAATTGCTCATTTCCTGAGGGCAATTCTGGAAAGGCTCGAAATGGATGGCCCTGACTACATTACCCCCGGCATCCCTGTGAAATCTGTTGTTTAGTTTTTTATTTTCTTTTATGTTTATTAGTTTTTATTTTGTGTTCATTGAAGAAGAAGTTTTCTTCTTATTTTGCTTATTTTGCTTGTTCTGGCCAATGTGTCAATGCTTTGAATGTAACAATCCTATAATTATGCAATGAACAAAGAATTTCTCTTTTCAAATTGAATTTTCCTCTTTTTTGTTATAGTTATTTTTTGTGTTAGCATCTATAGTGAATGCATCTGTAAAAACAAATCACATAAACAGTTTCTCGTCGATCACATAAAGAGTCTATCCTCGATCGCATACTTAGGCTATCATCGACCCAACATAGTAGTCGATCATCGATCATGTGAATCAATGAAGCAACAGTTAAATTAAAATAGATAATACTAACAAGTTTTGGGGCTGGTGGAATAAAATAATTAAATTAAAAATAATTTAAACTGATAATAACATGTTTTGGGCTGGTGGAATAAAATAATTAAATTTAAAATAATTTAAACTGATAATAATATGTTTTGGGCTGTTGGAATAAAATAATTAAATTAAAAATAATTTAAACAGATAATAACAGGTTTTGAACAATTGGAATAAAATAATTAAATTAAAAGTGATTTAAACTGATAATAACATGTGTTAGGGCTGATGGAATAAAATAATAAAATTAAAAATAATTTAAATATAGAATCTTGAACTGTTGGTGATTTAAATTAAAAATGATATAAACAGTAATTTTATTTTTTAGAACTGGGGGTGAAAATGGACCGTCGTAGATCATGACCAACGTCATCTATCAACTAGATACTAAAATATACCGTAGATTAGTAGATCTATCGTAGACCTACACCTGTACGAGTGCATCGACGGATCTCTTAATTAGGCATAGACCACTGTGATCTACGTAGACTGATATAGACCAATATTTGGATGTTTTTTAAAAGAGAATAAATAAATTAAAAATAAATGTAGGGTGGGTTTCTACACATGTGAGGGAGTGTAAACCAGTCACACAATCATATTAGAGGTTATACAAATTAGGGGTGGTGTATTAAGGAGTGTGTGGATGGGTAGTGGTTGAATGTTCAATAGCCTAAGGGTAATGTTTTTCAAAGCACAAGTATGTTTTGTGGATGTATTTTATATTTGATGACTACACATTCGACATAGTCCTTAAATGACCACCCCCAAATCAAAAGATTATGTGGAATGAATAGTGGTTGGACAAAATATATCCAAAAAACATACGTATGTTTTGAGAAACATTACTCTTAGGAGATTGAACATTCAACTACTACCCTTCCACCCACTCCTTAATACACTACCCCTAATTTGTATAACCTTTAATATGATTGTGTGACTTGTTTACACTCCCTCACATGTGTAGAAACCCACCCTACATTTATTTTTAATTTATTTATTCTCTTTTAAACAACATCCAAGTGTTGGTCTATATCAGTCTACATAGATCATAGTGGTCTATGCCTAATTAAGAGATCCATTGATGCACTCATACAGGTGTAGGTCTATGAAAGACCATATCAGTCTACGGTATATTTTAGTATCTAGTTGATGGATGACGTTGGTCATGATCTGCTACGGTCTATTAACTTTCACCCCCAGTTCCAAAAAATAAAATTGCTATTCCAACGGTAACAAACTAGTTACACATCTATTTTTACTTCATATATAAAGTTGTCACTCCCTCATTATTTTATTTCATTAACTTTGTTTTTATTTAGAACTTCTATAATATCTCAAGCATCTCCAACATCTAATTCTAAAAAGACTCTAATTTTTTCATTGTGGGAACACGGCTATCTTGAGGACGTTATGCACAGACTCAAATCCAGGTCCTAAATTTTATAACTGTGCAATTGCGAAGGTGAGTCATGCATGTCGTTTTTATAATGTTAAGTTAATCGTTATGTATTTATAATTTATTTTTTAGCCTAATGGCGCATGCTCATTTTTTAAATGGCTCGATGAGCTATCAGCTCCAAGCAGTCCGTCAACGTTGAGTCCGGGACGCGACACATTAAATTTTTATGGCTCCGCAAAATTTAATTTACTACAAAGGCTCCAAGAATGCGAAAAAAATAGAGATTTTCTAATGAATTTGTTCAAAGAAGACGAAGAACAAAGGGATCACTTTAAAGTATTACTACATGACACCCAAATACAGAGGGATCAACTAAAAAAATTTGATTTTGGCTGAAGAAAGTGAGAATGGCCTAAAAATGATGTTGTGTTCTATAATGCTAGTAGTCGTTCTTTGAAAAAGTGTAACATGGATGTAGTGATATTGAATAAATAATAATACTTCTATTTTTCTACAATGTTAACACTGTTTTTGATAGAATCATAGTCGATCAATCAACATATCAACTTAAAATGGAGCAGCATGGTAATGATAGACTATGAAAGAAGTATACAAAAGATTGGCTAAACATTCTATGAAATAAAAGGGAGTTTCAAATATCCTACCAAACAGATCATTCAACACATTAACAATAAAATAATTCAAATGTCTTTTTCAAAAAGTTTCCTCCTCATCAGCATAGGTGTTGTTGATTTCATCAACAATATCCATGAACCCATGTTGTTTTTCTTCCTCACCTTTTTTTACCTTCACCTTCAACAGTTTCTTCTTTCTGACCTTCTTTTTCTTCCTCAACTTCTTTTTTTTCTTCCTCTTTAGCATCTTCTTATTTTTTCTTACCAACTTCAGCTTTATCAGCTTCTTCTTTGTTAGCTTCTTCTTCATCAGCTTCTTCTCCTATTATTTTAGCTTCTTCTTTTTCCTTGGTTTCTTTAACTATATATCCTCTTTTTTCCTTGCCTTCTTCTTCAACTGTTGTTGTTTTTTTTCAACTTTTTCTTCTTCAGCTGCAGCTGCTTTTTTTACCACTTTCTTCTTAGCTCTTTTCTTCTTTCATTTCTTCTTCTTCATCATTCTTTTCTTCTTTTTTTTTCTCTTCCGCCATAACAGAGGCCAACTCATCCATTTTGCTCCTTTTTTCTTCTTCTTCATTCCACTCCAATTCATGAAGGTCCACATACACTGTTTCATCATATTACAAAGTGTTACTGATATTTAAAGATGAAAATTCATTAACAACATCAATTATTGAATGAAGTTACCTCACTCGTGTTGTCGCTCATTCTGTTCCTTTTTGTTCAGTCTTTTCTCTCTAATATAGGCAGCAATATCCAACACTGCTTCCTCGAGTGCAACAACATGCTTATGAAGATCCTCGAGGAATGAGGTGCCCGCTGCATCTTTGGATGTGCTCGGAGTATCATCATCACCAACGCATACTTCAACAGGGTTGCCACCCAAATCCCCATCATCATCACTGTTCCCATTTGAAATAAGGACAGTTACCCCTTCTAACTCTTTATTTAAGACATCGAGGACGTTATTCTTCACCTCGTCCGTATATGTCTCAAAGGTAATCATGTAATCCATCTTCATCTCACAAACAGTAGGGATGATATACAGGTGCACGTTCTACAAAATATCAATTAACAATTACATAACATTCGATGCAATAGTAATATTATTATTGCATAATAAAAAATAAGTTCATACCTTGGTAACTTTTCCTTTGTACTTGAATGGGTCACCTTTGATTATATGGTCATTTTTTGTAGTGTGCCATCTGAGGAGCGGGGAGTGGAAAATGACCCATCCATTGATTTTCTAGCAAATTTTCCAAGATGAGGAAATTCCTTGTACATCCAAACCTGTAATCAGTACAACAGAGAAAAAAGAACTCAAAGTCAATGATAGAGTATAAATAAAATAAGAATCTACGATAAACTAACTAAAGGGTTTATGGTAGATACCATGAATGCCTAGGGAAATCCGAATAGAGCATAGGATGCCTTCTGCTTCTCATCAAATACTTCCCTCTGCTTCTTCAGGTCACTTTTCTTCTTCAGATAGTCCAGGGTCAGTTGAAATATCTCTTCCCCCCATGGATAATTCTTGAAGAAACTCAAAGAATCGATCATTCAAATCATTTTCGTGTCAACAACCTTAATTGAATCTTTTGCAAACAACATGGTGTACAAGAACCACAGTAAACAACATTTAAAATTTTGGTCCTCGTTCAGCTTATTCCCTTTGATCAAGTGTAACAACTTGGCCACCGTAATATTTTTATTTTCCGTCTCCTTAAAGCAAAAATGCTCTCCCTTATCTAACACTTTCTTCATTTTTGATTCACTGGGGTATGATGAGTAGTTCAGCCTCGTTATCAAACAAAATTCTTTCAAGACAAAACAGACAGGCTTGTTGATAAAGTCGAACCACATCTCATGACACATCTTATCCCTCTTGACACATCGCAATAACAAATAATGAACCAACTGCCCATTGAACATGAGATGTTCTGGCAGGTTTCTCAAGTGTCCAAAACAGGACCGCTTGAGTCTTTTCTTCAACTCCTAGTCGATAAGAACTTGCTTAAATTCTCGATAAGTAGTCATTATTGATCTGACCGATATCTTCGTCAGGAAAGAGCCTACCTCGTCCATTATCATTCGAAGGTCATACCTCTCCACAGAAATAAACCTTGACAAACTTAGCACGGATAAGGGATCATTGTCCCCATCATTACTTTTTCTCCCACTTCCCTCTCTCTCTTTACTGTCACCACAAATACTACGCTCGGGAAGGACATCTTTACTAGACTCAGTGTCATCGCTTATTTCCTTTAAATCTAGATTAGATTCGGACACTTCCTCATCAATTTCATTTCTTTTTGAGACATTTTCAGCTGCCTCGACTTTTCTTTTTCTACTGCTACTGGCTTTTTCTTTAGGATGGATGTTTTTTTTTACCCATTTTCAACCCAATCTATAGTTGCAGAACAAATCTCTCATTTTCAATTCATATACCACAAGTCTATCAATAGAAATAAGTCAATGCTCAAATGAACGCCCTTACCCCCCCTAAAAAATACCCCACCAAAATCCAACATGCTGTATCAAAATCAAACTAGTGCACCTAATCAAACTAATTAGCTATTAATCTTGCAATTTTCACTGTTTCAACATTCATATTTTAAAAGAATTTCATACGTCTAAAAATTTATTTCAATCTAAGGCATTTTGATTTCATAGACCACGAGCGATTTCATAGACCACTGGTCTATGGATAGAAACAGACGGCTGTTGGAATCAAACTGCCAAAATAACTCTTCAAATAACGATTATCCCACTATTCCACCATCAAATATTTCACTCCAAACATCAATAACTGTGAACCAAAATCCAACATGTAATATCGAAACACGACAATTGCTAAAAATCAAACCACTGCACCTAATCGAACTAATTAGCTATTAGTATTTCAATTTCCACTATTTAGGCAACCATTTTTTAAAAGAATTTCATACGTCTAAAAATTTATTTCAATTTAGGGCATTCTGGTTTCATAGACCACGGGTCTACGGACAGAAACAACTTATTGTTAGAATCAAACTTCCAAAATAACTCTTCAAATAACGATTATCCCACCATTCAACACTTCTTTGCTTAAAAAAATGAAATTAAACCAAAACTCCTTAATCAACCAAATTCAAAAAAAAAAAAATTCTACATCACTGCGAATTGATTAGCAAAGAAATCTGTTTAAATGGATCTACAAATGATTGAAACATGATTTTAACTAACCTTATGAAGCAAAAACAATCTCTTAGCAGCTGCAGAAGAAGGACAAATGAAAATTGTGTTTGAGGAGAACTGTTCTTCAAGCGGGAGTTGGAAAAAATTTAAGAGGACAGAGAAGATATTTTTTTTTTTTTGATATTAGAAGAAGTTGATGAGTGTTAGTGTATTATGTTAAATTTGTAGATAAGTGTTAGTGTATTATGTTAAATTTGTAAAGTTAGAAAAATGATACAATGGTCAATGTGGGCCAACTTTTTTACCCTCTTTTTTACACTTTTTATACTCTAACCCTAAAAAATAATTCAAAAAAATAAATTAGTGTCCCTTTGGCTAAATAGTTTTGACAATGGTAGTTTTTGTCAATTTTTCCCTAGTTACCATTCCTCTTTAAATTTTTATGTTTCGGATGAGTTCTACTTAATTAACGAACATTTGTAGTGAAATTCTGTTATTGATAGGTAATACATGTAATTCACAATTGCAAAGACATATTTTTACATGTAAGTTACTTACTAGGTGATTAATTAATTAATCGCTTTATTATTGAAAGGCATCGTGTGTGATTAATTTTGACGAATCATTGTCAGAGGTGGAGTTGACATTTTCACTAAGAGAATTTAATATACAAAAAGGGTTATATATACATATATAACCATCTATCTCTCTATATATACACGTAATCAAATAATTGTCAACAAGGAGGTTTGGATGAATGCAGGCACAAACTTTTGCATTTGAATGTAAGAAATGGAGAATGCAGTTATGCCGGTAACTGCACTCAAGTAATTTTTTTTCCTTTGCAAATTAAGTAATCAAATGATACCCTTGAGGTCTAATGTTGGTGTTGTTGTTATATGAAATAATTGATCTTTCCTTATTTCAAGATAAAGGTAGTAATACTAAAGACAAACTCTGTTTTAGAAGATGCCATCAAGTATACGGTTCTACGTGTATATGTGAAAGAAAAATGAAGGAAAAAGTGAATTGAGATTTCACTTTAAGGAAATAAATGTGGGAGAAAGGAACTTTCTTATGCTTATATTGAAAAATATTCTTTCATATGTATAGTGACGCAACAAAAGATAGCTTTGCACCATCATCATCGATCATACAAAAGTTATTTGTGTGCAGATGCAGTTAGAACACACCTTGAAGAGACGTGAACCTTTGAAACATCTTTAAGCACAGGTCGTCATCTGTGGGTGCAGGTCAAGCGAGAACATTTTGGTTTGTGCCAAAACGCGACCTGCGCACGCAGGTACAACACAGGTGACGTGACGTTTCAAAAGCAGTGTAATTTTTTGTGAATCATTGCTTCTTTTCTGAAGCACCACCTTTTGGCTATAAGTGCCTGAATTTTTCCTCACGTAAAGGTACGAACTTTTGAAGTGAAAGACATCATCATCATCTTCTTCTTCTTAAGACTCCAGTGTGATTAACTGCCGTTGAATGAGTTTGGTGTTTAGCAAATTTGAGGTACAGCTATTTGCTGATCATTTTATCCTGGGAGTATATATTCCATAACTTCAGGTAATTGAGGGAATAAATTCCTTAATGACACACCATGAATTCGGTGGACTTAATTCTTTCTATCTCGATCTCTTTTCTTAAAGCTGGTTTTACTATTTTTCCTAAAAATAGTTTGAACTTCATATTGATAGTTCTTCAACTATTTGAACTTGTGTTTGAAGTTCTTGAAACTTTCTTTTGATAGTTCATAAGTTGGTTGAACTTGCGTTGAAATTCTTGTTGATTATATATAAATTTTTATATCCGAAAAATAACATCAAAAAGTGTTCAATAATATTTATGAGTTTACCAAGTGTTTTAATATGGCAGACTTGAGTTGCTCTTCGGGACCAAACACCTTTTTACTTTATCAAATGTCATAAAGATTGTATATAGAATGCAAAAGATTCAAGGTTTTTTTCTCAATGAATCCGCAGTAATTACTTCAACAGTATTTTTTTCGAATTGATTTCATTGTCATTTTATCATAATCTCAAAGAAGCTAAGATGGAGTAAATTGCAACTTATTGGGCGTGCCATTTTCCTTTTATTTGAAATTGGTCAGTTTTACTCTTCATTACGTTTTTGGCTCAAACATGTCCTCAATGTTATTCTTTTGCTCAAAAAATGCCCTCGACTAGCAAAATAACTCAAACAGGCTCCAAATCAATCTTATCAAGTTTTCTCTCTTAATCATATTTATACATATACATATATATATATATATATATACATACATATATATATATATATGTATGTATGTATGTATGTATGTATGTATGTATGTATATATATATATACATACACACATATATATGTGTGTGTGCACGCGCGCGCACTTACTTGCAGTATTGTTGTCTGAACTCTGAAGGAAATCTTTTGAGTTAGAAAAAGTTGGTTGTGAATGGTTTCAACAGAGATATAAGTAGACTAAAGAATTATATGAGAGGTGATTAGGCAAGACATGATACAACATCAACTAACTGAGGACTTGACCTCAGATAGGAAGCTATGGAGTACATGAAGAAGTTAGTTAGGTAGTTGGGTGTTGTCCTGCTTATGCTTCCATGCTAGTAGCTTCGGTATTACTCTAGGAGATTCTTGTTATTCAACCTCTCTTACTATTTTATGTTTATTGCACTTTAATTATTATATTATTTTGTTATATTTAATGTTTATATTTACATTTTTACTTGCGAGGTCAATGGAATTGGGTCGGAGGAAGTTATTGTTGGAGTTGTGATACTATCGTAAGAAAGAGCTGCAGAGAAATCAAGAAAATTTTTGTTCAATGAATGGGGAATGATTTCTATTGGCACTTTTAACTTAAAAATGAGCACATGAAGTACTCGTCCCAATGAATATTGCACTATTTGATCAAAATTTATGTGACATTATTTAATTGCAGGCTATGAAATTTAAACACTAAAAAAAAACTTTGTTATGTTTACTAAATTAGTTTTATTAAAGTCGCTTACATTTTAGTGGATTTTTCTTATTAAGTGGAACTCCATCAAAATAAAATGGAAAAATTATAACTAATAAATATTAGTCAAATAATGAAAGATGATATTTTTTTTGAAAAAGGGTCTAATATACCCTTCAACTATTGAAAGTGGTACACAAATACCCTCCTTCCTCGTTTAGGCTCAAAAATATCCTTTTATCCATCTATTTGGCTCAAAAATACCCTTAATGTATTAGAAATGGCTCAAAAATGTCTTTCTTCATTTGTTGGTTCAAAAATGTTCCTCCATCCACCATTTAGATAAAAAATCCTCTTAACATTAAATTTAAGTCCAAAAATGTCGCCTCCTCTTAACAAATTCTCATGTGGAATATAATTTTATTTAAATTAAATACATGACATTATTTTTATTGGTTCACATGTTATTAGACTCAAATTCATTCACAATTTAATGATCCTCTTTTCACTATTTTTTTTAGTTATATATAAAAATTTAAAAAGAATTAATTAATGTTTAAGTGCAAAATTAGAAAAGAATTCCTTAAATAGGAAAATTAGCAAAGGGCAAATACTCTCATTGTTAATGATTATCTACGTGTGCTCAAATATTAGAAAACATATTTTAGGTAAAATTTTGAAGACTTTTAGTTCTTTTTAGGTTTTGAACTTTTTAAATATACAAAAAAAAACTTGAAAGTAATGTAGTCTTTATTTAATTTAGGTAAGAATGCACAATATTTTACACTTCTATCCTTCTCCAACATGAAACCATAAAAATTGTAATAATAAAAAGAAATATATATACACACACACACACACACACACACACACACACACACACACACACACACATATATATATATATATATATATATATATATATTAAAATGTAATTAAAAAAAAAACACCCCTACGTGAAACCAAAAAAAAATAGTAACTTTTTTTTAAAAAAACATTCTCCCTTAGAAGACTTTACAATAGATAAAATCATTTAATTTTTTTATTTAATTTTTATTTTATTAAATAAATATATAGAATGAAATTAAGAGTCCTAAAATATATAAATATGAATCCTGAAACATATAAGAAAATTAAGAGTCCTAAAATATATGGAAGAAAATTAAGAGTCCTAAAATAGAAAAAATATATTTCTTGAAAAAATAAAAATTATCATAAATATAGCTATTATGATGTACCGTAAATTATCGGATAACTTGGTAACAACCTAAAACTATAAAAATAATAATTAAAAAAAAATCACCCCTGACGTAAAACCTACAAAAATTATATAATAATAAAAAATTATAATAATAAAAACCTAAAAATAATATAATAATAAAAAGTTATAATTAAAAAAAAAACTCCAAAATAATATAATAATAAAATAAATTGTAACTAAAAAAAGCCACCACTACGTGAAACCAAAAAAATAATATACTAATTAATGCATATCTATTCCACTAAAAAATATATAATATCACAATTAAAAATTTGTAATTATAAAAAAAATCACCCCTACGTGAAACCTAAAAAAAATAATATAATATAAAGGAGGAGACATTTTTTGGACTTAAATTTACTGTTAAGGGCATTTTTGACCCAAATAGGTGGATGGAGGGGTATTTTTGAATCAATAGATGAAGAAGGACACTTTTGAGCTATTTCTAATACATTAAGGGTATTTTTGAACCAAATAGATGGATGGAAGGATATTTTTGAGCCTAAAGATGGAAGAAGGGTATTTGTGTACCATTTTCAATAGTTGAAGGGTATATTAGACCCTTTTCCGTATTTTTTTTTAGTATGGAGGAATTGTATTTATGTATAGTTATAATTACTAGGATGGCAACCTTAAACTACTGGTGTCGCTTGCTTTCATAATATATGTCATCAAATCATCATATAAATAGATTTTTACAATATCATGGTTAAAAGTTTCTCTAATAGTTTGTGAATATAATATTTAAGTGGGGGATCAATCGAAAATAATCTCTCTATTTTCAGAATTTGGATAAGATCTGTGTACATTTACTATTCTCGACCTCACTTTATGTCATTATAAATGTATTTACATTATAGTGAATGTCTATTAAGAATCTAGATAAGATCTATCAAGATTTAGTTGATATCTATCAAGATTTGAAGTATCTGTCTTTTAGTCAGAAACTAAGAGTATTTTTCCCTATAAATAGAGGGGTTTTGTTCGTTGTATCTACAATCAAGATAATCTTTCATCTCTCAAGAGAAATACTCCCTCCATTTTAAAAAGAATGACCTACTTTGACTTGACACAAAGTTTAAAAAAATAAAGAAGATTGTCATAAACATGTCATATGAAAAGTTGAAATTAAAGTATTGCCAAAAAGAAAAGTGGTCATTCTTTTTTTAAACGAACTAAAAACATGTCATGTGGAAAGTTGAAATTAAAGTATTGCCAAAAAAGGAAAGGAGTCATTCATTTTTAAACAGACTAAAAAGGAAAGTAAGTCATTCTTTTTGAAATGGAGAGAATAACAATTACTCTCTCTATTCTTCTTCTTTATTATTTCTTGTTTTATAATATGTTATCAGCACGAATTCTCTAAATTCAAAGTTAAACTTCTTATGAACCCATGTTGTTAATCTCACTGTGAGAATCGGAAAACAATGTAACCAAAAACATAGGTAACAAATCAGGTATGTACTGCCGCATGTATATTTGTATGAAATCTATTTAATAATATATTTATTAACCCATTAAACTCAACCAATTTTTAGATCTTGCAAAAGGTTTTCTATGCTACTTTTGTGTTTTTCTTCTCGAACGTATGTTCTTATTTTCTAAGGTGAAATGACATTTTTGGTCTTTATATTATAGATTTATTTTATTTTTGGTCCTTGTATAATTTGATTAAGTATATTTAATTTTCAATTAGCAATATGTGTTATTTTGATCCCTCAAACTAATGAAGGTTAAAAACTTAAGAAAATCATTATTTTTTATCCAAATAAGAAAAAAAATAAAAATAAAATAAAGTTGGAACGATGACTCAAAGATAAATTCTTAAAGGATCACTTGGTTCAACGTGTTTCTCTTCTTCTTCACAATTTCAAGGTAAAAAAATGGAAGATTCTTCATCAAATTTTCAAAGACATTATCTTTCTTTGAAAGTTTTAGTTTAATTTTGTTTTTTAAGCTGCTATATTGTCAAAGCACTTTTATTAAATTATCATCATGAAAGTTATAATCCTTTCACACATATTTATTCATCTTTTCAAGAGTGTTAAGCTAAAATCAAATTCATTTATAGAATATACATTTTTCATGGTTTCTTGTCAGCGAATAGCGTTCGTGACACATTATTTTTAATTATTTTTATTTTCTCTAATTCTCAAAATTAACAAAAATCATTATTCCGCTAAGTTTCCAACTTTCGTTAGTTTGAGGGATTAAAATAGCGCATATATGCTAACTGGGGGATAAATATGCTTAGTGTTGAATTCTCAAAAGACCAAAAATGGAATAGAGCTATAACACAAGGACAAAAATGTCATTTCAACAACAACAACATACACAACGTATGAGATTATTTCCGATGGAGACCACAAACACCATTTCCTCAAACAAAAATGACTTTAGTAAGCAATTTCCATAACATGAGCGAACATTCAGCAAATTTACTTAAGAAAGAAAGGTAGCTTTCTACTATAAACAACAAGTTTTCATACAAGTCAGAAGACATACAATAATCTCTTTCTTTAGAGAATCTGCTATATGCTCTGCTCATTACACAAAGTTGTTTTTTTCCAATATCATCTTAACAAATAATTTTTAACAAAAGGATAAAAAAAAAAATCATCCCAAGACACTGTGAAAAACAAAGAAGAGGACAACTAGGAAGCATAGTCCCTACCCCAAACAAGCCTTCTCCATCATATGCAACAGAACTATTATTATTGCTTTCCTAATGTGTAGCAGATGACATATTTTGTAGAGGAATAAATATTGAGAGCAAGTATACAATAAGTGTCAGGGAGATTGAAAATACCAATACTAGTAGAAGAATGACACGGTGGCATCTCCACCTATTCTACATGAGCAAGCTAAGAAAAACACATATCATTGAAGGAACCATTAGTGATTGCCCTATGTTTCTTATATTTTGCCTAAAACAATAGTACTTAGGCTGTATATCTTTTATGTGCAAAAATATTTTATTTGTAGATAGAATAAAATAAAAATACAATTCGAATTAAAAACTAATTATATATCAGAAAAGTATGTAATTTAATACAAAAAAATTATTATTTGACTGAAAAAATAATATTTATGTTTGTTAGTGATAGTGGAGATGGTTTAGAATGGTAGTTGCGGATGATTGACGTTAGTGATTAATAATGTTAGTGGTGACAGTTGTGATGGTTGGTATTGTAGTGACTGTTATGATGGTGGCGGTTGATAGTGGTGGTGGTGGTTGTGATGTGAGTTTGCTTGATGTTAGTAGTTGGAGGTGTTGATTGTGATGGCTGAAAAATGAATGTATTATGGTTGACGATGTCTTAGTCCTAGTTGGAGATGTTGTTAGTTATGATGTTTAAGATGGTTGTTAATATAGATAAATTGTAGCGATGATAGTGACAGAAGTGATGGTAGAGGTGGCGTTACTAGTGACAATGGTGGTGGCCACCGTAGAATGTGTGGAGGTTGTGATGTGTTAGTGATAGTTAGCGATGGTGCTAATTGTGATTGATGAATTGGTAGATAGTAGGGATTGACCGATTTGGTGATGGTGGTGGATGAATTGTGATGGTGGTGGTGTTGTGATGGTGATGGTGTTGATGGTGGTGGTGGCGATAAATATAATTAAAAAATAAAGGTAGTAGGTGTGGTAGTGGTTGCCAATAGTGGTTGGTAGCGATATTTGTTGTTGATGGTGGTTGTGATGGTGGAGGTGGTTGCTGGTGATGGGTGCTGGTTGGCAATAATGATAGTGGCAGAGGTGGTGACTGATGATTATAAATATATTTTCGGTGAATGTTATTCAATACCAGAATACCTCTTTAGATGTATTAAGACTTGATTCTAGATCTGAATGATTAAGACCTATTAAGAGCTAAAATATTAATAAAAAATAAATGCACTTAATGATCTGAATTCTGAACCATTCAGATTCATACCTCCATTAAGTGCAAACAAATGAGCCCTTAGTCTGATTAGAAAAAGTATGCAATCTCCTGGCATCAAAAAGGAGAAAATAAAGTAAACCTTTCGACTGCAACTATCATGGTCACGTCAACCTTATGCTTCCCTTTGGAAGCTAGTGGCTAGTGACCTTTTCTTTAGCAGCTAGAGAGGGTGGTAGGGTCTACATAGATTCCTATGCATTGTCGTTTGCATGATGCATTTCTTAAATAACTGGTAATCGGAGATATATAAAATTTCTTCACTAAAAGGGAAAGTGTAGCCCGGTGCATTAAAACTATCATCATACGCGGTATTTGGGTAAGGGCCCCACCACTGTACTGTACGCAGTCTTGCCTTACATTGCTGCCAGATCTTGTTTCCAAGGCTTGAACTCATGACCTCTTGGTTACATGAAAATAACTTTACCAGTTACTCCAAGACTCCCCTTAAAATATAATATATCAGAGCCAGGTTTCGATTCCAGGACCTATGTGTTATGAAATTTCTTAACTTTTAATCAGAAATCTCAAAGTCAAGTCATATGAAGATATAAATCTCTTATAGAAAGAGGCCTTTTGCGATTCTAATCAAATCTTGACTAGTGAAATGGTAATAATAATAAATTATTATTACCAAATCAACTAATATTTGATAGCTTCTATATATATAACTTTTAATAAAAAATTTTGATAGACATCGACAATGGCTCTTTTTTCCCTCACGATCATTGGAACCAACTAAAAGAAGAATATAGGAAAAATACATAGACAGGCTCATAAACTTTTTAATTTTTTTCTTATTAATACCCCAATTATACCATGTACCTATTGAACCTAAACCTTTCATTAGGTGTGCCTATTAAGCACTTTCGCTGACCTGGCACGACATGTGAAATACACTCTCCTTTGGGAGAGCGGAAGGTCTTAGTATTTTTTATTTATAATTTTTTTTTAATTTCTTGTATTCTTCAATTTGAATTTTACAGCCACCTTTTCTTTCCCTTTCACGTACCATAGACACCACCTCAAGCAAGAAAATTATTTCTCTCTAAAATGTTTTTATTTTTTCTCTTTATTTATTCTTTTTTCACATGTAATCTCCTTATCACCACTGTTAAATTAATGTAAGGAGGAAGATTCATGGTTCAGGTCACTGTCGCAACACCCATCGGCGTTGTAACACAAGTGTCTCTAGCTTTCCTCCATTTTTGTCGTCTTAACTGCCTCACAAATTTACTTCCGTACTTTGTAACTTAAATAATATCTATTCTCAAAAATCAAATGAAAAGAAAAATTAAAAGTTTCATATAGAATTTGATAAATGCCCATTAAATTTGATAAATTCGTTTCATATTCCTCAATCTCCAAGAAATGCAATACACTACAAAGTAAACCTATCAAACGGGTCGGGCTGACCCATTTTCATCCCGTTTAACTTGGCTCGATTGATCAGGATGGGTGAGCCCTCAGGCTTTCGGGCTGTCAGTCTCGGGATGGGTTATTTTTTGGGCTGGCCCTGTTAACCTGGCCCGATCTGGATCCGGACCAAGCCCACTGGTTAATTGGCTTGTCCAGGCCCGACCCAGTCCGATTTGTATTTTTTTAAATTTTTTGAAAATTGTACCGTTGGGCCCAACGACTTTATAGCCATTTTGTCATGACCTGAATTAGGGCCTGGCCGTGACAGACATCCCGAACCATGAAGGCCCAGACATCCTACTTTAGCTGGTAGTCATGCACAACATTCATACAATAAAACAAAATGCGAATTTGTGATCTAATACAGAAACATGGTCATACTCTGGATTAAGTTTAACAATAAGGAATGAAATCTGAAATCAACTAAACAACATCTAGAACAGTCTGCGAAATCTCTACTACATGAAAATCTGACAACTATCTGAAAACTGGGACAAGGTCCACAGTAGACCAAAACTGTAATAGATAACATAATCTGAAAGGACAGGCCTTTTGAACAAGAGAAGGCTCACCACTGTACAACCTGATCTGCTGTCTGAATTATTTACTGCTTATCTAGACCCCTAGACTGAGCCTCAGAACCTAAGAGGTAGGGGAGGGGGGTCAATACAGATGTACTGGTACGCAAAGTAATCCAAAAAAAAATGAAATGTTTATATAATATAGATGAGAGCTTCTATAAAATACTTTTTCGCAAAATAGTTTGAAAATACATGGGCATAATATAATAATTTTTAAACAACATTGTATCACCACTAAGCTAGGTGGTACACCCTACAATCTTTCAGCAACTGCCAAATCCCAGTTGCCGCCAAGATTGGAGTATTAGTGATAGGAGAAGAACACACAAGATCACACAGCAGGGTGTCTCCATCCCAATCACAAAGCAGGGCTCCTAACCATTAGTACCGAATAGGGATGACACAATACAAGGTACACGAGATCACATAGCATGGTACCAAGTTTCCCCGTGTCGGAAATTCACGGTTTCCAACATAGAGTCATTTGACTCGTGCTTTCTTTGGGTAACCACCTAACTCACATAAAGTTAAGCTTTAAGCTTGATTCAAGAGAAAACATATATCATACTCTTTGGGGTGTCATCACACCCCGACGTGCAAGTCATCAGTATCACATCAATTCTCCAACTTCTTATTTCATTCACAACATGCACATCTATAAAACTTCCACACACATCAAACACATGCACAATGGTTCTCAACATAAATAATTCAAGAAGTTTTATCATTTATGAGTAGTATCATAGAAATAGCAAAAACTCATGCTCTCGATAGTTTAAGACTAGTATTACGTGGTGCACTAAAACATTATCATGGGGAATTTTAAAAAAATTCAAAATTTATGTTCTTCTCATTCTTAACATTCAATCCACATGTCCCCAATTCAAAAATTGAAACATATTCAAGCAAACAACCCCATGAAGTTTCATTATTCTTTCAAAATCATGACACAACACATGTTACTGGTATAAAAATGAATTCCCCACTTTTAATAACATATATATATGTGTGTGTGTGTGTGTATAAAGATTAAAGTCTTGTGCAAATTCTTTTCATATCATGCCCATGAAATTTAGGACAACCTCACGTACCTTAAATTATAAGATCTGAAAGATGGAACCTAGATATCGATAGATGAAACTGGGATCTTGATTGATTTCTTGGAGATCTTGAACTTGAGGCTTGATTTTCTTGAATTTCTTGAATTTCTTATTCTTGGAGAAAACCCTAATTTGATCTTATTTTGAAGTGAAGAGGAAGTTTTTGATGTCGTAAAATTGATAATGATTGATTAATAACACTTAAGGGGTGATTTAATTCGTGTGAAAGGTTTTGGAGTAAGGGAAAGACCAAAATACCCCTAAGGAACTCAAAAAGAAATAGCATAATTGCATCAGTTGACGACCAAGGTGGACGGACCGCCACTCAGGTGATAAGTCATCACCCAGGTCATCACTTTTGGGCTAGTTTCACCATTCACTGCCTTAGGCTGGCGGGCCATCACACAACTGATAAGTCGTCAGCCTCATCGTCAAGATTTGGCAGACAAATATTTTGAAGTAAAATGGACATAACTTTCTACTCCGATATTAGATTTTTGCAAAATCTATGGCGTTGGGAAGATGACTCAAAGAACTTTCATTTGATATATAGTAGGTCACCCAATTATTCATATACAAGGAGTTATGGTCAATTGAAATTGATCCAAGTTTTGACACTCACTAAAACTTGAACGATAGGAAAGCTTTCAACTAGTCCTTGAGTTAAGGGATCTCTATGATCTCGACTTATGCTCAAATAGGTTCCCACACTACACAATTGATTAACATACCAAATTTGTATAGGATTTATGGCTTTTGTGTCATCTATGCATAGAAATGACGGTTTTTGTTCTAGCCCTAAATGCGGGGTGTTACATTATCTCCCCCTTAGGATCATTCATTCCCGAATGATGGGTAGGAATGTTGAAGCCTTAAGGTATGGAATAACGTGGACATGATATGTCTTCTAAGAAAGGATATACTGATCTGAAATATTTAAACTTCTATCATGAAATTGAATTCTGAGATGACTTGTTCTTACTTGCTTTAAGGAGCTGATTCATGCTAAGAGTTTAGGATTCTCTTGAAGTGTTCATGATCAAATCGTACATATTGAATTGGGGGTGATAACTTATGCAAGTACGAATCATGAGACAACAAGATTTAGATCGTACCAGGGTACTACACTTTCTGAGCTAAAATACTTGGAAAAATTTTGAGACTATTCGCTGAACTCTTATGAACTGACTCATGAAAATATCTGAATCTAAAACACGATGCTTGACTGAACTGAATTCTCAATTTACATGGATGGAATAGATTATCCCTTGGGAAGGTAATACGCATAGGACTTCGGATAGTAGGACTGGGTGAAAAGGTGGAAAACCACAGTAACTTGTCTGCCCGACTATTAAACTGAATTGTACTGGACACTTACACTTAACTGGAGTATCTCTACAACACTCTTTCTAAAGAAGTTCAAGTAGCATTAGGGATCAAAGAATCTTGGGCATGAGTTACACAAGAAATCCAACTAAGGAATCACCATAATGACACTACTCTATAGCATGGAATAAGGACATATAACTCATAAACTAGGATAGAATTTCCAGGCCTTAGGCGATTCAACTTCTTACTTTCAAGCTTAGCACACTCCTCGAATACTCCCTTACCTATACTATTCCCCTTAAATACCATACTCATTGGTTCAACTTATAATTCTCATATGTGCATTGACAAATCATTCTACTAATGTCTAAAGTAGCTTAAATCCTCTCACTATGATCAAGCCTAATTCTAAATCATAAAATACAACATGCCACAACTCGATACTAGTCTAAACCACATGATTCAACCTTCTATATCTTTTTAAAGATCACACCCTAAGCATTGCGTTCCTCCATGAACTTCAAGGCAAACACCCATAAAGGCATACTTCATAAATTCTCTAAACCACTATCAATATAACTACCACGTGCGATCCCAAGAACTTACACACATAATTTCCACTAACCATCACATGTATTCAAGACTTGGCCCCAAATCTTACTTCACACTTATGGTCTTATCTAAGACAAGCATACAATGGTCTTTCATCAACAAGAAATATCTACTCATCACCACAATAATTACATAAGGAGGAGTCACTAAAAGGTTAAAACATAAGACCTTGAAGCATGGAAGGATAATATATGAGACTTAACACTTAACTGAGGCCGAAGGAATACCAAATCAACATCAGGGATTCATCAAAGTGATCTGAATTGGGGCATACGTGACTATAAGCTGAATCTCGTCAATCATAAAGAGTATAACATGAATTATGGGAACTGAGCAAACTATAAAGTGTGAGTACATGAGTCATGAGCTGCATTACCTCAATTTAAAGGTCATAACATATGGAATGTGAGTCCGACTACTGAATGAACTAGAACTCCTTATTTTAGAACTGGAAGAGTGCATGGCTCTAAATCATATGCATAAACATAAATTATGACCATGGAACTGAATTGTAAGGCATGAGTAGGTATTGGGATCACTGAAAAATACAAAGATAAGGATGGGTTGAGTCTCACCCTCACTTTTTGATGTTCTATGCATACTGGCATCACTACTAGAATCTGAGAGCCTGACTTGGTTACTTGTTCTATCATCTCCCCCTTAGCTTTAAGCCATCATCTTAAGTTCGAGAGATCCCTTACTAGAATCTAAACTGAACTACACTCACTACACTATGGGGTCTGGAATACGACAATACACGTAATTAATAGAACTTAACCCAAATGACTATACTTGGAAGTGGAAACCCCACTGCTAATACCACCTTTTAAGACACAGTCTATCATTCTATAGCCCTAATAGTCATCATATAATACTAGAACACTTACTTACTTTGGATCTTCATAATTATCCCTATAGTAGGAGTGCACACCCTCTAACACTTCAACTCTTATTTCTATGAGCTCAACCTTTAAGAACTCAATCTTAGCTTCTAACACTTAACATGGATATCACCAAGCCTTTGATGAACCATACTTTTTCTGTCATATCCTACTAATATCGTGACCCCAAACTTATATTTCTCTACCATGAGAATCAAGATCATATAAAAAGGCTCAACACTATTAATCAAAACTCCTTAACTTAGCTATTTGGAACACCATATACCATCTAAGTAGTCTTTCTCTTCCTAGTAACTCAATGGTACTACTAGCCACACACAACATGTAATAGTCTTAGAAAATGCCTCAAATCCATATCACTTTGGGCATACTTCTACATTATACGTACAACATCATACTTCATTACAAATCAAATAAACTTAAGCTCTTGTGTACACTGTTCAAGCCTATTAGATTACTTCCATATAACTAGTATCATTAATCAAGAAATCATCACATCCACCTTCATGGCCATCAACTGTCCAAACTTAATATCTAGTGTTAAACATGATTTACAACCCAACCTTACACACACTTCTCACAAACATTCATCATTAATCTTAAGCCACTATTCTTACATCCATATTCTACATTAAATTCAAGCCTATAGTCTAGCATCAATCATCTACCACCACTGAAGAATGCAACATAATATACTAGTCCATCAAATTAGGACATTCTATCCAAATACCTCAAAAATCTACTACATGCCTTCTCACAAGTAGTACTAGTTTACAACTACCAAAGAAAAGAAGGTCAAGGGGGTAAAGTCATATAATTGACATGGTCAACCTTAATCTTATATTATAACACCATACAATATTATCTACTTATACAGATTTCTCACATCACACTTATTTACCCCAGCGGCATTTAGACTATCTTCAAATTCCATAGTCGACAATAAGTTTATACGTACAACTTACTGGTTAATCTAGGCATTTTCATTCATAGACTGTAAGGGGTTTCTATAACCACCTTAGATATCCACGGACTACCATACAATCTATAAATGGTACTACCACATTATTCTAACACCACAAAATGGTAAATCATCCTCAATGAATGGTTATTCAACTAATACAAAAGTCACCCTCACTCTGACCTCTAAACTTGTGACTTTATTTCACCAACTTCTTGGTCTAATTTCACTACCAATAGGTCATGAAACTGACACATTAACTTATACTACTACTCGATTGGAAATACAGTTCTAACTAACACATGAACAACAAGATAAACAACAAGTTTCTAGAGAATCGAAAGAGACCCACACGGCTTTGCTAGACTTTTTATTTTCAGCAACACAATGATATCAAGATTACAAGAGATAGAAAATTGACATATAATAATCAATGACCCAAGAATACACATATTAATCTTATCTTAATTGAATGCCTCATAAGAATGAGGACACAATTTTTTAAACTAGGGAGCTCCTCTCCAGTCCATTGTGTGACTTCTAAAATTTCTGCTAGTAAATCTGAGAGCATTATCTGGGAATACCAGAGTAAGAAAAAAAATAGGATAACTTTTCTTTCGTATGGGCAATACCATAGCACGAATTAGAGTATAAAAGAGGAACATTCTGACTCTATTACACGAACTAGAACATGAAGAAAGAGGGACATTCCTAAACGCTCAGTAGTTTCCAACTTATAAGTATGGCGTGCTACATACCCATAAATAAGACTCTACCCGACTCAATTTTGCAGACACTCTAGGACCATGAACCGTGCTCTAATACCAAGTTTGTTATGACCCGAACTAGGGCCTGGCCGTAATGGACATCCCGAACCATGAAGGACCGAACGTCCTACTCTAGCTGGTAGTCATGCACAACATTCATACAATAAAACAAAATATGAATTTATGATCTAATACAAAAACATGGTCATACTCTGGATTAAGTTTAACAATAAGGAATGGAATCTGAAATCAACTAAACAACATCTGGAACAGTCTGCGAAATCTCTACTCCATGAAAATTTGAAAACTATCTGAAAATAGGTATAAGGACCCAGTAGACCAAAACTATAATAGATGACATAATCTGAAAGGACAGGGCATCTAGACTAGAGAAGGCTCACCACTGCACAACCTGATCTGCTGTCTGAATTATCTACTGATTATCTGGACCCCTAGACTGAGCCTCAGAACCTGAGAGGTAAGGGAGGGGGTCAATACAGATGTACTGGTATGTAGAGTAATCCAAAAACAAAAACAAAATATTTATATAACATAGACGAGAGCTGCTATAAAATACTTTATCGTAAAATAGTTTGCAAAAACACATGGGCAAATTATAATGATTTTTCAACAACACTGTATCACTACTAAGCTAGGTGGTAAACTCTACAATTTTTCACCAACTACCAAATCCCAGTTGCCGCCAAGATTGGAGTATTAGTGAGGGGAGAAGAACATATAAGATCATACAGCAGGGTGTCTCCATCCCAATCAAGTCCACGTGTTAGGGTTGGGCTCAAGATCACAAAGCAGGTCTCCTAACCATTAGTCCCAAATAGGGATGACATGATACAAGGTACACAAGATCATATAGCATGGTGCCAAGTTTCCCTGTGTCAGTAATTCACGATTTCCAGCATAGAGTGATTTGACTCGTGCTTTTTTCGGGTAACCACCTAACTCACATAAAGTTAAGCTTTAAGCTTGATTTAATACAAAACATATATCATACTCTGTGGGGTATTATCACACCCAGACATGCAAGTCATCAGTATCACATCGATTCTCTAATTTCTTATGTCATTCACAACATGTACATATATAAGACTTCTACATACATCAAACACATGCCCAATGGTTCTCAACATATAATAACTCAAGAAGTTTTACCATTTATGAGTAGTATAATAGAAATAGCAAAAACTCATGCTCTCGATAGTTTAAGACTAGTATCACGTGGGGAACTAAAACATTATCATGGGAAATTTTAAAAAAAATTATAATTTATGTTCTTCTCATTCTTAGCATTGAAGCCATATGTCTCCAATTCAACAATTGAAAAATATTCAAGCAAACAATCCCATGAAGTTTCATTATTCTTTCAAAATCACGAAACAACACATGTTATTGGTATAAAAATAAAATTCCCACTCGTAAAAACACACACACACACACACACACACATATATATATATATATATATATAAAGATTAAAGTTTTGTGCAAATTCTTTTCAAATCATGCCCATGAAATTTAGGACAACCCCACATACCTTAAATTATAAGATCTTAAAGATGGAACCTAGATCTCGATAGATGAAACTGGGATCTTGATTGATTTGTTGGAGATCTTGAACTTAAGGCTTGATTTTCTTGAATTTCTTGTTCTTGGAGAAAACCCTAATTTGATCCTATTTTGAAGTGAAGATGAAGTTTTGAATGTTGTAAAACTGATAATGATTGATTAATAACACTTAAGGGGTGATTTAATTTGTGTGAAAGGTTTTTGGAGTGAGGAAAAGACCAAAATACCCCTAAGGAACCCAAAAAAAATCACATAATTGCATTAGTTGACGACCAGGGTTGACGGGCCATCACTCAGGTGATAAGTCATCACCCATCTCATCACTTTTGGGCTAGTTTTCACCATTCACTGCCTTAGGCTGACGACCAGGTCTAACGACCTGTCACATAGCTAATAAGTCATCAACCTCGTCGCCACGTTTTGGCATACAAACACTTCGAATTAAAATGAGCATAACTTTCTACTCCGAAATCAAATTTTTGAAAAATTATAGGCGTTGGAAAGAGGACTCAAAGACCTTTCATTTGATATATAGTAAGCCACCCAGTTTATCATATACAAGGAGTTATGGTCGATTGAAGTTGATCCAAGTTTTGACGCTCACTAAAACTTGAACGATGATAGGAAAACTTTCAACTAGTCCTTGAGTTAAGGGACCTCTATGATCTTGACTCATGCTTAAATAGGTTCCCACACTACATAATTGATTAATATGCCAAATTTGCATAGGATTTATGGCTTTTGGATCATCTACGCATAGAAATGACGATTTTCGTTCTAGCCCAAAATGTGGGGTGTTACACGTTTGGAGCAGCCAACGGCCATATAGGCCAAAATATTTTAAAAAATAAATAATTCATATTTTATTTTTGAATTCAAAAAATTTTCTGTAAATACCCTACACTTTCAAATCATTTTCCACTCAATTCTCATTCTCTCTCAAATATTCTAATTATCTCCTAAAGTGCTCAATTTTATTTTTTACTTTTGTGATTACAAATACAAGTGGAATTTTCTTAAAGTTGCAACTTTTGGATACTTCCAAAATTTGATATTGTCGTTCCATTTCTTAACTTGAACTTTAATTAGTGTATTAATTGTTGAATATTTATTTTTATTATTTGTGTATATTTGAAATATTTTTTAGTTTATTTTTTAATATGGATAAAATAATAAACCTCGATAAAAGTGTCAAAATTTTTTATCTCGAAAGTGGTAGTGGTAGTAAAAAACAAATTGATGGAAATTTTGGTAGAGGTAGTTCAAGTAATAGATATAATCGTGTGTTTCCAGTACAGATTAGTCAATTTTTTTAGGAAGTAGGTGCTTACGATGTGGATTATGCAAAAGCTCGGAAAACTTATGGTATAGAAGAAGAAAATGAAGTAGATGCGGTTAATTTAGATGAAGATGATGATAATATTGGTGAGACACCTGCAGTAGGAAATGCTAATGTTAGATCTGACTCGGTTAATCGTCCTCCTCGTCCTCCCCGTTCCCTAAGAGGTAGAAAAACTAGTATTTTATGAAAAAACTTTTTGGAAATAGAAGGAGAAAGTGAGGTGCAATGCACTATTTGTGAAATTATATATGAGCATAAAACCGGAGGCAATAAAAGGGGTATGGGTTCGTTGATGAGACATTTAAGAGATAAAAATACTAGAGAGTTATTTATTGCACAGGGTGGTGAGGCTGTTGGTGGGCTAACATAAACTAGATTGAACCCAACAAGATATCAATTAATTAAGAATTGCAATAAAATAAAGGACCAAGAATAAATAGAGAAAATGATAGTTGTGGGTTGTTTTTCTTTCATTTTTGCTTCTTCAGATGCTTTTATTTATTATATTCAAGTAATTTATAATCCCTTTTTAATGGTATTCCGAGAAGTACTTGTCGGACCGATATTTTTAGACTCCTCGCACAATATATTTATTATTTATCTACATTATTAAAAAATATTCAATGTAGGATTGCTCTAACTTTTGATCTTGATCGTGTCGTTATTAAAAATGGTCATTTAACCATTACTTGTCACTGGATAGATAGTAATTTTGTTATGCAAAAATGCATTCTAGCTTTTTTGTATAATGAAGATCGTAGACATGCTGAAAAATTTATTTTGGAATCTATTACTAAAGTCGCAGAATATTATGGTATTGGAAGAAAAATTTTATGTATTGCTTTTGATAATGCATCTAACAACAAGGTTTCTATTGACAAGTTAAAAGTTGAACTTTCTCCGGCGTTACCTGAAAATTTTCATGTTAAGTGTGCTTGTCATATATATAATTTAATTGTAAAAGAAAGTCTTGAATTTTTTTAGCTTTATATTGAAAAGCTCTGGCTTGTTGTTGGCTTTATTCAAGGAGATAATCGAAGAGGTAGAGTGAGAGAACTTTACGTTAAATGTGAACAAAATGAACTTAGACCGATATTAATGCCTGAAAAATGTGATACTAGATGAAATGCCACTTATACTTATTTAAAAACTTGTCTTGCTTATAAAGTTCCTATTACAATGACTTTTAATCAATTTTTTGGTTCTTTTTCTGAGTATATGCTACATGATTTTGATTGGACTGTAGTTGATGATCTTGTTAAGTTGTTGGAAAGATGTTATATAGATACAGTTAAATTTTTCCGTGCTTATTATCCTACTTTTTGCAATATTTTAGCTTATTTAGCTGACATTTCTTGTTTGCTTAAAGAATATAAGGATAGAGAAGGTTACAAAGAAACTGTTGGTGCTATGTTTGCTAAATTTAAAAAGTATTTTTTTCCACTTTCCCCAATTTACTTGGTTGGTACTATACTAAAATCCATGCATGAAATATAATACTTTGTGTGACTTTAGTACTGTTATTTATAATTCATTAGAGATAGAGCATCAAGAAAAATCAGATTTGTTTACGGCTATGAGTGAGGTGAACATTTACATAGAAGCATTATATAACCATTATGCCAATTTATTTGATGTAGTTGTACCGACAAATATCACTCCAACTGTCGATCCTCAATCTCCCGAGGAGACATCATCTTCTAAAAGGCCTTCATATAGTGATTTTTAAGATTACTTTTATGATTTAAATGTTTGGGATAGGGTTTCTCCGTCAACAACATACACAACAAATTATTGGAAAAAGCTTAGGTATTATCTTCGACAACCGACAGATGATCGTAGAGCAAGGATCAACACATTGGATTGGTGGAAGAATAATAAAAGACAATATCATGTGCATTCGAGAATAGCTAGAGATATATTGAATGTTCCAATGTCAACCGTTGCATCGGAGAGTGTATTTAGTTAGGGACGATAACAGCTTGAAAACAATTGACACTCATTGGGAAGCAATGCTATGAATGTTCTAGTTTGCCTTAGAGATTGGATTGGAGTGGAACGAAGAAACCAAGAAATAGAGGTGGAGCCGAAAGACGAACAGAATATTGAAGAAATTCTAACTTCAAGGGAGAACTCAGCACAATCAAGTCCAATTCATGTCCCCCCCCCATTGATTTTGATTATCCTATGGTAGTTTCCGTTAATATTAACATGAACGAGTTGGAAAAAATGATGCAAAAATTGTAATTTTTCTTTCGTGTAAACTATAAGTTTTGGATCATTTTTCAATCGATAAAATACAACATTCATTCACTCCTTACTTTGTAATTTTTTTTTATTTAAATTGAATTTCATGTTTGAATTAAATACTTTTAATATATTACTATCAAACTTTACACTAAGTAATAAACATAACAAAACATATTTATTCTACATGTATACACAAGTGGTATTTAAAGTAGTAATTTCTCTCTCTCTCTCTCTCTCTCTCTCTCTCTCTCTCTATATATATATATATATATATATATATATATAAATAGGGGTAAAGTATAATTTGAAATATTTCTATTGGGTTATCGATTTACTCAATAAAAAAAATCAAAACCGAACCAACAACCCAATAATTTTTTTTATAAAACCATTAAAAAATTATTAACCGAATAATAATAAACCAATAACATTTTTATCGATTCTATTTATTGGACGGGTTGATTTTTGCACACCCCTAATGTTATGGTCTTAGGACTAAAATAAAGTATCTTTAAGTGTATTAAAAATTCTTAATCTTTTTTTTGTTTTGTTTTAAAATTAAAGTGAGTTGTTTGAGAAAACAAAATTTTTATAATCTTAAATTAAAATATATTAAATGTATCAAAATATCTTTAATTTTGTGGGTTTAATGTGACTGGGCACAAAATTTAAGAAAATAAAAAATCTATTCTTCCGTTTAAGGTTAGTTGGTCATCTTACTAAAAAGAAAAGTCTCATATTAATTGATCACTTACTAAATCAGGTAGAATTAATTAGTTTTTTTTTTTCGTTTTACCTCTACAATTAATAGCATACATTAAAGGAAAAAGGATAAAATATGCCTCTGAACTTTGCGAAAAGGTTCAAATATACCCTCTATTATAAATTTATTTCAATAATACCTCTACTGTTAGAGTTTAGGAACATATTACCCCTTTGACAGTTAAATGATGTGCTGAAAATTTACAAAATCTCTTTTTTTTTTTAAAAAACAATATTAATTGCCACATAAACAAATTAATTGTCACATCACAAAATATAAATCCATCCAACCCTTCTGCTCTAAACCTAACCCGTCCCAAGATCCATTATTCGTTCTTTAACTCTTTATTCATTCTTTCATTTTTAAATTGTTTATATATCTTCATTTGCCGACCTAAAAGCTAAATCAGTTAAACCCAACAGTAGAAAAAAAAGTTCCTTCTTCTCTTCGCAATTTTTTTTTGTTGCAGTATCAGAACTATAAGAATGATTTCCTATCCAGTGGGAAATTGTTGAATTTTTATTTAAATTAAATTAATAATTATAAGTTTTTGTAAGAGGTGTCTTTTAAATTAAAGGGTATATCCTTTTAATTTGTATCTTTTTAATAAAAAGTGTGTGTCTTTATTATTTGATTTCCAACATTCCTATTTAAACCCAATTACTTATTTCTAATGTAACGTTTTTACATAAAACTTTTACAGGGTTTTTTCTTCTCCAAAAAGATTAAGTTCTGATTCTTGTTTTCCAAAAGAATTTATTCACTATTTACTTAGTGCATAATTCAATAGTCTTTTCATATCCACTAAAAATCTTTGCATACAGTCCTATAAAAGTCTCTTCATATCCACTAAAAATCTTTGCATACGGTCCCATAAAAGTCTCACGGAGAAGAGGGAACACATATCATTTTTAGAAAAGTATTTCGCACGTGTTTCAAGCCTCAAATCTGTGTTTGATGTTCATATTATTAACCCTTCATCTTGTGTTCTTCTTTGTATATTTTTTGTTTATTAAACATATTTTTCAACACCCATTAACCCAAAATCAAATAGGTTTGATAGGTACCAGCGTAATGGGTGGTGCAATGACTTCTCGCCTTCTCTGCCGGCTATTTTGTCACAATAGCAATCCTTCTCAAGATATTGACGAAATCTAAAAACAAGAAGAGGTAAATGAAGTGAACAAATTTGAACTACGTAATAAGTTCGTTAAGCATTAGATACCAAATCTTATATCATTGAGAATTAGAAAATTCATGTAGGGAGTTCAAACAACTTAGAAATACCGGTTTTATGAATAGGATTAACACCTTATGTATTTATGAAAATCTTAAAGACATTAAATAAATAGGAAATACTTCCTCCCTTTTGTTTTACGTACTTCCTCCCTTTTGTTTTACCTAACCCCTATAATAAAACTAGTCGTCTTAATTTGCTATGATATATAAATTTTTTTGTTTCTCCTTTTCAATTTATTTCTTAAATAATTGATAATGATAAATTCTAATGTCATTTTTATAGTTGATAAGAGAAAAGTGTATAAATAAATGACTAACATATTCTATTTTAATGTTGGTAGGTATATGCAAAAATATTAGTCAAGAATATATATAACTTGATGTACCCAATGATGGACGAGTAAAAAAAAATAAGTATTAAAATTATAGAAAATTGTACTAGAATCTAAAAAACATTGAAATAAGAAAATTGAAGAACTAAATTTGACTAAATAAATCACTTTAATAGATACATTTAAGAGTGATGATACTTAGATTTGTTCAATATAAATATATAATGAATAGATTGGGAAGAACATGTTTAATTTGATTAAACACTATAAATAAGAAAATTGATTCAGTTTTACTCATAGAATCTGGCAAATTTAATGTAATAGTATGGTAGAGGAAAGTACTCATGTCATCAGCACGTCTCGGAGTGCCTATCGAGAAATGAAATGCTTGCTCACCGCCACCTCTCTCATATCATTAGTACGGTGGTCGAACCTCTTCGCCGACTAACATACATAGTGGAGCACTGACCGAAATGCCATCATGGCAAGGCCCTCGCCTGCTGGAGTAGCCATTTCTCCTAAATCTAAATCCATACTCAAGTCCCTCCATTTCCAGTCATTGGTCGGTGCTTGCGATCTTTATCGGGGATTTTAATTTCTCTCATCGATGAATTCCCCCCGATCTCCTTCTCTGGTGAATAATTTTTAAGAAGGATCTTAGCCATCGGCTAACACCTCACTGGCCATCGGCAAATCTTGAATATGAGAAGGCTGATCTGCCCCAGATCTACCATCTTCTCAGCCAGTGACTCTTTCTTGCACCGCCATCGACACCGACGCAGTTTTGGTAATCTCACTCTGGCGACCTCTATCTTTTCACCTATTTCTTGTTCTTTTTTTTCTATCTTTAGAACCTTTTTGCAGGTACTACAAGTGCATATTTCGGCGACGACAACACTATTTCGGTGAAAGCAACACTATTCCGACTACAACAATACTATTCCGGTGACAACAACACTATTTTGGCAATGACAACATTATTTCGGCGACAACAACATTATTTTAGTAACTAATTTCTATCACAAATGTCGAAATCCAGCAACTCAAATAAGTAAACTGATCCAACCCATCTTCGATCAGGTGCACTTGCTTCATTCTTTCTATTTGTGTGTATAGCTTTCTTAATTCTAGGGGTTGATACTAGTTGTTTTGCTTATTATTCCTATTTTGGTTCTTTTTTCTGAGTGTCTTGGCTGACTATCAGGATTATGGGTGATGACTTACCTTTTGATTTTGGTACTTCATAGTAGTGTTTTACTTGTTAATCCTATTTACATTTTTGGCTTTTTACTATTCTTAGTTGTTTTGAAGTATGTTCCCTTGTCTGATTACTGTTACTTGATTTACTAGCATATCTATTAATTATGGTAGCATAGTTCCCGATATTGACTATTGTTTATCAAAACTTGTGTTATATTATTGGTTTTGTTGTTTTCTTTATGTTATAGACCGTTGTCTGTGTCCTTAGCATATAGTGGGCATAGATTCAAGCTCTTTTACTTATTTCATTATAACTAGTGTGCCCTTTTAACCTTATATTTATCCCGCTCTATTATCTTTCTTTTTTTTTTCTCTTTATCCTTTTCCCCTATTTGTATAGTGCCTGTAATTGGTGATGGTAGACTAGGGTCAAGTCATAGGTTAGGGTTGAGAGGTTTTGGGTCTGGGTTAGGGTTGGGGGTTAATCTAGGGTCAGGTCTAGTATAGAGTTTGGGGTTAGGGGCAAAGGGTAGTAAGGTTAGGTGGGATAAGGGAGCTTTTAGGTTGCGAGTTGGGTCTTGGAACATAGGAACTTTGCAGGGTAAGTCTATAGAGTTGGTAAAGATTCTTAGAAAGAGGAGTGTTAGTATAACGTGTGTCTAGGAAATTAAAATGGGTAGAAACTAAAGCGAAAGATGTGAATGGTTATAAGTTATGGTACTCGGGTAGCATGAGACATAGAAATAGGGTAGGTATCTTAGTAAATGAAGAACTTAGGGAACAAGTGGTAGAGGTAAAGAGAGTTAGTGACAGGATAATGTCTATTACGTTGGTCATTGAAAGGTCTACGGTGAACGTTATTAGTGCCTATGCCCCAAAAGTAGGTTTGGACGAGAAGGAGAAGAAGGAATTTTGGGAGGTTTTAAAGGAGGTGGTAGGAGCATCCCCAGCACTGAGAAGCTTTTCATGGGAAGGGATTTCAATGGGCATACTAGGCCTTTGTTGAAAGGTTATGTTGATGTGCATGGCGGTTTAAATTTTGGGGAGCGGAATGAAGAAGGAGAATCTCTTTTGGATTGTTCTAGAGCTTTTGGGTTGTGGATAGCGAATTCGAGCTTTCTGAAGAAGGAGAAACACCTTATTACATTTCAAAGTTCAGTGGCCAACACTAAAATATACTTTTTACTTCTTAGGAAAGGGGATAGAGCGCTTTGTAAAGACTGTAAAGTCATACCTAACAAGAATCTTTCGACTTATCATAGGTTGTTGGTGATGGACTTGGTTATCAATAAGGGAAAAAAGAAGAAAAGTGTGGAAAATTAGCCCAAGATTAAGTGGGGTAGCTTGAATTTGGCTAGTTCTTTGGACATGGAGGAGAAGTTGAAGAGTAGGGGGCTTGAGAGAGTAGAGGGGTGTGTGGATAGTATGTGGGAGACGACTGTCAGTTGCATTAGGGAGACCGATAGAGAGGTGTTGGTTTTTCTCAAGAGGTCGATCTGGCAAACATCGAGGAGACTGGTGGTGGAACGAAGAGGTTAATATAAAGGTGGAGTCTAAGAAGGTGGCTTATGATAAGTTGGTTGAGAGAAATGATGATGAGGAAAGGCAGACGAATAAGGAGGAGTATAAATTAGCTAGGAGAGAGGCAAAGTTAGCGGTTATGGCGGCTAAAACAACAACTTTTGAGAGCCTATATGCTGCTTTAGAAGAGAAAGGCAAAGATAAAAAAATGTATAGGCTAAGGCTGAGGAGCGGAGGGCTGGTGACCTTGACCAAGTGAATTGCATCAAAGGAGAGTATGATACAATGTTGGTTGAGGATGCCTTCATTAGGGAGAGGTGGCAGTCCTATTTTCATAAACTTTTAAACGATGAGTGGGACAAAGGTTTTGTGTTGGGTGACTTGGAGATATCTGATGAGTGTCATGATTACAGTGATTGTAGGTGTATCATGGTTGAGGAGGTCAAGGGATCTATTCGCAGGATGCGGTGGGGTAGGGCAGGACAATATTCCAGTGTATTTTTTGAAGAGCACTAGTGGGGCAGGTTTGGAGTGGTTAACAAGGTTGTTTAACATTATTTTTTGGGCAGTAAAGATGCCTGAAGCATGGAGGTGGAGTACGATGATTCCAGTGTTTAAGAACAAGGGAGACATCTACAGTTACAACAACTATAGAGGTATTAAGTTGCCGAGTCATACTATGAAGGTTTGGGAAAGGGTGGTAGAGTTGAAGATAAAAAGAATCGTGACGATCTCTTTGAATCAGTTCGATTTCATGCCAGGTCACTCGACTATTGAGGCCATTCACTTTGTGAGGAGATTAGTGGAGCAGTTCCGAGAGAGGAAGAATAACTTGCATATAGTGTTTATTGATCTTGAGAAGGCATATGATAGAGTTCCTAGGGAGATTCTGTGGAGGTGCTTGGAGGCTAGAGGAATGCTTATGGCGTACACTAGATCAATTCAGGATATGTATGACGGTGCGAAGACTCATGTGAGGACGATAGGTGGAGATTCAGAGCACTTTTAAGTTTTGATAGGGTTTCACCAGGGATCGACTCTTAGCCCATTTTTATTTTCTTTGGTGATGGATGTTTTTACGCGACATATTCAAGGGAAGGTACCTTGGTGTAGGTTATTTGCAGAAGGTTCCTTAGTGTAGGTTATTTGCAAATGATGTGAAATTGATTGACGAGACTCGGGTTAGAGTTAATGATAAGTTGGAGATTTGGAGACAGATGCTTGAGTCTAAAGAGTTTTGGTTAATTAGAACCAAGACGAAGTACTTAGAGTGTAAGTTCAGTGATGTGTCGCAGAAGGCTGGAGTGGTTGTGAAGCTGGACTCTCAGGCCATTCAGAAGAGAAAGAGTTTTAAGTATTTAGGGTGTATGATTCAGGGTAATGGTGAGATTGACGAGGATATTACCCATTGTATTAAGGCAGGATATTTGAAATGGAGGCTCGCTTCGGGAGATCTATGTGACAAGAAGGTGCCTCTGAAGCTTAAAAGTAACTTCTACAGAGTGGTAGTCCAGCCGGCTATATTATATGGAGCAGAGTATTGCCAAGCTAATAAATCCCTCATACAAAAGTTGAAGGTGGCGGAGATGAGAATATTGCAATGGATGTATGGACATACCAGAAAAGATAGGGTGAGGATTGAGATTATTCGGGATAAGGTGGGAGTTGCCTCGATGGAGGACAATATTCTAGAATTGAGGTTACGTTGGTTTGGGCACGTGATGAGGAGGGGCTCTAATTATCTCGTGCGGAGGTGCGAGACACTTTCTATGGATGGTTTTAGGCGGGGTAGAGGTAGACCAAAGAAATACTAGAAGGGGGTGATTAGGCATGATACAGTTACATCTTATAGAGGACATGTCCCTAGATATGAAGGTGTAGAGGACGCGAATTAGGGTAGATGGTTAGGGGGTGGGAGTGTGTCGGTAATAGTAGGGGAGCGCTCCTCTGTGTCTGGGGTTTCTTGTTCGTTGCTAGCGGTAGTAGTTTATTTTGCATATTGTACTACTTTATATGCACTTATCTTTTGTATTTGTTATAATTTTAGTTTGTCTTGCGTACCATACTAGTTTGTATGCACTTATCTTTTATGTTAGTTATATTGTTATCGGTCCTAAGCCGGGGGTCTATCGGAAACAACCTCTCTACTTCTCTTGAGGTAGTATTATGATCTGCATACACTCTACCCTCCCTAGACCCCACTAGGTGGGAATACAATGGGTATGTTGTTGTTGTAAATAATTCACTCAAATTTTTTATCATAAATATACGTCAAACACGATGTGACAAGTATTTAAACTAAAATTACAATATAAAAGTCATAACTAACAAAAAAAATGTAAGTTTCCTCCTTTTGTTTCTCCTTTTCAATTATTTTCTTAAATAATTAAAATGGAAAATCCTAATGTTTTTTTTTTCAGAATTATTAAGAGAAAAACATTTAAATAAATGAAGCATTGCATTATAGTCAAGAAAGATATAGCTTAATGTAACCAATGATGACATGAAAAAAAATAAATATCAGAATAATATATAATTATTCTAGACTTTCAAAAGTATTGAAATTAGTAGATTGATTAACTAAATTTGATAAATTTAATTGTATTAATAGATGTATTTAAGGTTAATAATATTTTTAATATTTTCATCGTGTCATATTTGTTGAACATTTTTTATTTTGCACGGTATATAAAAAATTATTAATAGAACAATCAATTTTAATATTACACCATTTATCTGTATTAATGAATATAAAGAATTTGTTTAAAACTCCAAAGTTTTATTATACTAATTATACGAAAAAAATATTTAATTAATAATATCTTGATTTAATAAGTAATCAATTAATTTAGGACATTTATTTTTACTAAGTTGACCAGCTACCAGACCACACTAGGTGGGAATATACTGGGTTTGTTGTTGTTGTTGTAAGTTGACCAGCTAAAAATGAGGCTAATTAGAGAGAATAAATATAATGAATAAATTGGATAAAAACATGCTTCATTTGGCTAAACACTTTAAATTGTAAGTAATTGAATTCAATCTTATCCTCATTAAATCGAGAAAATTCAATATAATAGGAAAATTCATTAGAATTTTTTAATCATAAATTTATTTCAGACGCGATGTGACAAATATGACTAAAGTTATAATATATATTCATAGATCTTTGGGCTTTGATTACCAAGGAATAGAGACTTTACAAATAAAGCCCGAGGATTGGCATTCCATTGCTGTCATTTTTTATGTATATGGGTTACATTTAAATTTTATAGCATATACGTAATATATACCCTTTAACAATGCGACAAAATAAATGTTTTATGCGTTTTAACTAATACCCCCATAATGCCATTAATATTCACCATTGAAATATAATTTTTTTGCTGATACAATTTTTATTCGCCACATACAATAAAATGTAATTATGTTTATAAATACACGAGATGTAACTACAGTCATAATTATTTTCTAACTTATAGTTATTTATGGCACTTTCTCAACAAACAAATACAAATCACAATGAAAATAGGTTTGCCCACTTCCTTAATTTTAAATTGATTGGTTTTGACTTAACATAAAGTTTAAGAAAATAAAAAATCTTATGATCTTAATTGAAGTACATTGAGTATATCAAAATATCTTTAATTTTGTAGATTAAACGTGATTTGACACGAAATTTGAGAAAATAAAGAATCTTATTGTCTTATGAGTAAATCAAAGTATGTTAATTTTGTGTGTTAAACGTGACTTGATACGAAATTTGAGAAAATAAAAAATCTTCTTATCTTAAATTAAAATATATTAAATGTATCAAAATATTTTAATTTTGTGGATTAATGCAACTTGGCACAAAATTTAAGAAACTAAAAAATCTTACTCCCCTATCTAATTTTAGTTGGTCATCTTACTAAAAATAAATGACTCATATTAGTTGATCACTTACTAAATCAGGATATAATTAATTAATATTTTTCTCATTTTACTTTTAAAATTAATGGTATACATTAAAGAGATAATACATCGAAACACCCCTAAACTTGTAGCCAAAACTTACTTTAGATCCTAAACTAATGGAGTAATTATTTATCCCCCTTAACAACTTCCAAGCGATTTTTTTTTCCACCATAATTGCTGACGTGACAATTTTGTAAAAAGTCAGTGCGTTAATTGCTTAAAAAACATGGAAAATGGTGGGTCCCACCTTTTAATTTTACAAGTTTATATATATATATATATATATATATATATAAATATATTCAATTAAAAAAAAATCAAAAATCCACTTCCATCTTCATCTTCTTCATAACCACCCCCTTCCCCCACCCCGCCCCTGCCCCCAACACCCCCATTTCTTCATCTTCTTCATACCCCCACCCCATTTCTTTATCTTCTTCATATCCTCCACCTCCACCCCACACCATTTCTTCATCTTCTTCATTTAGGCTGAATTTGTTTTTTTCAAGAACACCATTACTAAGCTCCATTAACCTCTCCTTTCATTATTCTTTTTGCCTTTTATTTAATATTTTCAAATTACTACATCCAATTTGTGATGATAAATAACTTATGACAATTTATCACTTCCTCGTTTTGTGCTTATTGGAGAATTTGAGAAGGTTTAAAATAATAGTGTTAATGGTGAAAAAAATTAAAGGAGGAATCATTTTCATGGAAAATCGGAACAAAGGAATGAATATTAGTATTATTACTGCTAAATCGTTTGGTAGATCTGAAATTATTGTGGATGAGTTTAGGTTTTGTTCTACTTGCAATTGTTGATTTCTAAATGTTGATGGAGGAGCCATGGCTTAATCTACATGAACAAGTTATTTATCAATTTTTTGTTAAATTCGAATCAAGTTATTGGTGTTAATGGTGAAAAATAAATTAAAGGAGGAGGAGAAATAAGGGCTGGGGGCTGTTAAAGAATCGAAGGAGGAGGAATGGGTCGGGGGGCGGGGGGCTAGAGAAGAAGAAGAAGTATGGGGGGGCTCTACTTTATATACTTATAATTTAAATATATATATATATATATATATATATATATATATATTTATATATATATATATATATTTATATATATTTATATATATATATATATAAATTATATATATAAATAAAGTACAACTATATTTTTTGCTTTTTTACAAAAATATATATAAAAATAATATGTGTATTGTATTATTTTTTTAAAAAAAATTACAATTTCTTACGTGGCAATGACATGACACTGATATGGCACTGATTTGGCAATGACGTAGGATGTGTGTACTTCACTCTCCGTAGTGAGAGTGGTATAATTTTTGTAGGGTGGAAAAAAATTCACTTGAAAGTTGTTAAGAGGGTGAATAATTGCCCAATTAGTTTAGGGTCTAAAGTAAGTTTTGGCTACAAGTTTAGGGGTGTTTTGATGTATTATCTCTACATTAAATGTGTATAATTACCATTTCAATATTCATTCTGGTGCCTAATGAATATTACTAATACAAGTAAAGGGTAAAATATCGTAATCACAGTGTAAAATAAAATGTGTCCAACCAAAAGAAGACGGAGGAAACATGATTTCAAATTAAAGTATATTAAATTTATTAAAAATCTTTAATTTTGTGGATAATGTGACTTGACACAAAGTCTTAAAAAATAAATATCCTTATGATTATAAATTAAAATATATTAAATATCTCAAAGTATCTTTAATTGTGTGAGTGTGGGTCTAACATGACTTAACACAGAACTAAATTAAATTCATTAAAATTTCTTTAATTATTAAAATATCTTTAATTTTGTGAATTAAATCTGATTTGGTCCAGATTTTAAGAAAATAAGAAAATTTATAATTTTAAATTAAATTATGTTAAATTTATTATTTTTTTTTAATTATTAAAATAATTTTAATTTTGTTGGTCATATGTGTCAAACGAAAAATAGTTGAAACAAATTGAAACCACGATGACGAGTATATATAGCCTCAAAAAGATACTCGTGCAAGAAATAGAGACTCTACAGTGAAAAAGAAAATCATTGCGTGAGAATGGCCTACTCAAGCATTTCATCGAACACTAACAACTCCGCCGAGGGCATCCATGAGTTCGATTTAGTTGGAGAAGCTGCTAAGGATCATCAACAAGCCAATCCAAGACAAGTAGTTCTCTTAAGAATTTTATTTCCCTCTATTAATGAATGAAAGCATGCTCCCAATAGTCCCACAAGATACTTCAAAGTGTCCAACCCTTAAGAAGTCTTTAACATCCTTGAACTCCTCCACAAACATGAATTCAACTTGGTATCCACAAGATATGAATCAAATAACATAAGCACAAGTGTGTCAAACATGGATGCAAATATATAAGCAATACCTTAAAGAGGAAATGACATATTTTCCTTAGGGTAACCACCTTTGAGAATGGGGTTTTCAATCAAAACCAAGTCATAAAAAAGGGAATTCATCCAAAGAGTTTTCAAGAGGGAATTCTTTTCTTGACCTATAAGTAGTGATACCTTGGTCAAGAGTGGAAACACTCAATGGTAAACTCTTTAGTTTTCTTTTACTACTACTCTTCTTTAATAAAACTTAACATTGTTGGAAATTCTTCCCATGCACAACTTGGGTCTATCAAGTGGATTGTAAATCCCAAAGAAAGACTTTCCATCATAGGGAAGGATGCCAACATCCATAATCAATCTTTGTTTGTTATTTTGACCAAGTACCAAGTTAGTTGTGTTGCAATTTTCACAACCCAATAAGTCACCGAGGTCAAATGGGAGAAGTAGCCAAGAACATAGGTCAAGGCTATACTCAGTTTTCCATAAGATGCCATCCTTACAATTGGACATACCCCCTATATTACCATTATCAATATCATGAGCAAAGAGGGGGTAGGGAAAGGTGTCACACAAATCAACTTCAGCTGTGGTGTCCTCATATATGTACTCACTACTAGTTTCAAGTGCATCACCATGAGCATGAATAACATAAGAAATACACAAAGGAGAAGTAGATGGACTTTCTAAACATGCACTGCCTCCTTTTTCAAAAAGGTAACTGTAACACCCCAAAAACGGGTCCTGGAGCGTCACACGGTACTTGAGGCTACGAGTAGCCCCAAGCTAACCCTTTGAGCCATTTTCATTCAATTCAACACAAATCAACGGGGTTTCCATAAATAACCCTCAAATATCAATAGAGTAATCATCATCCAAGAATAAAAGAATTTTAGAAAGATAACAAAATACGACTTATTAGTCAACTTTAACATCTATACTAGTCTGACAAGACTCTAAGAAAATCAAAAAACCAGTGAGCCATTGAGACATGCCCCAACTAACTCATACTCAGTTATCAAATGTAAACAATTCCGTGAAACCAACATCAGACATCACATCCTCGGAACATGAGGACTCACCACAATAGAGGATGTAGAATAGCGTGCCCAAAAAATCACTGTCAAACCTGGAACTGATCACCTGAACCTATATTCTGAGAAAATGCAGCCCACATTCGAAGATGTGGGTCAATACCATGGAAAGGAACCGAGTATATGGGGGTGTATGCAGTTGTATAAACATCATCATCACAAATATTTATAAGAAATATGCAGGGTGTATGAAAGACTCACATAGCCCAAAGAAAATCATCATAATCATGAGAGGATAAAATAAGTATAATAACACATGTGAGTCATCATATAATTTGTCAATCACTTTTAGTTCATCAAGAATATCAATTCTCATAATATAACTATCATTTAAATCTTTTGAAAGAATAACTTTCACAATTCCACTTTCAAATCACTTCACCGTTCACCATAGACACAAGGAAACACACACACGCTGGGAGATCCTATAATCGACATAAACCATGTGAGCTACATGGAGTCTAACGTACAACCCACATTGGAGAGAGCCGTCCTATCCTTACCATCTGAGTAGGACTATCGATATAAAATCCACACAAACTAGTGATCACTATATAAATCAGCCTCAGGATCACTCCTAGGGGGCACTTAGTTCTAGGGAAGTGAGGTCGCTTTATTCCTCCCACTCGGTGCTAAAGATTTCTCCCGAACTTAACTCAGATCATTTCAAAGACAATCCACAACAAAACAATTTAAGTAATATACAAATATACATCAGGAGCCATCATGCTTCCCATCTATCAAAATCAACCAAGTTGTGGATATCTTTCACACTCGAGTTCAAAATAACTCCGTTAAGATCAAAAGGTCAAATAATTCAAAATATCTCAAATATTCAACATCAACGTGCTTATAACATACACTTTCTAAAAAAAAATACAATTTCCAATGGGGATTCCCGACCCAAATATCAAAATCATGATAAATATCGTTCAAGATTCATGCTTTATATCACCACACATGTAAATTCATCTTTCAAAATCATAAACATCAACATTTCATAATCATCATCATAAGATATGGGTTTATGCTTCAAATTCATAAAAATCAAATAAAAATCATGCCTTTGTAAAGAAAATTACTTTTGGGCACAAGAACGAAAGAGAGTTCTTGTTGAAAAACCCCACATACCTTGAATGACGAACTTTAGATCGATACTCATTTTTGAGATGTTAATCGTGCCTTTAAATGATGGTTCTTGGAGTTCTTGAATTAGGAACTTGGAATCTTGAATAAATTTGCAGAATTAATGCTGAACTTTGGAGGTTCTTGAAGTTGGATGTAGGAGCTTAGGGTTTTCTTTTTGAGGGAATTTGATGAAATATAACATATAATGCTTCTAATAGGCTTTGATATAGGGTTTGGATGGATTTTGGGTGAGGGGGAATGAACAAAACGCCCCTGAAAATCAAATAAATCTCGAATCTGTCCTTTGGTGGATTGTTTTGATAGTCCGAAGTAGATCAACCATAACATTTTACTCCGTTATCCAAATTGGATGAAACTTATTTCATTAGAAAGAGGACTTTCAAATATTTCCGTTGATATAAAGTATCTCACCTATATCATTGTGTACAAGGAGTTATGATCGTTTGAAGTTGACCCAAAAATTTACTTTTGATAGGCTGAAGTAGATCGACCATAACTTTTTTCTCTGATAGACAAATTGGATGAAACTAATTTCATCGGAAAGAGGACTCACAGAGATTTCCGTTGATATATAGTAGATCATCCAGATCATTAGGTACAAGCAGTTATGATCATTTAAAGTTGGAGCAGACATACGCCAGGCCTCAATACTTTTTCATGCACGTTTTACTGTTCACTACTATTCATGGTTCGATCGGAATGTTCATTTCTCGTCGCTCGGGTGTCCGTTTTGGATGATCCACATATCGTTGGAAAGCTTATTTGATACTCTACGCAATGGTGTGTCATAATCTAAGAAATTTCGCACAAAAAATTTATAATGCATTCTAGAAGATAGAACCTAACACGTTTACGCACAAAATTTCAATGAAAAATTTCCTGGGGTATTACATCACCCCCCACCCCCTGGAAACATTCATCCTCGAATGATGCTAGACATTTCAAGATTGATAGGGAATAGAGAATACAACTGAAACCATTCGTTAGACTCATCACCACATCATTTCTCACTCTGAATGCAACATAGAATGCATAAATTCAAGAAACTACAGCTGAACACATAATAAATGACAGCTGAACTGGTGCAACTTTTATTAAAAGTGCATTATTTAGGAAAGAACGGTACCTTCGGATTGATCAGAGTTCGCAGAAAATATGTGCGGGTTCTTGGATCGCATATCCGCCTCAGCTTCCCAAGTTGCACCCTCAATAGATTGGTTTTACCACAACACCTTAACCAAGGGAACTTTTTTGTTCCTTAGTCTTCAGACACTGAAATCAAGAATCTAAACAGGAATCTCATCAAAAGAAAGATTTTCTTGAATGTCAGTACTTACAGAGGAATCCACTACCACAACATCGCTAATATGCTTTCTAAGCATGGAGACATGGAATATTGGATGAACAGAGGACAACTCAGAAGGCAACTCGACATCATAAGATACCTTACCAACACGGCTAAGAATTTTGTAAAGACTAACATAAAGGGGACTAAGCTTCCCCTTCTTTTCAAATCTCTTCACCTCCCTCATGGGTGAAATTTTCAGATACACTAGGTCACCAACTCCAAGCTCAAGGTCTCTCCTTCTAACATCCGCATATGACTTCTGATGACTCTGAGCAGTTTTCAACCTTTCAAGACCACTCACAGCCGCTTCACCCACCTCAAACCAACTTATGGGTGATCTATACTTCCTTCCATATAAGGCATCAAATGGAGCCATGCCAATACTAGAATGGAAACTGTTATTGCAAGCAAACTCTATCAACGGTAAGTGATCATCCTAACTTCCCTTAAAGTCAAGTGTACAAGCTCTCAACATATCCTGTAAGGTCTGGATGGTCCGCTCAGCCTGAGCATCAGTCTACGGATGAAAACAGAACTCAAAAACACTAGGGTATCAAGACCCTTCTGAAAAGCTTTCCAAAATTGCGAAGTGAATTGAGTACCCCTATTCGAAATGATAGATAAGGGAACTCCATGCAATTTGACTAGCTCTCAGATATATAATCTAGTGTAATCTTCAGCAGTATATGAAGTATGAAGAGGCGAAATGAGCAGACTTAGTCAATCTATCAACCACAACCCAAATGGAATCATGATGGCGTCGGGAAGGAGGTAAACCAATCACGAAGTCTATATTTATATATTCCCACTTCCAGGTGGGAATACTAAACTCTTGCATCATACCACCAGTCCTTTGGTGTTTAACCTTAACCTATTGGCATGTTGTACACTTAGCTACAAATGCTCTTATATCTTTCTTCATGCCACTCCACCAATACATTTCCCGCAAGTATAAGTATATCTTGGTGGCACCAGGATGAATAGAATATCGTGCCCCGTGCACTTCATCCATAATTCTCTGTCTCAGATCATCAATATTCTGGACACACAATCTACCCTGCAATCTCAACACACAATCTCCCCTTTGGGAGAAAACCTCTACTTTTTGGTCCATGACTGACTCCTTCATTCTGATCAAACTAGCATCTAAGTATTGCTTTTCCTTCACTTCCAAAACCAAGGAGGATTCGAAACTACTCTGAACCCCTATACTACCTTCAGCAGAGTCAAACAACCTAACCCCCAATCTAGCCAAGCGATGTACTTCACGATCCAACTCTTTCTTACCTTCTACAACATGCGAAACACTACCCATGGACACTCTACTTAGGGCATCTGCCACAACATTAGCCTTTCCTGGATGGTACAATACACTCATATCATAGTCCGTTAACAATTCTAACCATCGTGTCTGCCTAAGATTCAATTCTCTCTAGGTAAACACATACTGCAGACTCTTATGATCAGTGAAAACATCAACATGGACACCATACAAATAGTGTCTCCAGATTTTCAAAGCAAACACAACAGCAGCCAACTCAAGGTGGGTGGGGTAATTTTTCTCATGGGATTTTAACTGTCTAGAAGGATAAGCTATCACCTTACCTTTCTACATAAATACGCAACCCAACCCAACTCTCAAAGCATCACAGTACACCAAAAAACCATCAACACCATCAGGCAAAGTCAAAATAGGGGCTGAAGAGAGTTGAATCTTCAACTCCTGAAAACTCTTCTCACAAGATTCAGACCACAAGAAATTTACTTTCTTTTCGGTCAACCCAGTAATAGGAGATGCTATAGAGAAGAAACCATCAACAAAATTGCGGTAATAGCCAGCTAAACCCAAGAAACTTTGGATATCAGTCAGAGAAATAGGTCTTGGATAATTTCTAACAGCTTTGGTCTTTTGGGGATCAACTCTAATACCCTCAGAAGAAATGAAATGACCCAGAAAAGCAACTGACCTTAGCCAACACTCACACTTACTGAACTTGGTAAATAACTTGTGATCTCTAAGGGTTTGGAAGACAGTTCGGAGATGATCAGAATGTTCATCCTCACTACGAGAGTACACCAGTATATCATCGATGAACACTATGATAAACATATCCAGATATGGTCTGAACACTCAATTCATGAGGTCCATGAAAGCTGCTGGGGCATTAGTTAACCCAAAAGACATAACAAGAAACTCAAAATGGCTATAATGAGTTTGGAAAGCGGTTTTCAAGATGTCACACTTCCTAACTTTGAGTTGATGATAGCCGGAACGAAGGTTTATCTTTGAGAAATAACTTGAACCTTGTAATTGGTGAAAAAAATCATCTATTCTCGGAAGGGGGTACTTATTTTTTATGGTGACTTTATTCAGTTGGCGGTAATCAATGCACATACGCAAAGAGCCATCTTTCTTTCTCACAAACAATACAGGAGCACCCTAAGGAGAAACACTAGGCCTTATGAAACCCTTATCTAGTAGATCTTTGAGTTTTTCTTTCAACTTCTTAAGTTTTGCAGGGCCCATACGGTAAGAAGGAATAAAAATTGGCTGAGTATCGGGAAGAAAATCAATCTCAAACTCTATCTCTCTATCAGGAGGTATCCCTAGGAGATCATCCAGAAAGACATTAAAAAACTCATTGACGACGTTAACAGACTGAAGAGTTGGAGTCTCAGACTTAGTGTCTTTGACTCTAACCAATTGGTAAATACACCCCTTAGAAATAAGCTTTCTAGCTTTGAGGTAAGAGATAAAATGACTCTTGGGTGACACAGAATTCCCAAACCACTCAAACACGAATGCACCCGAAAACTAAAACTTGACCATTTGGGTCCGACAATAAATAGAGGAACAAGAAGAATATAGCCAGTCCATACCCAGAATCACATTAAAATCTACCATGTCTAACTCAATCAGATCAGCCAACAAGACACTATGAAGAACGGTAATAGGATACTTTTTAGGCAACAATTGAATCACCCACTGGGGTAGAAACTAGGATAGGCTCATGAATAATCTCAGGACTTATTTTAAAATTCACAGCAATCAAAGATGAAACATATGAGAAACTGGATACAGGATCCAACAAAGCATACACATCAAACTAAAATATATGAAGCATACCAGTAACAACATCGGGAGAGTCCTCCTATTTTTGGTGGGATGATAAAGCATAGAATCTATTCTGGTGTTGCCCGCCAGCATTGCTAGAAGAGGTACTCTGAGCTGGGGCTGGGCGAGTCGCTGGAACTGGAGCAATAACAGTCTGTGTTTGGGTCTAAGGGCGATAGTCATGACGCCCTTGTCCATCTTGTGGAAAATCTCTAAATCTGTGACCCATGTCATCACACCAGAAATAACCCCTCTTCTCACCCCAACACTCACCCAAATAAGCCCTACCACACTTAGGACACAGGGGACAATTTGTCTTACTGCCAGTATTGTACTGGGACCTGGATGCATATGACTTGCTACCTTACTCCTTCCTACCTTTAGGCATGGGAGCACTAGCAGATGACAGTGCTAGCATAGACGAACAATACTGATCTGAGAGCGACTCCCTCCCTATGATCTAGTCTTACCCTATCCGTGCTGCTCGAACCTAGCTTTCTTTTTCCCTCTCATTCTATCTCTCTCCTTAATCTTGTCTACCTCAATCTGTTGGGCATGAGTCATCATTCTAGAAAGATTCATCTCACTATTTAGCATAGCAGACCTACACTCCTTAACCACATAACTAGACACTCCAGTCACAAACTTACTCATACTAGCCCGATTATCAGCCACTAAGTCAGGAGCATACTTGGCCAACTGATTGAACTTTAGACAGTACTCCCTAACAGTCATAGAACCCTGTCGCAGGTTTATAAACTTTTCAACCTTCGCCTCTCTCATATTTAAAGGGAAAAACTTATCCAGGAATGTATCCTGAAACTCTTGCCAAGTCGTAGGGACAACTACCTCACCTCTACCATTCCTCCAAGCAACAACCCAATCATAAGCAAGGTCTTTCAACCTATACGCAGCCAACTCCACACTATGTTCCTAAGATACATGCATCACTTGAGTAATATTCCTCACTTTCTCTAAAAACAATCGTGGATCCTCATCAGACTTGGACCCATAGACTTTCGGCGGATTCATCGGCATGAAGTCATGGATCCTGACAGAAGCTGAATAACCTCCTTGCTACTAGGGAGCCGGGGATGGGTTGGCCTGAACATTTGCAGTAACAACTTAGGCCAGCGCCTAAAAGGCTACCTAAAATTTAGCATGAGACACGTTTTCATTCAATGGGTAAATGGGTTGAGGTTTCTGACAATCATTATTTCTTCTCACTCAATGTGGAGGCATATTTCTGAAAGAGGAGAACACGAATCAATAGCAGAGAGAGACACTTTAAGCACGATAGACTTCTGAAAGAAAGAATCATACTTTTTTTCCTAAAACGTCTTGTAGCCTCTTGCTCATAAATGTGGCACGCTAACATCGTTGATCAAGACTCTACTTAACGCGGCTTGTCAGATACCCTAGGACACCTTAAAACCTTAGGCTCTGATACCAAGTTTGTAACGCCCCAAAAATGGGTCTCGGAGCATCACACGGTGCTTGAGGCTACGAGTAGCCCAAGCTAACCCTTTGAGCCATTTTTATTCAATTCAACACAAGTCAACGGGGTTTCCATAAATAACCCTCAAATATCAACAGAGTAATCATCATCCCAGAATAAAAGAATTTCAGAAAGATAACAAAATATGACTTATTAGTCAACTCCCAACATCTATACTAGTCTGACAAGACTCTAAGAAAATCAATAAAACCAGCGAGCCATTGAGATATGCCCCAACTGACTCATACTCAATTATCAAATGGAAAATATTCCGTGAAACCAACATCAGACATCACGTCCTCGGAACATGAGGACTCACCACAACAGAGGATGTAGAGCAGCGTGCCCGAAAAATCACCGTCAAACCTGGAATTGAGCACCTAAACCTACATTCCAAGATAATTCAGCCCACATTCAAAGATATGGGTCTGTACCATGGAAAGGAACTGAGTATATGGGGGTGTATGTAGTTGTATAAACATCATCATCATAAATGTTTATAAGAAATATGCAGGATGTATGAAAGACTCACATAGCAAGAAGAAAATTATCATAATCATGAGAGGATGAAATAAGTATAATAACACATGTGCGTCATCACATAATTTGCCAATCACTTTCAGTTCATCAAGAATATCAATTCTCATAATGTAAATATCATTTAAATCTTTTGAAAGAATAAGTTTCACAATTCCACTTTCAAATCACTTCACCATTCACCATAGACACAAGAAAACACACACGCACTGGGAGATCCTATAACCGACATAAACCGTATGAGCTATATGGAGTCCAACGTACAACCCACGTTGGGGAGAGCCGTCCTATCCTTGCCATCGGAGTAGGACTATCAATATCAAATCCACACAAACTAGTGATCACTATGAACTTTAGATCGATACTCATTTTTGTGATGTTAATTGTGCCTTTGAATGATGGTTCTTGGAGTTCTTGAACTAGGAACTTGAAATCTTGAATAAATTTGCAGAATTAATGCTGAACTTTGGAGGTTCTTGAAGTTGGATGTAGGAGCTTAGGGTTTTCTTTTTGAGGGAATTTGATGAAATATAATATATAATGCTTCTAATAGGCTTTGATATAGGGTTTGGATGGATTTTGGGTGGGGGAGAATGACCAAACCGCCCCTAAAAATCAAATAATTCTTAAATCTATCCTTTGGTGAACTGTTTTGATAGTTTGAAACCATAATGTTTTACTCCGATATCTAAATTGGATGAAACCAATTTCATTAGAAAGAGGACTCTCATATCTTTCCATTGATATCTAGTATATTACCCAAATCATTGTGTACGAAGAGTTATGATCATTTGAAGTTGACCCAAAAATTCACTTTTGGTAGGCTGAAGTAGATTGACCATAACTTTTTGCTCCGACAGACAAATTGGATGAAATTAATTTCATCGGAAAGAGGACTCGCAGAGCTTTCCGTTGATATATAGTAGATCACCTAGATAATTATGTACAAGGATTTATGATCATTTAAAGTTGGAGCAAAAACACGCCAGGCCTTAGTACTTTTTCCTGCACGTTTTACTGTTCACTACTTTTCACGGTTCGATTGGAATGTTCATAACTCATCGCTTGGGTGTCCGTTTTGGATGATCCACATATAATTGGAAATCTTATTGAATACTCTACGCAATGATGGGTCATAATCTAAGATATTTTTCATTGAAAATTTCTAATTTATTCTAGAATATAGAACCCAACACGTTTACGCACAAAATTTCAATGAAAAATTTTCCTAGGTATTACAGTAACCTTCACATAGATACAAACCACATGAGCATTAGAGGATTCATAATCAAAAACATTTTCACAAGAATAATCACTAATCGAGTTTCCTATATATACAAGCAAACCAAAGCTATACTTACCCAATTGATCATTCTTTTCCAAAAGTAGTAGATCACTATCAAGAATTGGATGGTTAGCATAGTCTTCATTTGATTCTATATTTTTAGTGGATTTCAAGAAATAGGACAACATGTGAATCTTAAGCTTACCACCTTTTCCTTTAAATACATCATATTGTAAATCACTAGGCATCATACAAAGTAGTGATCTCACTATTTATCACTATCCAAAGGTCAGGATTTAAAACATGCAAGTTTACTCTCACAAAGACATATGTCATTCTTCACAACATTTTCATTTTCATGAATTCTTAGAGAAAAACTAATAATAATACTTTCATCACACAATATGCTCAAAGAATAATTTTCATGCTCACAATTAACTCTATCAACATATCACTAACTTGAGATTCATGAAGAATACCACATATATGCTCAAGTAGTGGACTACATTTATGAATAAGTTGTGCATTGTTCACGCCTTCACTAGTTTTTGGCAAGTCACATACCAATGTAGACTCACCTTGGTTTTCACAGGGGTCAACTAGTATATGACTACTCTCATCACTTGGAAATGGGACCTCATTCAAGTTACAAGTGCTAGCACTAGGTGGACACAAATTGATCTCATGAAAAGAATCAATTCGGTCATCTATAGGATCAACTAGTGCTTGCTTACTTACAACAAGAATTCAATCTTCATGCAACCTAGAAATGCTAAGAGTATCACAAAGGGAAGGCTCATGAAAATCCTTTGGCAAACCACCAAATACATTCACTTGGCTACTACTAGCCACATCACAATATTCTAAGTTTATAGGAGTGTAGAAGATAACATTGTTACCTTGTAGATCGCGTAAGGTAAGGTCTTCACCTTGGTGTGTGTCATGGCAACCCACTTATTCTTTGTAGAAGCTCTCAATACAAGGGAGTTTGTCTAGACTTTTCCCTGGGATCATCTCTTCATCATTTTTCCCAAAGTTGGAATTCTTAGCCAAGAACTCCGCTTGATCATCAACCATGTATTCTTAAGGAACCTTTCTTGAATCCTCCAGTGGAAGTATTGTTGGGTTCATAGTGTGTTGAATGGAAAATGGAGAAATCAAGTGAAGGGAAGGAGACATCCAAATTGCAAAGTGTACTCTTTAAAATTGAAAAGTTTACTCTTCTCCCAAATTGGTGGAAGAAGAGAACTTTAAAGTGTTTATAAAGTGAAACACTTACTTCACATGGTAAGTGAGGCAAGGAAATAGAGATGCCTCGTGCCGTCGTCGTCGTCGCTCGCTCAGCTCGGCTTTGATTTCGACTTCGGATTTGGATTTGGATTTGGTCAAATAATCGATCGATGAGATCTATTTTTTGGACAAATTTTATTTTAATTACGAAGAATGCCAAGGAAAAAATGCAGTATTTACTGCAGATTTTCAAAACTCCATATATACGCAGTAACATTGTTTTAGAAATGATGTGTCTGTTTGAAATTGTTGCACAATTTCAGATTGTTGCTTCTGCTATAGGAGGTTGCACTATTTTAGATTGTTGCTTCTATTACAGAAGGTTGCACTGCTTCAGATTGTTGCTTCTGTTACAGAAGATTGCACAGCTTCAGAGAATTGCAATTCTTCAATGAAAGAACACACTATTTCAGTGAACCAGTGCACTGTTTCAGAAAAATACTGCATTTCTTTAACTGAATAGACATGCATGTTCAGGAAGAGTCACACACCTCTATTATGAACCAATGCCACCTTCTCAAAAAGGCATCTAGTGGCTATATAAACCTGGTTTCATCCACAGGTTTATGATATAGAATACAGAAATTTTAAGATTACAAACTTCTTCTTCTTGTCTTAAGAAAAAAAAATACTCTTAAGTGTGATCATTCAAACCGTGACTGTGTTTAAAGAATCCACCTATTTGAGGTACAGCTATACTCGGATTGAAGGCCATTTTATCCTGGGAGGAAAATTCCACAACCTCGGGTACAGTGAGGGGAATTATTTCCTTAAGGAAAGTCCGTGAATTCGGACGACTTGGTCTTAACTACTTTTCTATTTTCATCTAATTTTTTTGAAAAACACACTTCTTTGAAAGATCTTTTATGATCTTGTGTTGAGGGTGTTATATAACTTCATAAGAGTTCTTGTTTTGTACTTGAACTAGTGTTGAAGTTCTTACTCTATTATACAGATTCTACGTGCCCGTATTGTCGGAAACTAACAATCTTAAGGAAATAATCCTACAGAATCTGTATAACTTGTTTTTGGAGATTAAACCTTACGCTTTCTACTCCGTTTGAATTTAACTTGTGATTAGAAGACATAAAATCTTCATCAAAAGTTGAAGTACACTCGATTGACGATTTGAAGTTATAAAAACTTCGTCATTAATTAGAAACAAGAAGGAAAAATTGTAAAGCTATTTAACTTTATTAAAAGTATTCTGAAAAATACTAATTTTCTGTCTTGTGGTGACAGGAAAAATGACAACTGAAAGTCAAATTATGAGTGCGACAACGTTGGTGGGGGCAACTAATATTGCCACATCAACTCGCACAAATGCTCTGCCAACTATGGCCCCGACGGAGAAGCTCAGAAAATTTTCTGGCATCGACTTCAAGTGGTGGAAACAAAAGATGTTCTTTTACCTCACCACATTATGTCTACAACGGTTCACTAGCGAAGACGCTCCCGAGGTGCCCGAGGGAACCTCGGACAAGGACCGCTTCGTTATTGTAGAAGCTTGGAAACATTCAGATTTCCTTTGCAGGAACTATATTCTGAGTGGTCTCCAAGATGACCTCTATAATGTCTATAGTAGAACCAAGACATTAAAAGAACTGTGGGAGGCACTTGAACGGAAATATAAAATGGAAGATGCAGGAATTAAGAAATTCCTTGTTGCACGATTCCTGGACTTCAAAATGATTGATAGCAAATCTGTTGTCTCTCAAGTACAGGAGTTGTAAGTCATCATACATGATCTCATAGAAGAAGGTATAATTTTGAAAAATACCTTAGTTGAACAAATTAAAAATGTTCATAATACTCACATAAACTGTTTTGTAGGTTTAATTGTGAATGATGCTTTCCAAGTAGCAGCAATAGTTGAGAAGCTACCACCTTTGTGGAAAGACTTCAAAAAATACTTAAAGCATAAGCGCAAGGAGATGACTGTTGAAGATCTTATTATCCGACCTCGTATTGAAGAAGACAATAAAGCTGCCGAAAGAAGGTCAAAGGGAAATTCTACAATGAGTGGAGCACATATTGTAGAAGATGACCAAAACAACTCGAAGAAAAGAAAGAATGTTGAACATAGAAGCAATCATCCCAAGAAAAAGTTTAAGGGAAAGTGCTTCAACTGTGGCAAAGTTGGCCACAAATTAACAGACTGTCGAGCCCCGAAAAAAGGGAAGAAAAAGTACCAAGCGAATCTGATTGAGTCCAACAAGGATTATGACGACCTGTGTGCTGTGTTCACGAAATGCAACATGGTCGGCAATCCACAGGCTTGGTGGATGGATTCAGGGGCCACACGCCATGTCTGCGCAAGCAAAGAGTTGTTCTCGACATATGCTCCGGCTCAAGCGGAAGAAACAATTTACATGGCCAACTCCGCGACGGCTAAGGTGGAGGGAATAGGAAAAGTTTGCCTAAAGATGACATATGGAAAGGTTTTGACACTAAATAATGTGTTATATGTTCCGGAGTTACGTAGGAACTTAATTTTGTTTCACTCCTAGATAAAAATGGTTTCAAATGTGTAACCATTTCTGGAAAAATAGTAGTTAGCAAAGGAGAAATGTATGTAGGAAAAGGCTATCTCGAGGAAGGCCTTTATAAGATGAATGTAATAACTGTTGAAATGAATAAACATTCAAATTCTTCTTACTTGATTGTGTCTTATAATTTATGGCATGAACGTTTAGGCCATGTTAATTACAAAACGTTATGAAAACTGATTAACTTAGAAGTTTTGCCAAATTTTGAGTGCAATAAATTTAAGTGTAAAACGCGTGTAGAATCAAATTATGCTAAGCATCCTTATAAGTCTATTGAAAGAAATTCCAATCCCTTAGACTTAATACACACTGACATTTGTGATATGAAGTCAACACCATCACGTGGTGGAAAAAAGTATTTCATAACTTTTATTGACGATTGCACTAGATATTCTTATGTCTACTTGCTAAATAGTAAGGATGAAGCAATAGATGCGTTTAGGTAATATAAAATTGAAGTTGAAAATCAATTAGACAAAAGGATCAAAATGATAAGAAGTGACAGGGGCGGAGAATATGAATCTCCCTTTGCACAAATATGTGTAGAGAATGGAATAATCCATCAAACTACGACCCCGTATTCACCTCAATCTAATGGAATTGCGGAAAGGAAAAACCGAACTTTGAAGGAAATGATGAATGCCTTACTAATAAGTTCTAGTTTACCGCAAAACTTGTCGGGGGAGGCTATCCTTACGGCCAATCGTATACTCAATAGAGTTCCCCATAGTAAGACACAATCAATTCCTTACGAAAAATGGAAAGGAAGGAAACCCAACTTGAAATATTTCAAAGTGTGGGGGTGTCTAGCAAAGGTTCAAGTTCCTATACCTAAACGGGTTAAGATAGGACCTAAAACGGTGGACTGCGTGTTCATAGGATATGCTAAAAGCAGTAAAGCATGTTGATTTTTGGTTCATAAATTCGAACATTCGGATATAAATGAAAATACGGTAATTGAATCAGATAATGCTGAATTCTTTGAAAAACCTTTATCCGTATAAAACTAGACATGAACAGTCTAGTGGAGGATCTAAACGACCCCGAGATGAACCAAGTGATAATGTACATAATGAAGAAAATCCAAGACGTAGTACACGTCAAAGAACGTCAACTTCGTTTGGATCGGATTTTGTAACATTTCTCTTATAAAATGAGCCTCGAACGTTTAAAGAAGCGATGTCGTCATCAGACTCATCCTTTTGGAAAGAGGCAGTCAATAGTGAGATTGATTCAATCTTAAGTAACCATACGTGGGAATTGGTTGATCTTCCTCCAGGAAATAAACCTTTAGGTTCTAAATGGATCTTCAAAAGGAAAATGAAAACGGATGGTACTATTGACAAATACAAGGCAAGACTTGTAGTAAAAGGCTTCTACCAAAAAGAACGTCTTGATTACTTTGATACATACTCGCCAGTGACAAGGATAACCTTAATTTGAATGTTAATTGGCTTGGCGGCAGTATATGATCTTCAAATCCATCAAATGGATGTGAAAACCGCATTCCTAAATGGAGAATTGGAGGAAGAAATCAACATGGAACAACTTGAGGGTTTTGTGGTTCCAGGAAAAGAAAATAAGGTGTGTAAACTTGTTAAGTCACTTTATGGACTAAAACAAGCACCTAAGTAATGGCATGCAAAGTTTGACTAAACCATGTTGGAAAACGGATTCAAGATAAATGAATGTGATAAATGTGTATATATTAAGGACACACCAAATCACCAAGTCATTGTATGTTTATATATGGATGATATGTTGATCATCAGTAGAGACATTTGTGACATAAATGCAACCAAATGAATGCTCGAGAGCAAGTTTGATATGAAAGACCTCGGAGTTGCAGATGTGATCTTAGGTATAAGAATCCATCGAACTCCACAAGGGTTAGCACTGCCACAGTCTCATTATATCGAAAAAGTACTTAACAAGTTCAAGTATATGGAATTCGATATTGCCAAGACTCCATTGGATGCGAACTTTGCACTTCGAAAAAATGAAGGCGAAAGTGATTCTCAATTGGAGTACGCAAGAGTATTGGGATGTTTAATGTATATAATGAACTGTCCACGACCAGACATAGCATGCACTATCAGTAAATTGAGTCGGTACATGAATAATCCCAACAAAACTCACTGGATGGCAATGAAAAGAGTTTTGGGTTATCTTAAATACACTCAAGACTATGCTTTGCATTATAATAAATATCCCGCGGTACTTGAAGGATATAGTGATGCAAATTGGATCACCGGATCGAACGAAGTAAAATCCACAAGTGGATATGTATTTGCTATCGGTGGAGGAGCAGTTTCTTGGAAGTCATCGAAATAGACTTGTATCGCTCGCTCTACCATGGAATCTGAATTTATAGCATTAGATAAAGCCGGTGAAGAAGAAGAATGGCTCCGGAATTTCTTAGAAGATATTCCTTATTGGCCCAAGCCAGTGGCACCAGTATGTATACACTGTGATAGCCAAGCGACAATAGGTAGGGCAGGGAGCATGATGTACAACGGTAAGTCTCATCACATACGTCGAAGACATAATACCGTTAGAGAACTTCTCTCTAGTGGAATTATCACTACAGACTATGTAAAGTCAAAGGATAATGTGTCAGATCCACTTACAAAAGGCCTATCTAGAGAAGGAGTAGAAAGGACATCCAAGGGAATGGGTTTAAGGCCTAGGACAAGTCAGCATGGCGGTAACTCTACCTAGAAGACTGGAGATCCCAAGATCTAGGTTCAAGGAGATCAAACAATGTTATATCTGACAGGTTCAACATTGTTATTTACCCAACCCATTCTCATGATGTAGACAATGTATAGTAAACAAGGATAAGACTCAAGGTGAAAAGTCTTTTAATGATTATCTAAATTTGCCAGATTTGACCAAATAGTTCAATCTAAAGGATTGAAACGTTTAGAAATCACCTATGTTAGGGCGAAGTGGAAGCCTCTTCAAAGAGAATGTTAGTAAAGGCCTATTCTCTAAGCTCTCATGAAAACTGGGACGTATTCATGGCTGAAAAGAACAAAACTGTAAGAACCATAAACGGTAAAAGGCTGGTTGTGTGACATGTGTTGTCTAGGTGTACATTAAAGCTCGACGGTTCAATGATATCAAATCTACCGATTGACCGAGTGCATCCGATACATGTTCACTACGGAAAGTTCAAAGGGAAACCCACTTATCCAGATGCAATCAGTCTTTGCTTGATGATCACATACTGTCCGTAAATGTTTTTTGAAAAACTATCCATTCCCCATTCATGTAGGGGATTGTTGGGTTCATAGTGTGTTGCATGGAAAATGGAGAAATCAAGTGAAGGGAAGGAGACACCCAAATTGGAAAGTGTACTCTTTAAAATTGGAAAGTTTACTCTTCTCCCACATTGGTGGAAGAAGAGAACTTTAAAGTGTTTATAAAGTGATACACTTACTTCACATAGTAAGTGAGGCAAGGAAATAGATATGCCTCGTGCCGTCGTCGTTGTCGCTCGCTCGGCTCGGCTTCGGCTTCGGCTTCGACTTCGAATTTGGATTTGGATTTGGATTTGGTCAAATGATCGATCGATTAGATCTATTTTTTGGACAAATTTATTTGAATTACGAAGAATGCCAAGGAAAAAATACAGTATTTACTGCAGATTTTCAGAACTCCAAATATACGCAGTAACAGTGTTTCAGAAATGATGCGTCTGCTTGAAACTGTTGCATTGTTTTAGATTGTTGCTTCTATTATAGGAGGTTGCACTATTTTAGATTGTTGCTTCTATTACAGGAGGTTGCACTATTTCAGATTGATGCTTCTATTACATAAGATTGCACAGCTTCAGAGAGTTGCAACTCTTCAACGAAAGAACACACTGTTTCAGTGAACCAGTGCACTGTTTCAGAAAAATACTGCATTTCTTTAACTGAATAGACATGCATGTTCAGGAAGAGTCACACACCTCTATTATGAACCAATGCCACCTTCTCAAAAAGGCATCTAGTGGCTATATAAACCTGGTTTCATCCACAGGTTTATGATATAGAATACAGAAATTTTCAGATTACAAACTTCTTCTTCTTGTCTTAAAAAAAATACTCTTAAGTGTGATCATTCAAACCGTGACTGTGTTCGAAGAATCCGCCTATTTGAGGTACCGCTATAGTCGGATTGAAGGCCATTTTATCCTGGGAGGAAAATTCCACAACCTCGGGTACAGTGAGGGGAATTATTTCCTTAAGGAAAGTCCGTGAATTCGGATGAATTGGTCTTAACTACTTTTCTGTTTTCATCTAATTTTTCTGAAAAACACACTTCTTTGAAAGATCTTTTATGATCTTGTGTTGAGGGTGTTACATAACTTCATAAGAGTTCTTGTTTTGTACTTGAACTAGTGTTGAAGTTCTTACTTTATTATACAGATTCTACGTGCCCGTATTGTCGAAAACTAACAAGTATATTATGTTGAACCTGCGTACAAGAAGAATTGATACTATTCAAAATGCTAGTATCTTGGTTAGTGGAGATTCGGATTTAAGGGTATGTGGTAGTTCGGGTGGTGACATTTTGTGGAGGCTTTGGTAGATTAAGCAATTGGTGTAGCCTTTCAAGGTTCTGGAAAAAATCTTCAAAAGGATCCAAGGTAGTATAAATACCATAACTATCCAGAATGTTTATGTTGTTCCTTTCATTGTCAAGGTACATAAGAGAAAACAAAAACAAAAACAACAAACAAATAAGTGCTAAAGAAAGAAACTCACACTCTCTACTTCTTTGTTACTTCACACTTGGTTTCACAAGTGTTGAAAGTTGGATCATAATACATGGGAAGTTGAGTGTTGATTTATACTTTTTCCCAAAATAGATTTTCATTTGAAAGACTCAAAGAAACCTTGTTCAGACTTGAGCCAAGGAACTACAACGAATCAGAAAAGATAAAAGCACACAAAGAAACGTAACAAGTAAGAAACGGACTCAAAACTAACCCACAACCTAGTAGGTGATTACTAGTTTGTCAATTAGTACTAGAATGAACAAAAATAAAACTAAATGGACAAGAAATGAAATCTAGAATCCAAAATTTGAGCCTAAATTAAGTTGTACATAAATGATGACATGGCAGCTTGTGGTTGATCGAGATTTTGGAAAATTTCTTGTTTTACAACTTTGAATTTTTGATCAATCTTCACTCTAGAGGGTAGAAATTAGATTTTGAGGGTGAAAATGAAATAATAGGAGCCTTTTCAAGCTCAAAAGATTTTGACTTTGAGATGGTCCCTCCTTGTACTTTCCCTTGTACTTAAGTATTCCTTTTGTTGTTTTCTTCTTTTGTAAGACTTGGAATATGATTGGAATATTCTTTGAACAAACAAGTACTACACCTTGTTTCTTCCCTTTTCAAGATCAAACAACCACTTTTGAATATTCTTCTTCAACAATATATGAATATGAGAAAGAACAACAAGAACATTCAAAATTTGACCCAAGTTGACCCTTAAGCAAATGACCTCCAAAATTTGATGATTCTTGAAGATCCAAGGTCATGTTGACAAACTAACATGTTGACAAACTAAGAACAAATACCTCAACTTCAAGTCCAAAACGTCACAACCACCTTTGCCAGAAACGAGATCCACCTTCAAGTTTCTTCAAACTCAAGCTCAACAGTGGTGGATGGCTCAAAACAATCTGAATTTAGCACAAATGTTAGATATAGACTCTATTAGTTCTAGGGAACAAGGATCTAGCACTAGAAACTAACAAAACACACAAAAAACTTCTAGATCTAATTCTCAAATTTCTTCCAAAGTACAAAAACGTGATCAACCATTTTTTTTTTGATTTTTAACACTATTTTTTGTTGGTTTTTGTAATATCCCGTACATCCCTAGCTCATTTCAGCCCTTAGTATGTGCCTATATACTTAGAACTTGAAAATAAAGCTATGTGTTAAGGGGTTTAGTCATTTTTGACTCTCTTTAGACTTTGAAGATTTTTAAGTTGACTTTCCGGGCTCCGAGATGATTATTTTTGAAGTATTATGTCTCGGGTAAGTTTCAAATTTTTTGAACAAAGGTTTGGATCATATTTAAAATTAAAAAACAGCAAGCTCAACCCGATTAGGCTGCATCGTAGTGAGTATCGCGATGAGGAGGCTACCACATCATGATGGAATTAACTCAATTAGCTTGATTTCAGTTTTAAATAGATAAATGCATTACTGGTTTTCATTACAAACCCTTATGATAGTTTTGAAGTAAATTTTCTACAGAATGAGCATACAGATTAAAGCGAGTAGTAATTAGCACCGAGTGGGAAGTATGGATTTAATGCATCTTACTTTTCTTGAACTACGAGCCAATATAGGTATAGATTTATATTATTCCCATTTATATGGATGACAAATACAGATTCTAATGGCTTAGCCTAGGTTTTACTCCTTGGAAAGAGTATGGAACCTCTCCCCAATGTGAGATTGGAGAACTAGACGTTGGATTCCATGATAGATCACATGGTTTATGCCAGTTAGAAGAACCTCCCTAAGGATTTGCAAAATAGTTGTAAAAAGAATTCCCTTCAGTAAAGACCTAACAAAAAAGAATAATATAAAAGCTTTAGAAACTAGAACCTCCCTAAGGATTTGCAAAATAGTTGTAAAAAGAATTCCCTTCAGTAAAGACCTAACAAAAAAGAATAATATAAAAGCTTTAGAAACTAAGTGTAAAGGCTCACAGTCTCATTCAGATATTATTTTACTTCAGATATTAGTTATAAATTTTAGCTTTCAAATTACAGATATAAAAGTGAGTACTTTCAATATTTTTCCTGTATGATTTAAGGATATAATACAAGTATAGTTTTCAAAACTAAATATGATGGCTCACAAGATCTATATAGTATGTTTCATTATTTATGATTTATGACTTCCATCTTTCAGTTATTCTAGCTTATGTAATTCATTACATTCAGTATGCATTATTTTATGAACTTTTATTAACATTGAAATATTGTTTCACTTATGCATTCACTCCTACATGCTCAGTACATTCCAAAACTACTGATCCATTTATACATCTATATGCTACATTGTTTGATAATGTAGTTTTAGATGCTCAGTTTTAGTAGCATGAGTGATTTCAGGTATCTCTATCTGCATACCTATATTTGGTGAGTCTTTATAGTTTAGGGACCCAGTTATTCAGACTTTCAGTTTATTATAGTATCCTGTTCAGTTATTTTCAGTCAATTTGAGTCAGATGGGGGTGTGTCCTAGTGGCTTTCTAGTTGTTAGTAGTAGAGGCTTGTACAATAGTTAGGTATATTTCAGACTTATAGTATGAGTTGTTCATACTTTTAGCTCAAATGCATTCAGACATTATGTTCATTAATTTCTAGATAAGTTCAGATTCTGTATTTCAGTAATGATTGCTTGATTAAATCTCTTTGATATGATTTTCAGATTTAGTATAAGGCTTACAGGGTTAACTTGAGACTACTTATAGTCTTGAGCACCGTGCGACGTCCTTAGACCCATTTCTGTGGCATTACAAACTTGGTATAAGAGCCTAAGGTTTAAAGAGTCTTAGAGAGTCAGACAAGCTGCATTACGTAGAGTCTTGATCATGGTATGAAGCATGCCACATTTGTGAGCAAAACGCTACAGAACGTTTTAGGAAATCATCTTTTTTATTTCATGATCCATCGCGCTTACAACTGTGTCTATATGCTTATAAGTTGTGCTCTTACATGATAGGCGTAGAGCTAATGCTTGTAGAAATGATAACCAGCTACCCCAACCATCTGATCCTCTGAATGAGAATGTGTCTCATGCTGAATTTTGGGCTAGCTTTCAGGCACTAGCCCAAGCTGTGACTGCCAATGTTTAGGGAAACCATCAGGCTACAGTCTCGCCTCAGCAAGAGGGTGATTTAGCTACATCCAAACTTCATGACTTTATAAGGGTGAATCTGCCTAAATTCTTTAGATTAAAGGTAGGTGAGGACCCACAGTTGTATCTTGATGAGGTGAAAAATATCACCTAAGTCATGAATGTTACTAAGGAGGAGAGTGTAGAATTGGCATCTTACAGGATGAAGAATGTTCCTTACGATTGGGTTGTTATATGGAAGAAAGGTAGGGGTAAGAATATAGCTCTCATGAGTTGGAAGGTATTTCAGGATGTATTTCTAGATGGGCTATTTCTAAGTGAGTTGCGAGAAGCAAAGATTGAAGAGTTCATGAACCTGAGGCAGGGCTCGATGTCAGTGAAGGACTACTTTCTTAAGTTCAATCAGTTGTCTAAGTATGCTTCTAATTTGATAGTTGGCCCTAGATCTACGATGAACAAGTTTATTACCGAATTATAGTCAAGGAGTGTAGGATTGCTATGCCTATTGGAGATATGGCTCTTGCTAGATTGATGACTTATGCTTAACAAATTGAGGCAGAAAAGTTGAAGTGGAGAGATAGAGGGAATAAGAAGGCTAGAACTAGGCAGTTTGAGTACGGCCAACCAAGATTTACAGGGGGATCATTCTTAGTTTTAGGGTTGCCCATCTTTTCTGGCACCATCTTTAGTTAGTGCTCCCGGACCTAGAACCAAGCAAGAGCAGTGGGGGAGGAATTTTATGTCTAGGTCTCAGAATAGTATGGGTGGAAATCTCAGTTATCCTGAATGTGCTAGATATGGTAAAAATCATCCTGGTGAGTGTTTGTTGTGACAAAAAGGTTGTTTTGGATATGTTAAGTTAGGTCATGGAATCAAAGAGTATCTGTATGCTAAGAAAGAAAACAGGGATGTTCATCCCTAAACTTGGGTTACTAGTTCACCAAATCCTCTAGGTCGTGCAACCCCTCCTTAGGGCATATCATCTAGTACTAGTAGCGGTCAGTGCTAGAATCAATTCTATGCTTTACCATCCTATCAGGAGAAGGAGAGTTCACTAGATGCTATTACCGGTATGATTCATTTCTTTTATTTTAATGTTTATGTGTTGTTAGACCCAGGGTTAAATCTCTCTTATGTGACTCCGTTGGTTTCAATAAATTTTGGAGTGGATCCTAAAAAGATTTCTAAGCCCTTCTTAGCTTTTACCCCAATAAGTGAGTCATTTATTGCCAAACAGATCTATAGAAAGTTTTCTATCACTTTCCTTCATAAGATCATGTTAGCAGACTTAATAGAGCTAGATATGGTCGACTTTGACCTTATTTTGGGCATGGATTGGCTCCATTCCTATTATGTATCTATAGATTGTTGCACCTGAGTGGTGAAGTTTTAATTTCTAAATGAGCTAGTCTTTAAGTGGGAAGGTAATTCAGTGTCTCCCAAGAGTCATTTGATATCCTATCTTAAGGCTAGGAAGTTGATCTCAAAAGGATGTATTTATCATTTAGTTTGGGTCAACGACACTAAGTATGAGGCTTCAATAGTTCAGTCTGTTCATTTAGTCAATGAGTTGTTGGAAGTTTTTCCTAAAGATTTACTAGGGGTCCCTCCAGATAGAGAAATAGAATTCAGTAATGATCTTATTCCTGATACTCAACCCATCTCCATTCCTCCATATCATATGGCTCTATCCAAGCTTAAGGATTTGAAAGAGAAACTCAAAGACCTCTATTATAAAGGCTTCAAAAGGCCTAGTATTTCTCTATGGGGCACTCCCATCCTGTTCGTGCAAAAGAAAGAAGGTTCTCTATGAATGTGCATTGACTATCATTAATTGAATAAAGTTATAGTTAAAAATAGATATCTTTTTTAATGAATTGATGACTTATTTGATCAACTCCAAGGTTCGAGTTAGTTCTCTAAGATAGTTCATAGATCTGACTATCACCAACTTAGAGTAAGGGAATGTCTGTTTCAAAGACAACTTTCAGAACCCTTATAGTCATTTTGAGTTTCTAGTCATGTCTTTTGGGCTAACAAATGCTCTAGCAGCCTTTACAGACTTAATGAACAGAGTGTTCAAACAGTACCTACACATGTTTGTCATAGTCTTTATCAATGATATTCTTGTTTATTCTCATAGTGAGGATGACCATGCAGACCATCTTAGAATTGTGTTACAAACTCTAAGAGACCACCAGTTGTTTGCCAAATTCAACAAGTGTGAATTTTGGCAAAGGTCAGCATATTTCCTCGGTGATATTGTTTCCAATGATGGCATTAAAGTTGATCCCTAAAAGACCAAAGCAGTGAGAAACTGTCCTAGACCCATCTCTCCATCAGACATTAGGAGTTTCTTTGGTTTAGCTGGCTCTTACAGATGGTTTGATGAGGGTTTCTCATCTATCGTGTCCCACATGACCAGATTAACTTAGAAGAAGGTTAAGTTTCAGTGGTCAGATTCTTGTAAGAAGAGTTTTCAAGAGTTGAAGGCTCAACTCACTTTAGCTCCAGTCCTAACGCTACCTGATAGTGCAGATGGATTCATTGTCTATTATGATACTTATAGAGTTGGATTGGGTTATGTTTTGATGTAGAGAGGTAAGGTCATAGCCTATTCCTCTAGACAGCTTAAGCTTCATGAAAAGAACTATCCTACCCATGATCGTGAGTTAGATATTGTTGTGTTTGCTTTTAAAATCTGAAGGTACTATCTCTATGAAGCGTATGTTGGTGTGTTCATGGACTACAAAAGTTTGCAGTATATGTTTATCCAAAGAGAGTTAAATATCCATCATATAAGGTGGTTAAAATTATTGAAAGATTACGACATGAGTGTTTTATATCATCTGGTCAAGCCAATGTAGTGGCAGACACCCATAGTAGACTGTAGATGGTTAGTGTAGCTCATGTAGAGGGTGATAAGAAAGAACTAGTTCGAGAAGTTCACATATTGGCTAGACTAGGTGTGCGGTTAGTTGATTTGGCTAAGGGAAATGTTTAGGTCTAGAGTAGTGTAGAATCTTCTTTAGTTTTCAAGGTAAAGGAGAAACAAGATAAGAATCCCAATCTAGTTAAGTTGAAGAAGTCAGTAAGAGATCACAAAATAGAGGTTTTCTCCTAAGGGGGAGATGGTGTGTTGAGATATTAGAGTAAATTATATGTGTCATTCATTAATGATTTGAGGCAGCATATTGTGGAAAAAGCACACGGTGCGCGTTACTCCATTCACCCAAGAACTACTAAGATGTATCGAGATTTGAGAGAAGTCTATTGGTGGAGTTCTATGAAGAAGGATATTGTAGAGTTTGTGGCTAAGTGTTCTATTTGTCAACAGGTTAAGGTGGAGCATCAAAGTCTTAGTTGTAGGAGTTTAGTATTCCTACCTGGAAGTGAGAAAAGGTGAACATGGATTTTGTAACAAGGTTACCCCATTTGGGTCGTTAGTATGATTTGATTTGGATTATTGTAGACAGGTTGACCAAATCTACCTATTTCCTGCCAGTTCATATGTCCTTCTTAGCAGAAGATTATGCCAATCTTTATATTAGAGAGCTGGTCAGATTGCATGAAGTTCCTTTATCTATCATTTCAGATAGGGATACTCAGTTTACCTCTCTCTTTTGGAAAGCCTTTCAGAAGGGTCTTGTTACCCAGGTTTATCTTAGTTTAGCTTTTCATCCTCAGACAGATGGTCAGGTAGAGAAGGACATTCATACCCTAGAGGATATGTTAAGGGCATGTGTTCTTGACTTCAAGGGTAGTTGGGATGATCACTTGCCGTTGATTGAGTTTTCTTATAATAACAGTAACCATTCTAGCATCTAGATGGCCCCATTTGAGGCTCTTTATGGGATGAGATATAGGTCACCAGTTGGTTTGTTTGAAGTGCGTGAGGCCACTTTGATAAGGATAGATGTGGTGTTAGAAGCTATAGAAAAGGTCTATTTGATTAGACAAAGGTTAAAAATAGTGCAGAGCTATCAGAAATCTTATGCAGATATAAGGAGAATAGATCATGAGTTTAAAGTCGATGACCCTTTATTTGAAAGTTTTTCCCATGAAGGAGGTAAAGAGATTTGGAAAAAAGGGAAAGCTTAATCCCCGATATGTTGCCCCTTACAGAATATTGAGTCGTGTTGGGAAAGTAGCATATGAGTTTGAGTTTCCTGCAGACTTGTCATCCGTTCACCCTGTGTTTCATAGATCCTTATTAAAGAGGTTTATTGGTGATCTAGATATTGTAGTACACTTAGAAAGTATAGACATTCATGATAGCCTATCTTATGAAGAGATTCCAATGGAGATTTTTGATCACTAGATTCATAGACTATGGAACAAAGAAGTTCTCTTGGTCAAAGTTCTTTGGTGGAATCAGTCCATTGAGGGAGACACTTGGAAAGTGGAAGTAGATATGCGAACCAATTACCCTCATCTTTTTGTGGAAAGTTCAGATTCAACCTAAGGTAACAAGTTTCCTCAGATCATTTCTTTTTTCATTCTAAGTTTCAGCTTTATATAGCCTCTCCCTTGATAATTCTTGCATTTGCAAATTAGTTGAGTCATGTTTTCAGTTGTGCATGACAATTATAGTCCCAGTTCCTCAGTATAATTAGTATCATTCAAAGACGAATGTTTCCAAGGAGGAGATATTGTAATACCACGTATGTTCCTAGCTCAATTCAGCACCTAGTATGTGCCTATAGCACTAAGAACTTGAAAATAAAGCTAAGTGTTAAGGGGTTTAGTTATTTTTTACTCTCGTTAAATTTCAAGGATTTTTAATTTGACCTTCCAAGATCCAAGATGATGATTTTTTAGTTGAATTATATTTGGGGGTGTAAGTAGCATGTCTCATGTGAGTTTTAGATTTTTCGGACAAGGTTTGGATCGCATTTAAAATTGCAACGTAGCAACTCACCGTAATTAGGCCACATTGGAGTGAGTATCGTGATGAGGAGGCCATCATATTATTGTGGAGGACAATTCAGTATTTGCCAAAATCTAGTAAGTCACAGCGATTACACCACATAGTGGTGGGTATCGTGATGACCCATTCACCGCATTGTGGTGATGCCCAAATCAGTAGTGGTTCATTTCCAATAATACACCACGATTCCACTACATCACGGTGGGTATCACGATGGCCTGTTTGGTGCATCACGGTGATAGGTTGGTTAGATAGCATTGAGTTCATTTATCTATCATTTTAGATAGGGGTACTCAGTTTATCTCTCACTTTGGGAAAGACTTTCAGAGGGGTCTTGGTACCCAGGTTCATCTTAGTTAAACTTTTCATCCTCAGATAGATGGTCAGGCAGAGAGAACCATCTTAGAATACAAGTACAATTTTTAAAACTAATTGTGATGGGTCACAAAATCTTTACAATATGTTTCATTATTTATGACCTTTATCTTTTAGTTATTCTAGCGTATGTGAGTCATTACACTCAGCATGCATTCTTTCATGAATTTTTATGAACATTGAAAGATTGTTTCACTTATGAAATCACCCCACATACTCAGCACATTTCAAAAGTACTGACACAAATATACGTGTACGTGATATATTATTTAATAATGTAGGTTTAGGTGCTCAGTTTCATCAACATGAGTGATTTCGAGCATCCCCATCTACATCCTGATAGTTGGTGAGTCCTTATGGTTTTGGGACCCATTTATTCAGACTTTCAGTTTATTACAGCATCCTATTCAGCTATTTTTAATTAGTTTGAGTCAGCTGGGGGTCTGTCCCAGTGGCTCTCTAGTTGTTAGTAGTAGAGGATTGTTCGACTATTAGGTGTATTTCAGACTGTAATACTCTGTATATCCCTAGATCAATTTTACTCTTAGTACACGAGAATTTCTATATAAAATATTCATAATACTTATAATTTATCTATTTAAGACCTGCCATTGCGTAGGAAATTCAGTCAGCTTTCCAACAATATAAAGTTCGCCCAAATCCGATACCCAAGTGAAAAGTTATAGCAATTTTTGTAAAACACTGTGCCAACTGGAGAAAAACCATGTCGTGGTGAGGGTCAAAATGACAATCGTCAAATTCTAGTGTGCCATCGTGATAAGCCCACATTACGGAGAAATGCTAGATTCCAATTGGCATTTTCCAGTGAAGCTCCGCAATAAAGGCGCATCGCGCCAATGCCCAGTTTCCCAATTTTTACTTTCTATTATGACTCCGCGAACCTTCAAGAATAAATCTTCTCAGGTATGTTAAAGTTCATTCATGGGGCCCTTTCACCCATGAAGTCCACGTACCCAATTTAAATACAAAATTATGACCTTTTCAAGTTATTTATGATTTGAGATTGTGATTTTAAACGTGAAATCCCATGAATCTTGTCCTATACCATGTTTTTATGAAATTGATGTTGATTATTACACTCCATATGCTTAAATCTTGTTATCCACTGATTTAATTAATGATTTTTGATATTGGGGTTGAAATTGTTCTTTTACTACAAGCTTTAAACTATTCTTATGCTTAATGTACACCATGCATATCAAGTGTTTGATGAAATGCCTACAAGAGTGAATTTTAAATAAATGCTCCTATGTTATGTCCTTAAAGATTAGTGATATTTTACTATTATTACTATTGAGTCCTAGGGGTTATAAATACCCAAAAACATACCCGTTTACTTAGTCTCAGTAGATTCAGAATAGTTTTAGACATATTATGAGCAATATCAGTTCAGTTAGTTATCATAATCAGTTAAACTCATAATAGTTAAGCATTCCGAGTCAGTTCAGTTTGGAGTAGGATTTAGCACCAAGCGAGTGTAGATATAGAGGCTTTCCCGTCAGATAGATAGAGTCATTAGTAGTAGTCTCTGGACTCCAGAACTACGTAGCTAGCGTAGAATAAGAGGAGTCACCCATCAGATTAGTCTTGACTAACTCGCAGGGGTCACCTATCAGTTTAGGCTTAACACGCTTAGCCCTTCGGGATAGTACATCAGTATAGTGGATCCACACATCCAACATTAGTACTTGTGGTGCGGTACTAACAGCCTTCCTACTGGGGTTACAGGTTGGACATCAAACTTGCTCATTGGGGCATGTCAGTTAGATTATATCTCCCACAATCTCAGTTTAGTAATCAGTTCAGTAATTCAGTTTCAGTTGCTTGACCATAACATATAGATATCAGTGATTCAGTTATCAAAATTAGTCTATCAGTATTTACAGCTTATATTCAGAATATGTTATATGTTTGGTCATGCATCCTCAGTGCTTACAGACTTCACGTATTCTCAGCATTTATAGACTTCATGTATCCTCAATGTCTACAGATTTCATGCACTCTATTCAGTATTACATGTTGTATATATATATATACATATACATTCAGACAATTATTATCCATGTTCTTAAAACCATGCATATCAGCCTACCTCATTTAGTATACCAGTACTTTCAAAGTACTGATCGCACACTCTTTTCTTGCACTATGATATATCATATCATAAGTTCGGATGCCCAGTTCTTAGATCGTGCCTAGACTTCTCAGACTATCAGCCGGAGCAGTGGTGAGTCCTCTTTTTTTAGGACAGACTATTTTACTTCATGTTTTACAGTTCAATAGTTCGTTGGTGTTAGTTGGGGCCTATCCCATAAACTAACATTTAGTCATTTTAGAGGCTTTCAGACACTACAATTAGTTATTCAGTATTCAGAATTTAGTTGACTTTATCAGATTATTTTATCAATTTGGTTTGCAGATTCTATTAGTTTTTATTATTTTATCAATTGTGGTGTCTCGGGACTGTAAGAACCGTGTAGTGCCTAGGGGTACTCTCGGGGCGTTACACAGACTTACAGTATGATTTGTTTAGAATTTTAACTCAAACATATTCAGACATTATGTTCAGTAATTTCCAGATTAGTTCAGATTCTGTATTTCAGTAATGATTGCTTGATTAAATCTCTTTGATAAGAGTTTCAGATTTAGAATAAGGCTTATAGGGTTAGTTTGAGACTACTTGTAGTCTTGAGCATCGTGTAACGTCCTGGGATACGTTTTTGAGGTGTTACAGTTTTCTAGGTAACAATCCCAAGACTGATTTTGTTGGAACAAAATCAAACCTGGCTTTAATACCAAATGATAAAATATCTAAGTAGAAAACACAAGAATAGATGAAGTCTAACCTAAAGAAGCAAACACAAATCCAAAACTAAAGATAACAAGCAACAAAACACCAAACTAAAGCAACAAAGTAAAGGATAGTTAGTGAGATATAAACTATTACAATCTTTAGGAACTAAATTATGTATCAAACACTAGAACCCCTAAGACTCACAATAGCAACACCATGATCTTACTTGAACCCAAGAGGGAATCAATCACCTCAAGAACCCAAGTTTCTACGCCAAAATGCAACACAAGTGAAGTCACACTATGTCTTTCCCTAGTTACAGTTGGTACTACTCTTACAAGAGAGAAAAGTGTTCCAATCTTTCAATATCAATAAACAACTAAAGAAGAAATAAACCTACAAGAGACTGTTTATTGTCTTACAAAAAAAAATGACTAAGACACCCTTAATGAGCTTTTACACTCCAAGGGCGCCCCTCCTTAGCACTCCAAGCAATTACTAAAAAGCCCTTAATGATTTTGAACACTCTAAGGCTGCCCTTCTTAGTACACCAAGCCGTAGTGTTTTGTTAACACTCCAAGGCCTCAGGTTCTTCAAGCTTTAATGGTAGCTTTGATTTCTTCAAGTTTCAAAAGGGTCCTTATAAATGGTTTGGAATTACTCATGCTCGAATCATCAAGAAATCAACCACTCACAACATTGTTCTATTCGGTGCTAAAAATGGTGTCTCGAGATTACTGAGGCTTGAGTCTTTATGTGTTGGCCTTGGATGATGTTATCAAAAGGTACGATGGCCATTTGGCTTGTATCACCTCTTCTCATTTTTAGATTTTGTAAATCTCTTTAGAAGGATTCTGGCAGTATTGTGACAAAATATCCAACAGAGAGAAGGCGAGAAGCCATTGCACCACTCATTACGCGGGTACCTATCCAACCTATTCGGTTTTAGATTATGTTAATGAGTGTTGAAAGATATGTTTCATAAACAAAAAAATACAAATAAAAACATAAGACAAAGGGTTAATACATGAACATCAAACACAAATTTGAGGCTTGAAACACGTCAGCAATATTTTCCTACAAATGATATTTTCTCCCTCTTCACTGCGATTATGCAAAAACTTTTAGTGGATATGACAAGCCTATTTAATTGTGCACTAAGTAAATAGTGAATAAATTCTTTTGGAAAAAAAGAAATCAGATCTTAATCTTTTTGTAGAATAAAAGACTGTAAAAAAGTTACATCAGAAATAAGTCATTGGGTTTAAATATGAATATTGGAAATCAAATAATAAAAACACAGTCTTCCTATTAAAATGACACAAATTAAAAAGTTACACCCTTTAATTTAAAAGACACCTCTTACAAAAACTTATAATTATTAATTTAATTTAAATAAAAATTCAACAATTCTCCACTGGATAGGAAATCATTGTTATAGTTCTAATACTGAAAGAAGAAAAGCTGCGAAGATAAGAACAAACCTTTTTTTTACTGTTGGGTTTAACAGATTTAGATTTTTGTAGTACCTCGGAAAATTTTTCGTTGAAATTTTGTGCGTAAAGGTGTTGGGTTCTATCTTCTAGAATGAACTATAAATTTTTCATGATGAATGTCTTATATTATGACCTACTATTGTGTAGAGTATCGAATAAGCTTTCCAACGATATGTGGATCATCCAAAACAGACACCCGAGCAACGAGTTATGAACATTCCGATCGAACCATGAATAGTAGTGAACAGTAAAACATGCAGGAAAAAGGATTGAGGCTTGGCGTATTTTTTCTTTGACTTTAAACGATCATAACTCTTTGTACATAATGATCTAGGTGATCTACTGTATATCAATGGAAAGCTCTACGAGTCCTCTTTCCGATGAAATTGGTTTCATCCAATTTTTTCTATCGGAGAAAAAAGTTATGGTCGATCTACTTTAGCCTATCAAGAGTAAATTTTTGGGTCAATTTCAAATGATCATAAATCCTCGTACACAATGATATGGGTGAGATACTATATATCAACAGAAAGATATGAGCGTAATCTTTCTAATGAAATTGGTATCATCTGATTTGGATACCGGAGTAAAACGTTATGGTTGATCTACTTTAGACTATCAAAACAGTCCACCAAAGGACAAATTTGAGAATTTATTTGACTTTTAGGGGCATTTTGGTCATTCTCTCTCAGCCAAAATCCATCCAAACCCTATATTAAAGCATGATGTTTATTATGAAATCTTGATGTTTATGATTTTGAAAGATGAATTTACATGTGTGGTGATATAAAACATGAATCTTGAACGATATTTATCATGATTTTGATATTTGGGTCGTGAATCCCCATTGGAAATTATATTTTTTTTAGAAAGTATGTGTTATAAGCACGTTGATGTTGAATATTTGAGATATTTTGAATGATTTGACCTTTTGGTCTTAACGGAGTTATTTTGAACTCGAGTGTGAAAGAAATCCACAACGTGGTTGATTTTGATAGATGGGAAGCATGATGGCTCCCGATGTATATTTATATATTACTAAAATTGTTTTGTTGTGGATTGTCTTTGAATTGATCTGAGCTAAGTCTGGGAGAAATCTTTAGCACCAAGTGGGAGGTATAAAGCGTCCTTACTTCCCTAGAACTACGTGCCCCCGTAGGAGTGAGCCTGAGGCTGATTTATATAGTGATCACTAGTTTGTGTGGATTTGATATCAATAGTCCTACTCCGATGTCAAAGATAGAACAGCTCTCCACAACGTGGGTTGTACGTTGGACTCCATGTAGCTCACATGGTTTATATCAGTTATAGGATCTCCTAGCGTGTGTGTGTTTCCTTGTGTCTTTGGTGAACGGTGAACTGATTTGAAAGTGGAATTGTGAAAGTTATTCTTTCGAAAGATTTAAATGATATTTACATTATGAGAATTGATATTCTTGATGAAATGAAAGTGATTGACAAATTATATGATGACTCACATGTGTTATTATACTTATTTCATCCTCTCATTATTTTGATGATTCTCTTCGGGCTATGTGAGTCTTTCATACATCCTGCATATATCTTATAAGTATTTATGATGATGATGTTTATACAACTGCATACCACGCAATATACTCAGTTCCTTTCCATGGTTCTGACCCACATCTTCGAATGTGGGATACATTTTCTCAGAATGTAGGTTCAGGTGCTCAGTTCCTGGTTTGACAGTGATTCTTCGGGCATACTGTTCTACATCCTCTGTTGTGGTGAGTCTTCATGTTCCGAGGACGTGATGTCTGATGTTGGTTTCACGGAATTGTTTACATTTGATAACTGAGTATGAGTCAGTTGGGGCATGTCTCAATGGCTCGCTGGTTTTATTGATTTTCTTAGAGGCTTTTTAGACTAGTATAGATGTTGGGAGTTGACTAATAAGTCGTATTTTGTTATCTTTCTGAAATTCTTTTATTCTTGGATGATGATTACTCTGTTGATATTTGAGGGTTATTTATGGAAACCCCGTTGATTTGTGTTGAACTGAATGAAAATGGCTCAAAGGGTTAGCTTGGGGTTACTCTTAGCCTCAAGCACCGTGTGACACTCCGGGACTCATTTTCGGGGTGTTACACTTTTAGACTAGCGAATGAAGATAAACAAATTGAAAATGAGAGAATGAATGAGGAGTTAAAGAATGAATAATGGATCTTGGAACGGGTCAGGTTCGAGGCAGAAGAGTTGGATGAATTTATATTTTGTGATGTGACAATTATTTTGTTTATGTGATACTTAAATTTTTTTTAAAAAAAAAAGAAAAGAGGGTTTGTAAATTTCCAACACATCATTTAACGGTAAAAGAGGTAATATGCTCCTAAACTTTAATAGTGGGAGCATTAGTGGACTAAACTTGTAACGGAAGGTATATTTGAACCTTTTCGCAAAGTTTAAGGGCATATTTGACCCTTTTTCCTTTAATGTATACTATTAATTGTAGAGGTAAAATAAAAAAAATAATTAATTCTATCCTAATTTAGTAAGTGATCAATTAATATGAGATATTTCTTTTTAATAAGATGACCAATGAAAATTGAACGAAAGAATAGATTTTTTATTTTCTTAAATTTTGCGCCAAGTCACACTAAACCCACAAAATTAAATATATTTTGATACATTTAATATATTTTAATTTAAGATTTTTTATTTTCTCAAGATCGTATCAAGTCACTTTAATTTTAACACAAAAAAGATTAAGAATTTTTAATACACTTAAAATACTTTATTTTACTCCTAAAATCATAAGATTCTTCATTTTCTCTATTTTCATGTCAAATCACGTTTAAGATCACATGATTCTTTATTTTCTTAAACTCTATATCAAGTCAAAACAGATCAATCAATTTAAAACTAAGGAAGTGAGAGAATTTGTTTCCAATGTGTGGTAACCACAGTCCACCCACAACATGCATTCTTTACAGCTAACCTTCGAGTTGCAACTGCATGGAAGATACCCAATTGATTAATTAGGTATCCAATGTAAACATTTGACAATTGGTTTTATTGGGTTCTCAGATAACTCATTCTTTCAAGAATTGAGTTTGAATTATAACAAAATCTGAAAGAATAAAAAAGGGTAGTTTTTGTTGAGAACAATTGAAGCTTTTATGGTTATCACTTAAAGCTTGTTAAGAATAAAATTGAAGCTTTTATGGTTTTCACTTGAAAATTTGTAAGAAATTGAAGCTTGATAAGACAAAATCGAGATTTGAGATTGAATTGTCACTTACTTGGGAATTTTATTTTCATTTATGGTTTGAGAAGATTTTCTAATTCTATTTCATGCATTAATTGAAGCTTTGAAGGTGATGAAAATGGAGGGATGGCTTAGGGTAATGAAACTATGTGGGTGGGTGGAGGTGTATAAAGAAGAAAAGAGTGGCTTTTATTTAAATTATTTTTAATTAAAAATTGTGTGCATACGAGCTTTATATGTGTGAAAGCACACATCTTTTTTTTTTCAATTCACCAATTAAGTGTCACCTAGACTTAGTCGACAACCAAAGGGGTTCAAAATATTGTGATTCATTGAGTTTAAGGGTTCGAAGATCTAAGTAGAGGCGTTCACATTACAAACTCAGACAAATACAAGGGTAAATTGATCATTTCGCCAACTTTGTATAAAAAAAATAAGATGTGTAGTTTCTGAGGTAGTGACATACACTTTATCCTCTCAGTATTTCACTTTGTAGGAATACATTGGATATATTGTTATTGTTATGTAGTTGCCATGGTAAAACATCTTAACCTTTAATAAACAAACTGCTTACATGCACTGCAAATCCAGATCCATAGCTATCGAACGAAACACAAAATGAGTTCTAATAACACCTAGCTAACAGATGAGAAGAATAATACTATCTGCATCTCATCTACTAGGTGACATATTTGATGAGAGAGAATTATGAAGTATATTATATCACAAAATAGTAAAATCTGATACAAATTTTTCATAGTATATATACTAGCATAGTATATCGCAAAACATAAAAACCTATTGCAGGTTCCTCATAATACATATTCAAGCATGATATTACTAGCTTTTCTAATAAACTTAATAGGGGTTAACACCCTAGCTTGCAATAACAAATGAGTTACAACATTTTATGCATGACCCAAGAGGGATTTATGAATCGCAAAATTTACTCATACAAATCTATCAATTGCCAAAACACAAACAAAAAAAAAAGTATATTCTATCAAGAGTCATCTAAGTAAAATAGGAGAAAATATTTTCTGAAAATAGAGTTAGAACATAAAAGAATATCAACCCATTTGTCAATTAACAACCATAATTACAAAATATAATAATACAATGTTTATTTTAAGCAAATTACAACATGTTCAGGTATTAATCCGAAGTGACAATCCAAAATAATTAATGGGAATTTAATCAGAAAACTACAATGAGGAAAATATTAAAGTTTAATAACTCAGATTAATGCATATGAAAATGTAAGATAGTTGAATTTTTTGATGATGCATGAATCAATAAAAGAGAAAAGAGAAACAGTTACCTGAACATCGATGGGTATCCTAAAATAGTGAAAATAACATCAGTACTCCAAAGATCAGTTGGGGAATTAGCAAGAAGAGCACCTTGATGATAGGCGAATTTACGTGCCTATATCAATATATTTTGCCCATATTTTAGCCTAGTTTTGAGAACTAATTATATATTTCATGCACTTTTAGTCCTTTTTCCTGTGAATGAGCTAACAAACATGATTAGGAAAGTTTCAGGTATAAATGATGCAAAATACAGCATTTTATGGCTTACTTGACGCAAAAGAAAGCTCACGAACGAGATGGAAAGGAGCTGGACGCCTAAAGGACCAAATCTGCTGCATGGAAAATCTGTCCCGGGCTAAAACAGCAATTCTGAAGACTTTGGGGACTTACAGACACAAAGCTGGATTTTTACAAAGATACATTAACCTAGTATAATTAGGTTATGTGTTTTACTATTCTATTTGGATTATGATATTGTAACCTTACCCTAGTACATTTGGGTCAAGGATTTCATTAGTATATTAGGATTTGGTTATTTATTTCATTAGCTTAGTAGGAGTAGGATAGGAGTATTATAAATACCCTATCATGCTAGAGATTTTTATTCATTCAGAAATTAATTCATCTTCTTACAATACAATTCTTCCATCCCTCTCTTCTTCCACTACAACACTTCTATTCACTCTTCTAACCTTTCCATTAATTCTATTATTCTTCTATTCATCTATTCCACAACAAGAGAATCGTTACTTGCTAGGGAATCACCAAAACCACACGCCTAAACACCTACTTCTCACGCCATCCACCATGCAAAACGTGATATCCTTCGCATTCATGGGTAACTAAACCTCTTAGTTGGGGTTATGGAAGCCGAATGAGTTACTATCTATAGCTATGAGTTTGTGAGTTCAAGACAAGTATATTGCTTATATCATTACGCTCTTCATCTTAATCTACATTCTTTGCGGTTGCAAACGCAAGAATACACCAGTCTAACATTTAACTTGTTCGAGAGAAAGGTTATTTGTCTGGAAAAGAGATAATGTCAAGGTAGTAGGACACCCTTTCCTATTAAAAAGCTAGTGCCGTAACTGGACTAACCTCTTGGAGAATTCATACCGCTAGACACACTTTAAGCTCGAGAGAGTTAAAGTGAAATAGTCCTTGTTGAGGTCGAGAGACGCTTAGATTTACCATCGACTACAGTTCTCTATAAGCAATTGCATGTCAAGACTCTACACACTCATAGTCAATAGAGACGTATACCTCAGGAGGTGGACATAACCCCAACGCTTCAATTCTCATTGTTTACAACCAACGTGACAATCTCTCTCTTTTTACTTTGCTATTTTCAGTTTTTATTTCATTACTTTGGTTACTTATTACAATCCCCCTTCTTACGAGACTTGCACCAAAAGTATATTAATTTTGCTTACTTGTTGGCCAAGCTATTCCCTGTGGGATCGACACCCAACCCAGGTTGGGTTCTATATTTGCTAACGACCGCTTTACACTCAAACGAGAGCTGTAGATTGAGCGTTATCACACCTTGAGATTGGGATGAACAACTTTAGAAGGATCGCGGACATAGATTGTGACGAAATAGCTAGCGGAGAGAAGCCGAGAAGACATGGAGCTACCCATTAAATCGTTAGTTATCCATAATATTCGAATTTGGGTTGGATTGATCAGAGTCGGGTAGGTTGTCATCGTCTGAGTTTCTAATACCGTAGGAAGAAAAAACTGAAGTAAGGAGCTTTTTGTTCAAGGATTGGGTAGTAATGTGTATAAAATTGAGCACATAAGTATTGAGAAAATTGAACAGAAGGTGTCTCTAAGTCATGGATAAAAGATTAGTGACATTGATCAAGATTAAGGTTAAAAATTTGATTAAGTTAACTGTGGATCAAATTAATATTTTTAAAACTTGTTAAATTTTTCTTACAATATAAAAAATCACAACTTAATTAATTTTTAATAAAAACAAGGACCCCAGTCATTATTCTCATATCAGTTTTCAAAAAAAAAAAAATCGATCCTCTCAACTTGAAATGTTTTGCCTCTCAAAATTCAAAATTCTTCCTAACAAAACTTTTTATTTTTCCAACAGATCATCGTCGACAACATCTCCGGTGAATTTCAACCTCCGAAGACCCCCCATTCGACTTCTTCATCCTTCCTTCTTTCCTTGTAACTGTTAATCTCTCTCTTCACGGAAAAAGACTTTTCTTTTTGATGCTTTTTAAAAAATTAGGGGGTTTTAATTAACAAAGAAAAAGAAGAACTTTAGTTGTATTCTTTTCAAGTATGGATTAACTATTTTGACTTTTAAAGATCTAAAAAGAAAGAGAAACCTAAGAAAATCCTTATGTATTGTATTTGTTTTCTTAATGGTGGTTGATGTAAATGTGATATTTTTTGAGTGAAATAGGATTTTTTTTTATTCCAATTCTCAGACATTATTGTAAAAATAGTGAAACTAGAGTTGTCATTTTTTTCGAATACATTTGTTGTGATCAAATTTTATTGGTATTTTTTGTGTTTGTTGAGGTAGGCATCCTAAATAGAGGTCAGGTTTTGGGTCTCGAGGTCAGATCCTAGATTCTGTGCTTGAATCAGGATTGAGGGTAAGATCTTGAATTGAGATCAAGAGTTGAGTCCTGAGTCGAGAATCGGGAGTTAGGACGCAAGTCGAATCTCGAGTTAATATCAATAATCGATCCCTGAGACTTGAGTTAGGGTGGAAAATTAAGGTGTGATGTTGAAAGAGAGCGTTTTCCTTACTTTTTGAAAAGAAGTCATTTTCCTTAAATTTGACAAAAATAAGTTCATTTGGAAAAGATTTTACAAAATATTGAAGCCAACCAAACATGAGAAAATTGAAAAATATTTTTCTTCATACGAAACACACACTCAGTACTCTATTTTATTTTATACGTTCTTTGTAATCCATAATGCCTTTTGTTGACACCCAATTTTGACCCTTCCATTCATTATTTTTTCTCACTCAAGCGTCTATTTTGTTCTCGAGGACAAAATCACTATTTTTACCGTTCTTTAATCAAAATTGTGATAACATATACTATTTACATTATTTAAGTATTATTATTATTACTATAACTATTATTTCTAATTATTCTTCACTTTAAAAGTTTTATTTAATTATTCTTTTCATTTCTCATTTAGTTTATTTTATAAGTATTGATCAAATATTTAAGAGTTATTATTCTTTTATTATAAATTATTTTTTAACTATAAATATAATGATTAATTTAATAATTTTGTACTATTTTCCTTCACTTAGTAATTTAGTAGTTATTATTTTGTATATTATTTTATTTTTAAAGAAATTTATTTAGTCCTAAACAAGTTCAAAATTTAAATTTCAAATTCAAATTTTGTCAAATCTTTTCATATCCATAACATCCTCCTAAATATTTTCTTTAGATAGAATAATATATTTTCTCTCAAAATTACTCCACCAAATTATTCTTTTCCTCTTCTACTCCGCCTAACATTAAATTCCTTTCTCAGACAAAATCTTTCCTATATTTCTTTATATGAAAGAAAATAATTTTATTTTCAAGGAAACAAATACTAAAAATGATTCACTTCCTTTTCAAAATTCCACCCCAATGTCTCTTCTTCATTTTTTTGGCAACATTAAAATGCTAATCCTAGATCCAATGGGAGGGGACGAAAATTCAGGTATTCTAAATCTATTATCTCCTTTCATGCATCATTCCTCACCGTTGTCTCGTTCAAGCACGACAACAACTTTGAGTGTGAAGCTTAGCAGTTTCAATACCAAGAAAATACATAGAAAGAGTTCACTACTCACCTTTAATTAATCATGCAATTGAAGAGTACCTTCTTTGTTTTTCTTTAAGTCCACTACTCACCTTTAATTAATCATGTAACAATGAAAGAGTTCTGACTTCAGCGTAGTACTTGGCTTGTGTGATATTCTATTTCTACGTGATAATTATTCTAGAGCTTTAATTAAGTATTGTTTTAATTACAGTTTATATTGGGTGGTGTATAATGTTTCAATATCTTACTTGAGTTGAAAGTTGTTAGCTGTTAGCTTTAATCTAATTTATTCTCTAAATAAAAAATAATTTTAATAACACATGGATGTGATTAATTGTAAAATTATATTATGTTTTTGGATTTAGTACAAGAGCTCACAATTTGTCTAGGTCACTGCTTCTCTTCAGTTAGACAAACTTCACAAAAGTTTCATAAATAACTTATTCAAAACTCATTTCTTTCTGCCCTATTCCTTTTTTTTTTCTCTTTTCAATTTTGTTTTCTTGTCTGGTTTGTCTATGTTTGCCCAAATAGATTAATGGTTATTTTGTTGATGAAATTAAACCTCAAATGAGAGATTAGTTTGCAGTGATTATTTGATTAGAATATTGTGATAGAATAATTTCAAATCATTTCATGTTCTATGTTTATTAGTAGGTTATGGGTAATTATCATACTGCTTTGAATGTTCCTTAAACTTATAATTTTCTATTGCGATCATGCATGTTTTCATCAAAGAAGAACTCTTTTTAAAATCCATTTTCTATTATGTTGCTTACTTTAGTAAAGTGTCTTTTTTTACTTTATTATTTTAATTTTTCTTTTGATTAATTAAGTGTTAAGAACAGACATACTCTCATCCTTTTGAATATTTCTTACATGCACACTATGATGGGGTGACATCAGTTCGAGTTCAATCATAGCAAGTTGAGGAGTCAACACAAAATCGAGATCAATTGGAGTAGTCTTCACCCCATCAGAGATCAAGTACGTATTGGGATATGATGACAAATACATGCTATAGCTGACTTCTTGTATGAAACACATATATAGCTTGATTAAAAATAAAGGAAACTCGATACTCCCGTCTTTTTAAATTTTGTACGTCACCTTTTAAACGTCTCAAATACTTGACAACTCTTACTACTATATAGTAACAATGATACAAGGCAGCCCACAAAGGACACAAAACAGTCCACAAATGTCACATAATAGTCCATAAAGAACAAGACACAAAACGACAACAAAAAGAGAAGCACAAAACACCAATGATTTTCAATATATTAAAGGATAGATGATTAGACAAATGCTTTTATAAACTCTAGAAACCCTAAGATGTATCAAATTTAAGGACCTCTAACACCTACATAAAAATCATAGAAACCTTATGGTGACACAAGAGGCACATTACCACCTCAAGAACCAACGTTTTAAGCCAAGATGCAACTCAAGTGAATCCACACTTGAATTAGCCCTCATTTCAGTTTTATCTTTTTCCAGCCCTACAACTAAGGTGTTCCACTCTCAAAACCTAGAGAGAATTAGGTGTTACAATATTTCAAAGTCTTCCATCAATAAACAACTAAGTATGAAATGATCCCTAAAGAGCCTACTTATAGTTATTACAAAATGAAGACAAAATGAACCTAATGCCCATAATAAAAGGAGATCCTATGGAGTGTAAGGAAAGGGCACAAAATGATCAAAACACCCATAAGTAGAGTGGCATTTTTGGAGTGTTTTAAGGCTCTTCAATGCTCCAAAAACCGTGAACCATTATGTGTTGTTCAAAACCGTGAGTTCTCAAGTCTTTAATGCTCCAAGAAATCTTCCACACATGGCCTTGCTTAATGGCATGATCAAAACCGGTCCTCCATGCTTGTTCTTGTATACTCGAGGTGACCAAGTCTTGAGTCTCTATGTGTTGGCCTCCAAAGATGTCATCAAAAGCTAAGTTAGCCATTTGGCTCATATCAAACACTCTTTGATACATTTTTTGTATTATACTTATATATATTTTGTTTACAAGCTAAAACATTTTATTTAGTACTCTTAATAAATTTCTTTAAGAATTTCTTTCGTCTGTCTTAAGAAATTTAAGAGAGTCAATATAGAAATTGGAATAGAGGGAGTAACATCACATTGGATCCATTTCAGCCTTGTCATACCTGATCCCACTCTCTCTATCACACACAATTTTAACTTTATGTGTTGTCAATTCTTTTAACTTTTACATTAAATTTACCACCAAATTAAGGTGGCACATCTCACTAACATGCCTCTCGTGATTTGTAGCTTATTGTTTTTTTAATCTAAGCTTGAATATTTTACAATGTGAATGAAATAGAAATCAAAGGAGTTTGCGGGAGACTATAATTCGAGGATGATGAAAAATACATAAACTTCCATGTCGCGAAAGGTTAGTATCACATCTCTTATACTTTCCATTCTCTATATGATATGTACACTAGTTGAAATTTATTTTTATTATTGACATAACTTAGTAATTATTAAGTTAATAAAAATAATCGAACTTTTTTGATCATGTAGAATCCCCACGTAAAATATGAATTCGACCGAAAACCACCTTGGTGGACCTCAAAAAGTGCCTAACACCTTCTTTTCGAGATAATTTGAACCCATACCCTAATTTCTGGTGAAATAATACTAAATAATGAAATAGGTCCATAGTTAACCTAAACCAGTTGATATAAGCATGAGGAGCACAAGGATTATAAGTTTTTGGTCAAAGTCCAAGTTTCGCATTTGCTAGTGAATTAAAAACCTTTTGAAACCTTTTTCAAAGCCTTGTGCAAGTGAAGGAAAGATAAGAAGTTTATACACTCAAGAGGAACCTCAATTGAAGGACAATATGGAGAATATTACTCAGGTATCATGGGATCGAGACCAATCACTAGGAGCCAAGCTCGGGAACTACAAAAGTTTCAAGGCACATTTACGAAAATGGACATATTGGAGCATGTATTGGAGCCTCCCAAAGGAGTATATGCATTTAAATATGAGTAATTTCTTAGGTGTTACAAAACACACCAAAGTTTTCCACTTTTGCATCCCAAATCTGCCTATTTCATTAAGGTAGAAGGGTCCTTTCCTCATGACTTTTGAAATAGACTATTTATAGGATCCTTTTAGTTTTGTTCTCCTTAGTTAACTTATTCTTGAAATCACTTTTCTCTTAAGAAGAGAGAGACCACCACTTTGACATTACAAAAAATGGTTTCTTCTTGTATTGTGTGAATCGGCCAGAAATGAGAGTGCTTGAGTGAATTGAGTTCCTCTTTTGTTCCGTAAGAACATGGTTCTTGTTAACTTGTTTTGTGGAGGTTTTAAAGTATTTATACACTCTTTAATTTCTGCATTATGAGTTCTCATTGTGTTAAGTTACATATCTTTTTTATCATATAAGTTTGAGTTTGTTGTTTCCGTTCAGTGTCTTGTGTGTGTGAACTGTTTGTGAGTTTACAGACTATTTTGTGGTCATTTAGATACCATTTGGTATCATTTGGTATCATAGCAAAGACTGGTCGTGTTCTCATACCACCAATCTTGGGCTCTTCTTGTTGAAAATAAAAAAAAATAGTGTGTGTTATTTAGTGACTTGTGTTGACCGAGAAGTGTCTAGATTAGGTGTTATTTTTGCTTGTCTTAATAGTTTCATGTGTTAGCTTGTTGTTTACCTGGCACACATAAGTATAAGGTCCAATATTTGAGTTTTTTTTAGTGTTGTTGAAGGGTTGGACGGTTTGGAGTGTTGTTGTTGCTCATAAGTGTTCTTGTTGTTGTTCATAGTGTTCTTGAGATGAATGTTGGGCTAAAAGTTTGTTTGATCTGAAAAATAATAAGAGAGAGTCAAGGTATTGTGTTTGTCTTGGAATTAGTTTCAAGACAACACTAAATAGACAAAGGGCCTCCGAAAAAGCTTTCTTACCAAAAGGGTGTCAAACCATTTTCAAAAAGAACCAAAAGGGGAAAGGGACAAACTAAAGCCAAAAAGGTGTTTTGCCATTTTGGTGCAAGTTGGTGAAAAGCTTATTGACACCTTGATCTTTGGGAAAAGAGTTCCAAGTCTTGTTTATTCACTCCAAAAATCGAAAAAGCCTCACCAAACAATCAAGATTGACTCATTCAAGTGGGACAACATCAAACTTAAACAAAAACAACAATATCAAATGGCCAAAATAAAAACTGTGGGCCACATCAACAACAAACTCAAGTCCTAGGACCTTCCAAGTTTCTTTCCTTGTCTCTAATTGTTTTCTTTCTATTGACTCTTACACTAGTTGGCAACTAAGTAACAACCTACTAAGTTGTGAACCAGTTTTCGAGTACGTGTTCATGTCAACGTTCTTTGTGGTGCTTTTCTCATTTACAATTTGTATTTGTTCTTGGTTAAAGTGCGTACAAAACTTCCTTGAGTCTTCGAAATCGAAATCCATTCTAACTCAAGAGTAGACTCATTCCTAATCACTCAAGGAGTGATTTCCAGCTTACAACATTTGAAGAACCAAGTAAGGAAGCCGAGTGTGAAGAATGTGTGAGCGTATTTTGAACTAACGTTTGCTTGTTTTGTAGGTATAATTGCAAATGGAACCAGAAAATTCCAATGCTCCAACTGTGGACAATAATGTTATGAATGTTCTCTTAGCTAGTATTGAAACGTTGTTTAGAGGCGTGGGTAGGATGAAGGAAAATATTGATAAATTAGGTTCAGATGTGGACTCAACGAGTGAGAGGTTGGAGAGGGTAGAAATCCAAAGGAATTCTCGACCTCATACCCCTAAAAGCATTTGACCTACTATTACTCCCGACACCTTGCACCAAAGATTGTATCCACCAAGTGCTACAAACCAAGTCAATCTTTACTCCCAAAGCTCAAAACAAGATGGACCTAGCAGTTCCTCACTCCACCAAGTTCCACAAGGAGGACTTGGAACAAAAATTCCATCCCTAAATCCAAATCCTCCACTCCAAAATCCTCCAATTCAAAGACTTTACACTCCACTGACTGCAATGTTTCGTTCTCAAGCTATACTAACCTGGAAACACCCTATCCAAGTAGAAAAAAAGGAGAGTTAGGATCCAAGAAGAATGAGTCCAAGCCTCAAGATGGAGAGAAACTTAGTGGTGAGATACAACAAGAATGTGAAGAAAAGAGGGCAAGGGAAAGGGAAACCATGGGTAGTGAAGTAGGAAAGGGAAAGAAAAATGTGCTTGTAGGATTTGACCACAAAGGATCTTTGATACTCACTATCCCATATGCTAGAACTTTGCCTAGCATTGATCTTTACTATGTAAAGATTCAAGTTCATATGCTATCAAAGAAGGATCAAAAAGGGGTTCCACACGATGACATGGGAAATGAGCTAGTGACACCCTTGGCCGAGAGATTTAAACAAGTGGACTATCATGGTATACGCCAAGGCATAATTTCAACACTCTACACTTGCTTAGGCTTAAAATATTGTGATAAAGATATTAGTATCCAATGTGAAGTAGCTTTAGGTTTACATAGTGTAGAAAAGCATGAATCTTTCCTTGGTAGTTCTCTTGTTGCATATGTTGGTCAATTTGCTCTCAAGGATAGTTCACTACTTGATCATGTGAGTGATGTGATTCAAAATACTCAAGTTAGTGTTCATTCTTGTAATATTGACCATGATATTGGACATATTCCTTTGAGCTTGTGTGATGCAAACCGTGCTACAAGTTTTGCTTCAGGTAATCATATTCTTAGAAAAATTTTGAATAAAGGTGTGCTTTATATTAAGAGAAGACTTCTAGGACACAACTCTTTAGTCGTAGATGATAGCCTAGTAAAATGATTGGTTAATCTCGGTTTATACCCTTGGTTACACCATCCCATTGATCCTGGAACACTAGTGGGTTGGAAAAGGGGTTGCCTCGACTTATGCTTATCTTTCGTTGATGATTATCTTATCCTTATCCTTTGAAATTTTCAAACTACGTATTTCATGATAAAAATAAAGGATTGCTGGTTGAATTTTAAAAGTGTACCCCCTCGGTAAGATGTTTTCACACTTGATTCCTTTCTATACTACCTCTTTACCTATGATGATAACCATGTTAATTTCAAATTTGTATTGTGTAGTGGTAGGAAGTTTTATGGCTAGTTTTATTGTTTGCATGATGGTGACATGTGGTTGAGGTGGATCTTAAGATCAATAGTGGCACTATATTTGATGAGGTCCTTTGTATAGGTAATAAAACAAATGTATCTTATGGTTCCTAACATAAAATTAGTCTTACCTTTTTGGTATAGTAAAGCCATTAAGACCATTATAGTTTCCTTATCTCTCTATGTTTGCCAAAGCCATTTCCTTTGTGCCATTCATTCTAAGCTTTTCATGTCACACACAAAGGACCCATGCGTATATTTCAAATGTGAACAACCTTGACTTGATAACATATGTGATAGTTTTGGATTGCACTTTTGTTTTCTTGATGTGTTTCTTCGCCATGTCCTTTGTGATTCTTGTGGTATGTGTTTCATGATCATAACAAAGGATTTTTGGTTGTATTCCAAAGGTGTACCCCCTTGGCATGTCTATATAATTTGTGGTACTAATGCTAACCCTTTTATCATAAGGATTGTGTGCTTGTTTTCCCTCTTTTTGGTTTTGAAAGGTCTGAATTTGAGGACAAATTTCTTTCAAGATGGAGAGGATGATACATGCATGAGGAGTACAAGGATTACACATTTTTGGTTAAAGGTCCAAGTTTTGGATTTGCAAGTGAATTTAAGACCTTTTGAAGCCTTTTTCAAAGCCTTGTTCAAGAGAACAAAGGAGGAGGAGTTTATACACTCAAGAGGGGCCTCAATTGAAGGACAAGATGGAGAGGATTATATGGGTATCATGGCCTCGATACCAATCACTAGGAGCTAAGCTCGGGAACTACAAAGGCCTCAAGGCACGTTTATGAAAATGGACATATTGCAGCATATATTAGAGAAGCCCAAAGGAGTATATGCATTGACATGTGAGCAATTTCCTTAGGTGTTAAAAAACACACCAAAGGTTTTCACTTTTTCATCCCAAAAACGCCCCTTTAATTAAGGGTAGAAGGGTCCTTTTCTCATGACTTTTGTAATAGACTATTTATAGGATTCTTTTAGTCTTGTTCTCCTTAGTTAGCTTATTCTTGAAATCACTTGTAATATTGAACATCACTTTCCTCTCAAGAAGAGAGTATACCACTACTCTAACATCATAAGAAATGGTTTCTTCTTGTGTTGTGTGTGTCGGCTGTTGTGTGTATCGGCTAGAAGCGAGAGTGCTTGAGTGAACCAAGTTCCTCTTCTGTTCTGTAAGAATGTGGTGCTTGTTAACTTGTTTTGTGGAGGTTTTAGAGTATTAATAGACTCTTTAGTTGCTGCATTATGAATTCTCATTGTATCAAGTAACATTTCTTTATCGTATAAGTTTGAGTTTGTTGTTTTCGTTTAGTGTCTAGTGCATGTGGACGGTTTGTGAGTCTGCGGACTGTTTTTAAATACTGTTTGGTATCACCAGTGCCCTAATGCACCTTAATTCATTAGGTGGTGACTCTTCACATTTTCTCAAAGAATTCCAAAAAGAATGGTCACATCGAATCCCACTTTTCTAAAGAAAAATGGGGCGCAACACCTTTTACCATAAATTTGTAGTTCTTTTAATCTCAAACTGATATCTAAACTGGCGGCTGGCCATAGATTTTCAAATAATTTTGATAAATTCTTTTTTGAGTTAAGATTTGAGTGAAATTTCACCAAGTGTTTGACCATAGTATTTGGAAATCATATTTTACCCTTAAAAGTTTTTTTTTAAAAAAAAAAATGACCTAAATACTAGCTAGTGTTTGGCTGTAGATTCTCAAATATTTTGCAAGTCATTATTGGGTGAAATTCTTTTGGTCATAGTTTTTGAAAAACATATTTTACATTCAAGTGTTTCCAGACAATGGAATTGGGTCAAATACTAGCTTTTTTTAGTCTTTGGGAATTTGAAATTATTAGCCAAATAATGATAAATTATATGATCAAACACTATTTTTCAAGTTTTTTCTCAAAAGTTACTTAAGAAATCTATGATCAAACGGGTCCTAATTATGGATATAATCATATAATATAACTAATTTAGTTTCAACTAGTTATACTTATCTTGTAGTGTGTAACGTTTTTGCTTCCAATTCTATATGTAACACCCCGTAAATTTTTTCGTACACTTATCGCGATTATATGGCGTCCTAAAGGCTTGCGTATGGGTTAAATTAAGTTTATGGTGTTCAGAAGTATCCAGTCAATAGTTGTATGTGTAGGTATTGGAATAAGCTTTCCAACGATATAAAGTTTGCCCAAAAATGAGGAGTATTTCATATAAGCGAGCACATTCGAAATTTCAAAACGGTGGTCGGGAAGCCTGTGAACAGTAAATCTGCAGGAAAATTACTGCAGCTAGGCAATTATTTTTTTGGATCAACTTTAGACGATCATGACTCCTCGTACAAAAAGAACTGTGTGAGATGCTATATATCAACGAAAATCTCCGAGATTCTTCTTTCCGATTAAATTGGTTTCATCCAAATCCAATGTCTGAGTAAGGAGCTATACCCGTTTTACTACAGCCTACCAAAAAAAAAAAACAGAATTGTGGGACAGACTTTTGGGTCAACTTTAAACGACCATAAATCCTTGTACAGGAAGAACTGGGTGGTATACTTTATATGAAAATTAAATCCCTTTTAATTATCTTTCCAATGCCATTGGTTTCACCCAAATCCGATACCGGAGAAAAGAGTTATGATCGATTTACTTCAGCCTGTCAAAACTGTCTACTGGGGACAGATTCGGATTTATTTAAATTTTTAGGGTAAAATGGTCATTTTCTATTACCTCTTGGACTAAAATTGGTCTTTATAAACCTACACTTAGCCTCATATATATCTTATATCATCCAATTATTAAGAGAAGGTGAAACCCTAGCCTAATTTCAACTTCAAATATTGTATGATTCAACCGTATAAAATTCGAATTGGTTCCGTAGTTGTGTTCACCATCTCGAAAGCTTCGAGAAGCACCCCATGGTTATGTAAGGAGGATTCTAAATAAAAATGTTCATTGTTAAGGTATGAATATTGTTTATTCTTGATTCTTATCCATGAATAAGTATTGATAAAGGATTATGAGTATTGTCTTGATGTTGGAAGATAACCAGAAACATAGTTATGAATTGTTTTGTATAAATTGTTAGTAGTAAATTATGGAAGTTGTTGTATTGGATTATGGAGGATGAATTGTGGTGATATATCATTATATTAGTGGTTATGTATGCCTAGTGATCATGTTGGTATTGGATTGTGATTAAGAAGGGAAATAAAGGCTAAGAGTGATGTTGAGGGATATTTCATGAAAATGCATGATATGTGAATGTAATAAGAGTATAAGAGGATGTATGTAGCACTCTTATTGATGAGTTAAATTATTACTTCCTAGACATTATTTGGTGAAGTTAATACCTAAATGGTAAGGTTTGGTAGCTAATACTAGTTTGCCGCAAATGACTAATTGTAGATAAGTGTTCGAAGAGTACGGGAAGTCAAGTTGGACTTGTATTGAAGTGGTTATATAAAGGTATGTAAGACATACTCTATATAATATTTGGCATGAATAATGACCAATGACACTCTCAAGTAAGCTTCCAACATTGTCCTACGACACATGGCACATAATAACATCATATGATCTTTGACACTACCAATTGAACTTGTTTTCACTTTTAAGATGTCCGGCTAGTCAAAAAAATGTTCATATACTATTGTTGACTCCGAAATGGTTTAATGAGGTATCCATGATACTCTACTTCATCTTCATGATATTGATTACCTATGTACATGTTTTTCCTATTGAGGTATCATGGTTTCAAGTTCCATAAGGTGTGACCACAAAGTAACCAATCTCAAAGATTAATTGAATTAAGAAATGGAATGTCTGTATTTTAAATTGATGATATGATGTATTGTATTAGTACCACTGATCAGTTGGCCATTGTATTATAAAGATTATGTGTATATGCTATTCCAAGGGTGGTCCCTGATGTATTGTATTAGTACCACTGATCAATTGGCCATTGTATGACATATGTTATGTATTGATAAGGATTACGGGAAGTAATGATATGAAAGTAATGTGCAGGTATCCCATCAGCTCTTTTAAGTGTTGTCTACTCATACTATTTATTCACTGGTATCTGGGTTCTGTTGATCTTTTGTATCTCATCTTGATACTCACTGCCTTACATACTCAGTACATATTTCCGTACTAACGTCCCTCACGGGGGACCTGTATTCATGCCTGCAGGAACAGGTACTTCAAGTCGTACACCTCCGCAGTAAGAGCCAGGACATTCTGTTGTTAGTGGTGAGCTCCAGTTGTTTCGGGGCATCCCAAGTCGTTTCTATATATATTTTTGGTATTTGTATAAAAGTCTTTTGTGGGCGAGAGTTTTTCCCGACCCTAACTCAGTTGTGTATCTATGTAGAGGCTTTTCTAGACATATTGTACAGCCATAGGAGTGTTTGGTTGATAGACGTGATGGCTCTGACGGCCAATTACTGTTCATATATATATTTATGCGTGTCTACTAGGCTGATACAGGTACTGTTTTCTTCTATTTTACAACGAAGTGTTGCCCAAATTTCTAATTTTCATAAGTAATGTAAATGTGAAAGTATAGGTTATGAACGGGTTCTCCCGGGCCTCCTCGGCTACGGGTGCCAGTCCGCTCCAATGGGATTTGGGGTATGACAGTAGTAGTGTAGGGACGGCGATACGTAACTCCTGCATTCACTTAGGCAAATCCCGCAACGGTCGTGAAGGGGAACGAAGTGTGCCTTATAGGTGCATGGATACCTTCAACGTATGTGACGCGTTTTAAAACCGTGAGGGGCCGAGGATCCAAAGCGGACAATTTCGCATGCGCCGGTGAGCTTGGGCTTTTACAGATGGTATCAGAGCCAGCATCGGTGCCGGTGGTGGGGCAAACCTCAGCGAGGACACTGAGTCCCTACGGGGGGTGAGTGTAGGGACGGCGATACGTAACGCCTGCATTCACTTGGGCAAATCCCACATCGGTAGTGAAGGGGAACGAAGTGTGCCTTATAGGTGCATGGATACCTTCAACGTATGTGACGCGTTTTAAAACCGTGAGGGGCCGAGGCTCAAAAGCGGACAATTTCTCATGCGCCTGTGAGCTTGGGCTGTTACACTATATTATATTGACTATAGTTAATTCTATATTGATTTCAAGATAAAAGTAATTTGAGACAATATTTCTCAGTGATTTTAGTAGAAATAGAGCTAAAGTTCTAGCTATGAGTTCAACAAAATTTAATTCTAAGAAATTCACTTAATATGTATATGTAGTTAATTAAATATTTGGTAAGTTGTGTTCTTAAAGACCCTAGAGTCTAAATAAAGTTAGAAGCCTCGAGTAGTATAGGAAGTTTAACTTTTGCGTCTTTGTATTATTTTTATCGGATCCAAAATTTTATTGGGTTAAACGGGTTGATAAATTTATTACTTAAAAAAAGAAGTTTAATATGACATGGTATCCAATTAAGAGACAAAGAAAATTTGTATCGTGTTAAATATATTTTGATAAAAATAACGATAGTCCTACAACAAACAAAAATGGTTTAAGCAATCACCGGGACATCTTAACAAATATTTTTGACCAAAAGATACAAAAGAAAACTCAGCCCAAGAAACTGTACAAAACAAAGAAGGGGACAACTAGGAGCATAGCTCCAATAGGTAGCAGATGACATATTTTGTAGAGGAATAAATATTGATAGCAAGTATACAACAAGTGTCAAGGAGATTGAAAATAACAATACTAGTAGAAGAATGGTACGGTGGCACCTCCACCTATACTAGAAATTGTTGGCCAAACAATGAGCAAACTAATTAAGCAACACAACTATCAGTGAAGGAACCGTTGGTGATGGCCTGTCTTCCCCATATTTGCCTAACACAATAGTACTTTGTCTGGTAGTATCAGCTGATTAGTGAAAACATATAGTCTCCTGGCATGCAAATAGGAGAATATAAAGTAGACTTTTTTGGCTGCAACTATATATCATGGTCACATCAACCTTATTCTTTCCCTTTGGAAGCTAATGTCTAGTGACCTTTTCTTTGGCAGCTAGAGAGGATGTAAGGTCTATATAGATTCCTAAGCATTGTCTTTTGCATGATGTACTTCTTAAATAACCGGTGGACATGTATGAAATTTCTTCACCCTTAGTCAGAAATCTCAAAATCAAGTCATGCAAAAGTATAATTCTCTTCTAGAAAGAGGGTCTTATGAGATGCAAATCTTGATTAGTGAGTTTCAAATACTAAATGATTATTACCGAATCAACTAATATTTGATAGCTTCTAAATTTAACTTTAACAAGAAATTGATAGACATCGACAATGGCTCTCTTTTTACCTCATGACCATTGGAACCAACTACAAGAAGATATTTACCAACAATATGAATATCAAGAAATAGAATATCAAAAAGGCTTTAAACAATTCCTCTATCTATTTTGTTCCCTTCCCCTTTTTCTTTGTACACTTACATCTACTTGAACTTTGTATACGTACTCTTACAACTACTTGAACTTTGTATACAAAAAATTTAGATCTGTAGTTTTTGAGGTAGTGGTATGAACTGCGTACACTCTATCCTTAGCATACCCCACTTTATAAGAATACACTGACTATATTACTGTTGTTGTTGTTAAGTAGTAGCCATGGCAAAATATCTTAACCTTTAAGAAACAATTGCATACTTGCACTGCAAATCCAGATCCATAACTATCGAACCGAACTCAAAATGAGTTCTAATCACACTAACCGATGAGAAGAATATTACTATCATATTATATCACTAAACAGTAAAACTAGTAAAACTAGATACGGTTTCTCATAGCATATATTGTCGCATAGTATATTGAGAAACATTAAAACCTACTATAGGTTTCACATAATATATATTCTAGCATACATTCTAGAATGCTAATTACTAGCTTTTCTAATAAATATAATAGGGGTTAACACCCTAGCTTACAAAAACAAATAAGTTACAACATTTTATGGATGAGCCAAGCAAGATATTAAGCTAATCGAACCGCAAATATATTTCCTTCATTGAGCCAACTCATTTAGGGGGATTGATGAATCACACAATTTGCTCGTAGAAATCTATCAACTGCCAAAACACAAACAAAAAAAATGTTTCCATCAAGAGTCATCTAAGTAAAGCAAGATAAAACACTTTCTTAAACTAGAGTTAGAATTTAGAAGTATATCAGAACATTTGTCAAATAACAACCATTATTACCAAATAGAATGATGCAATGTTTGTTTTAAACATATTACAACGTGTTCAGGTATTAATCTAAAGTGATAATCCAAAAGAATTAGTGAGATTCTAATCAGGAAAGTACAATGAGGAAAAGATTAAAGTTTTAAAAATTCAGTTTACCGGGCACCATCAATGTACTACTTCTGAACTATTACAAGATGAGGTTATTGTGATTTTAAAACTAAATGCTAAAAGTTTCCATATTTAAGTGAAACTGAGAAATGATGCTATTCATGCACATGAAAATGTAAGATTCATTTTTTGGTGATGCAAGAATCAATAGAAGAGAAAAGAGAAATAGTTACCAGAAGCAGATTATTTATCTTAAGAAACTTGTTATCAACCTGCATTTCCTTTCCATCCAACCTTTGCAGGCAACCATTAAGAAAGGCTAAAATGTGAACTAAAAACTAATAGAAGAATTAGCAAAGCATCATCAAACTGAAAAGTTAGAATTAAACTGGCTCAAGTCAGTGGCATTTTTGAGCCATATTGTATCCAGTGAAGGCATAAAAGTTGACACTCAGAAGATGGAGGCTGTGAAGAATTGGCCAAGACCCACGACGCCTATGGAGATTCGTAGTTTCCTCGGGTTCGCAGGTTATTATAGAAGGTTTGTTGAAGGTTTTTCTTCTATTTCTGCACCCTTGACTAAGTTGACACATAAAGCCTCCAAGTTTCAATGGAATGATGCCTGTGAAAAGAGTTTCCAAGATCTGAAGAGCAAGTTGACTTCTACACCGGTATTGGTACTTCCTGAAGGCACAGAAGGGTATGCAGTGTACTGTGATGCTTCGAGAATTGGCTTAGGATGCGTATTAATGCAAAATGGTAGAGTAATAGCCTATGGCTCTAGACATTTGCGACCACATGAGAGGAATTATCCCCCACATGATCTTGAGCTAGCTGCAGTTGTATTTGCTTTGAAGATATGGTGCCACTACATATATGGGGTTCATGTTGACATATATACCGATCATAAGAGCCTGCAATATATCTTCAGTCAGAAAGATCTAAACATGAGGCAGCGGAGATGGCTTGAATTGTTGAAAGATTACGATGTTGATATCTTGTATCATCCAGGGAAAGCGAATGTGGTAGCGGATGCACTGAGTCATAAGTCCAAAATGGCATCTATAGAAAAGCAGGGGATGATTAAGGATCTTCACCAACTATCTAATTTGGGAGTTCGACTTCTCGAAACTCCAGAAAAAGAGGTTATTGTACGTAATGCAGCGGAATCTTCATTGATAGCTGAAGTGAAAGAGAAGCAGTATGCAGATCCAATTTTATTGCAGCTTAAGGAGGATGGACAGAGTGACGCGACAAAGGCATTTGAGCTTACGCGAGAAGGAGTGCTTCAGTGTCAGAATCGTTTATGTGTACCTGATGTAGTTGAGCTAAGAAAGAGAATTATGACAGAAACACACTGTTCAAGGTATTCCATCCATCCAGGGTCGACTAAAATGTATCAAGATTTGAAAGCAATATATTGGTGGAATGACATGAAGAAGAATATTGCCGAATTTGTAGCTGAATGTCCGAATCGTTAAAGAGTCAAAGTAGAACACCAGAAACCCGGTGGTTACACGCAATGTATAGATCTTTCAGTCTGGAAGTAGGACAAGATCAATATGGATTTCATCACGGGTTTGCCTCGTACATATCGGAAGTTTGATTCCATATGGGTGATCATTGATAGGCTTACCAAATCTGCGCACTTCTTACCGGTTAAGAAAACTTATACGGCGGAAGAGTATGCGAAGTTGTATATTAAGGAGATCGTTCGGTTACATGGAGTTCCAATTTCCATTATATCCGATCGAGGAGCCCAATTTACCGCGAATTTCTGGAAGTCTTTTCAAAGGAGTTTGGGGACACAATTAAATCTAAGTATGGCTTTTCATCCTCAAATGGACGGACAAGCGGAACGTACCATCCAGACACTTGAAGATATGCTACGAGCATGTGTATTAGATTTCAAAGGCAACTGGGATGATCACCTACCTCTTATCGAGTTTGCCTACAATAATAGCTATCATTCAAGTATCAAAATGGCACCATATGAAGCATTGTATCGAACAAAGTGTAGATCGTCAATAGGATGGTTTGAAGCAGGTGATGCGGTCTTGTTTGGACCGGATCTTGTTTACCAAGCAATGGAGAAGGTTAAAGTGATCCGACAACGGCTTGAAATAGCTCAAAGTCGACACAAATCTTATGTGGATGTTAGAAGAAGAGGACTTGAGTTTTCTATCGACGATTGGGTATTCTTGAAAGTATCACCAATGAAAGGAGTGATGAGGTTTGGCAAGAAAGGAAAGTTAAGTCCATGATACATAGGTCCGTACAAGATTATTCAAAGATTTGGACAAGTTGATTATGAGTTAGAGCTACCTCAAGATCTCTCAACAGTTCATCCCGTATTTCATGTTTCGATGCTTCGCAAGTACATCGGAGATCCATCGCACATCACTACTATGGAAGAGGTACAAATTACAGAAGATCTCACTTTTGAAGAAATGCCTATTGCTATTCTTGATCGCCAAATTAAAAAGATAAGGAATAAAGAGATAGCATCGGTAAAAGTACTTTGGAGGAATCAACAAGTTGAGGAAATCACATGGGAAGCCGAGGAAGCGATGAAGATTAAGTACCCTTACCTATTCAACGATGAGGAGGAAGTTCATGAGACGGAAGAAGAACAATAAAAAGTAAGTGTTTATTTTTATGCAAGTATGTTATGATGATGAATATGTTAATTGTAAGCTTGGACATGTCTTAATTGAGTAACTATGCTAACATTCGAGGACGTATGTTCTTAAGGGGGGGAGAATGTAACACCCCGTAAATTTTTCCGTACACTTATCGTGATTATATGGAGTCCTAAAGGCTTGCATATGGGTTAAATTAAGTTTATGGTGTTCGGAAGTATCACGTCAATAGTTGTATGTGTAGGCATTGAAATAAGCTTTCCAATGATATAAAGTTTGCCCAAAACAGAGGAGTATTTCATATAAGAGAGCACATTCGAAATTTCAAAACGGTGGCCGGGGAAGCCTGTGAACAGTAAATCTGCAGGAAAATTATTGTAGCTAGACAATTATATTTTTGGATCAACTTTAGACGATCATAACTCCTTGTACAAAAAGAACTGTGTGAGCTTCTATATATCAACGGAAATCTCCGAGAGTCTTCTCTCCGATGAAATTGGTTTCATCCAAATCCAATGTCTGAGTAAGGAGCTATACTCGTTTTACTACAGCCTACCAAAAAAAAAAACAGAATTGTGGGACAGACTTTTGGGTCAACTTTAAACGGCCATAAATCCTTCTACAGGAAGAACTGGGTGGTATACTTAATATGAAAATTAAATCCTTTTTAATTATGTTTCCAATTCAATTGGTTTCACCAAAATCCGATACCGGAGCAAAGAGTTATGATCAATTTACTTCAGCCTGTCAAAACTATCCACGGGGGACAGATTCGGATTTATTTAAATTTTTAGGGCAAAATGGTCATTTTCTATTACCTCTTGGACGAAAATTGGTCTTTATAAACCTACACTTAGACTCATATATATCTTATATCATCCAATTATTAAGAGAATGTGAAACCCTAGCCTAATTTCAACTTCAAATATTGTATGATTCAACCGTAGAAAATTCGAATTGGTTCCGTAGTTGTGTTCACCATCTCGAAAGCTTCGAGAAGCACCCCATGGTTATGTAAAGATGATTCTAAATACAAGAGTTCATTGTTAAGGTATGAATATTGTTTATTCTTGATTCTTATCCACGAATAAGTATTGATAAAGGATTATGAGTATTGTCTTGATGTGGGAAGATAACCAGAAACAAAGTTATGAATTGTTTTGTATAAATTGTTAGTAGTAAATTATGGAAGTTGTTGTATTGGATTATGGAGGATGAATTGTGGTGATATATCATTATATTAGTGGTTATGTATGCCTAGTGATCATGTTGGTATTGGATGGTGATTAAGAAGGGAAATAAAGGCTAAGAGTGTTGTTGAGGGATATTTCATGAAAATGCATGATATGTGAATGTAATAAGAGTATAAGAGGATGTATGTAGCACTCTTATTGATGAGTTAAAGGATTACTTCCTAGACATTATTTGGTGAAGTTAATACCTAAATGGTAAGGTTTGGTTGCTAATACTAGTTTGCCGCAAATGACTAATTGTAGATAAGTGTTCGAAGAGTATGGGAAGTCAAGTTGGACTTGTATTGAAGTGGTTATATAAAGGTATGTAAGACATACTCTATCTAATCTTTGGCATGAATAATGACCCATGGCACTCTCAAGTAAGCTTCCAACATTGCCCTACGACACATGGCACATAATAACATCGTATGATCTTCGACACTACCAATTGAACTTGTTTTCACTTTTAAGATGTCCGGCTAGTCAAAAAAATGTCCATATACTATTGTTGACTCCGAAATGGTTTAATGAGGTATCCATGATACTCTACTTCATCATCATGATATTGATTACCTATGTACATGTTTTTCCTATTGAGGTATCATGGTTTCAAGTTCCATAAGGTGTGACCACAAAGTAACTAATCTCAAAGATTAATTGAATTAAGAAATGGAATGTCTGTATTTTAAATTGATGATATGATGTATTGTATTAGTACCACTGATCAGTTGGTCATTGTATTATAAATATTATGTATATATGCTATTCCAGGGGTGGTCCCTGATGTGTTGTATTAGTACCACTGATCAGTTGGCCATTGTATGAAATATGTTATGTATTGATAAGGATTATGGGAATTAATGATATGAAAGTAATGTGCAGGTATCCCATCAGCTCTTTTAAATGTTGTCTATTCATACTGTTTATTCACTGGTATCTGGGTTCTGTTGATCTTTTGTATCTCATCTTGATACTCACTACCTTACATACTCAGTACATATTTCCGTACTGACGTCCCTCACGGGGGACCTGTATTCATGCCTGCAGGAACAGGTACTTTAGGTCATACGCCTCCGCAGTAAGAGTCAGGACATTCTGTTGTTAGTGGTGAGCTCCAGTTGTTTCGGGGCATCCCAAGTCGTTTCTATATGTATTTTTGGTATTTGTATAAAAGTCTTTTGTGGGCGGGAGTTTTTGCCGACCCTAACTCAGTTGTGTATCTATGTAGAGGCTTTTCTAGACATATTGTAAAGCCATAGGAGTGTTTGGTTGATAGACGTGATTGCTTTGACGGCTAATTACTGTTCATATATATATTTATGCGTGTCCGCTGGGCTGATACAGGTACTGTTTTCTTCTATTTTACAACGAAGTGCTGCCCAAATTTCTAATTTTCAAAAGTAATGTAAATGTGAAAGTATAGGTTATGAACGGGTTCTCCCGGGCCTCCTCGGCTACGAGTGCCAGTCCGCTCCAATGGGATTTGGGGTATGACAGTAGTAGTGTAGGGACGGCGATACGTAACGCCTGCATTCACTTAGGCAAATCCCGCATCGGTAGTGAAGGGGAACAAAGTGTGCCTTATAGGTGCATGGATACCTTCAACGTATGTGACGCGTTTTAAAACCGTGAGGGGCCGAGGCTCCAAAGCGGACAATTTCGCATGCGCCGGTGAGCTTGGGCTTTTACAGATAGTATCAGAGCCAGCATCGGTGCCGGTGGTGGGGCAAACCTCAGCGAGGACGCTGAGTCCCTACGGGGGGTGAGTGTAGGGACGGCGATACGTAACGCCTGCATTCACTTGGGCAAATCCCACATCGGTAGTGAATGGGAACGAAGTGTGTCTTATAGGTGCATGGATACCTTCAACGTATGTGACGCGTTTTAAAACCGTGAGGGGTCGAGGCTCAAAAGCGGACAATTTCGCATGCGCCGGTGAGCTTGGGCTGTTACACTATATTATATTGACTATAGTTAATTCTATATTGATTTCAAGATAAAAGTAATTTGAGACAATATTTCTCAGTGATTTTAGTAGAAATAGAGCTAAAGTTCTAGCTATGAGTTCAACAAAATTTAATTCTAAGAAATTCACTTAATATGTATATGTAGTTAATTAAATATTTGGTAAGTTGTGTTCTTAAAGACCCTAGAGTCTAAATAAAGTTAGAAGCCTCGAGTAGTATAGGAAGTTTAACTTTTGCGTCTTTGTATTATTTTTATCGGATCCAAAATTTTATTGGGTTAAACGGGTTGATAAATTTATTACTTAAAAAAAGAAGTTTAATATGACATGGTATCCAATTAAGAGACAAAGAAAATTTGTATCGTGTTAAATATATTTTGATAAAAATAACGATAGTCCTACAACAAACAAAAATGGTTTAACCAATCACCGGGACATCTTAACAAATATTTTTTGACAAAAAGATACAAAAGAAAACTCAGCCCAAGAAACTGTACAAAACAAAGAAGGGGACAACTAGGAGCATAGCTCCAATAGGTAGCAGATGACATATTTTGTAGAGGAATAAATATTGATAGCAAGTATACAACAAGTGTCAAGGAGATTGAAAATAACAATACTAGTAGAAGAATGGTACGGTGGCACCTCCACCTATACTAGAAATTGTTGGCCAAACAATGAGCAAACTAATTAAGCAACACAACTATCATTGAAGGAACCGTTGGTGATGGCCTGTCTTCCCCATATTTGCCTAACACAATTGTACTTTGTCTGGTAGTATCAGCTGATTAGTGAAAACATGAAGTCTCCTGGCATGCAAATAGGAGAATATAAAGTAGACTTTTTTGGCTGCAACTATATATCATGGTCACATCAACCTTATTCTTTCCCTTTGGAAGCTAATGTCTAGTGACCTTTTCTTTGGCAGCTAGAGAGGATGGTAAGGTCTATATAGATTCCTAAGCATTGTCTTTTGCATGATGTACTTCTTAAATAACCGGTGGACATGTATGAAATTTCTTCACCCTTAGTCAGAAATCTCAAAATCAAGTCATGCAAAAGTATAATTCTCTTCCAGAAAGAGGGTCTTATGAGATGCAAATCTTGATTGGTGAGTTTCAAATACTAAATGATTATTACCGAATCAACTAATATTTGATAGCTTCTAAATTTAACTTTAACAAGAAATTGATAGACATCGACAATGGCTCTCTTTTTACCTCATGACCATTGGAACCAACTACAAGAAGATATTTACCAACAATATGAATATCAAGAAATAGAAAATCAAAAAGGCTTTAAACAATTCCTCTATCTATTTTGTTCCCTTCCCCTTTTTCTTTGTACACTTACATCTACTTGAACTTTGTATACGTACTCTTACAACTACTTGAATTTTGTATACAAAAAATTTAGATCTGTAGTTTTTGAGGTAGTGGTATGAACTGCGTACACTCTATCCTTAGCATACCCCACTTTATAAGAATACACTGACTATATTACTGTTGTTGTTGTTATGTAGTAGCCATGGTAAAATATCTTAACCTTTAAGAAACAATTGCATACTTGCACTGCAAATCCAGATCCATAACTATGGAACCGAACTCAAAATGAGTTCTAATCACACTAACCGATGAGAAGAATATTACTATCATATTATATCACTAAACAGTAAAACTAGTAAAACTAGATACGGTTTCTCATAGCATATATTGTCGCATAGTATATTGCGAAACATTAAAACCTACTATAGGTTTCACATAATATATATTCTAGCATACATTCTAGCATGCTAATTACTGGCTTTTCTAATAAATATAATAGGGGTTAACACCCTAGCTTACAAAAACAAATAAGTTACAACATTTTATGGATGAGCTAAGCAAGATATTAAGCTAATCGAACCGCAAATATATTTCCTTCATTGAGCCAACTCATTTAGGGGGATTGATGAATCACACAATTTGCTCGTAGAAATCTATCAACTGCCAAAACACAAACAAAAAAAATGTTTCCATCAAGAGTCATCTAAGTAAAGCAAGAGAAAACACTTTCTTAAACTAGAGTTAGAATGTAGAAGTATATCAGAACATTTGTCAAATAACAACCATTATTACAAAATAGAATGATGCAATGTTTGTTTTAAACATATTACAACGTGTTCAGGTATTAATCTGAAGTGATAATCCAAAAGAATTAGTGAGATTCTAATCAGGAAAGTACAATGAGGAAAAGATTAAGTTTTAAAAATTCAGTTTACCGGGCACCATCAATGTACTACTTCTGAACTATTACAAGATGAGGTTATTGTGATTTTAAAACTAAATGCTAAAAGTTTCCATATTTAAATGAAACTGAGAAATGATGCTATTCATGCACATGAAAATGTAAGATTCATTTTTTGGTGATGCAAGAATCCATAGAAGAGAAAAGAGAAATAGTTACCAGAAGCAGATTATTGATCTTAAGAAACTTGTTATCAACCAGCATTTCCTTTCCATCCAACCTGTGCAGGCAACCATTAAGAAAGGCTAAAATGTGAACTAAAAACTAATAGAAGAATTAGCAAAGCATCATCAAACTGAAAAGTTAGAATTAAACTATCTAGCAAGATGTGTGCGAAAATTAGTAAAGCCACCGAGAGTATGAGGTAGGTTGTGCCCATGAACAAAACTGTCAAGTTACCTCCATTGAAAAATGAGAAAAAAACAGAAACAGAAGGAACAAATCACACTGGTCATACTTCATAGAATCTTACACACATATTAAATTGTTGTTATAGAAAAACAGACGACACAACTTCAAGAAAAAACAAAAGAAGTACCCCTTAAAGTATGATGTAAAGGGAACAACAGAATGAGTAAGACTGAAAATTTATTTGAAAACCTGAGATCTTTTAGCTCATCCTGACCATAATAAATTTGAAAATACACTATTCATCCCTCCAAAGACGGAGTATAGAGGGAAAATTCAAAGGGTGGTTAACGATGGCCATCTCTATTTTTTCCTCCAATATGAAGTATAGAGGTAAAGTGAAGGGTGTTTGGAGATGCCCTAATGCAGTCTAATAGTTGAACTTGAACTAAGAGTTTCTTACAACGATTATATATGGTGGACAAGTTATCAAAACAAAGTACAAACCAAAATGGAATGCAATTTAAACTAAAGGAGTCGGAAGTTAGATTATATTAGGTATATTTCACTTAACTGGTAAAAAAAAGATTTTGGTATATTAAATGAAAAAACTAAAGAGACACTAGGGAGGAAACATAGAAGGATGGTAAATTCCCATAAAGGCATGCTAAAAGTATTTTTTAAAGCAAATAAAGAAATCTAGATTAGCCATCTGGAGAACCCTGGCACCTCCAAAAGCTGCATGCTTTACTTGGATTGCTGCCCATGTAGCTTGTCTAACACAAGATAATTTATACAACATAGAGATTTCATCATACGCAGTGAATGATTTTCTGTGAAGAACTAGTGATTTCACATTCTGATTATCTGGGAAACATATATAGAAATAGAAATGTAGGTTTTAATTGACAAACCTCTTGGCAAGAAAGGTGATTGAAACATCGTCATGCTTATCATTGATGAAAGTTGTTGCATAGCCAACAGGCCTGATAAGTTCTGTAATGTACACATCTTCAGAAGCTTCATCTCTCTCTTGATGCTCTACTGCTTCAGCATCACCTTCTCCATCACCATTGCCATCAACACTTCCTTCGTCAACATCATCATCATCATCAGGAATTCCATCGTCAATCGAAATTTCCTCAGGCACTTCATTTATCTCTTCTTCTTCCTCCTCTTCTTCTCCAGCCATCGGAGACAGCGGCTCCTCATCCTCATCCTAGCCGGCGTCTTCAGAATCTTCATGCTGCACAACAGGTTCAATTTCAAAAAAACCCTCAGAGTCTCCATCGCCTTCAGAACTTTCTTCTTCTATCGGAATCTCATCCGACTGTTCATTCTCCTCTTCAGATTCTATTTCTTCTCCGGCCAGAAGAGGCATCGGATCCTCCTCACCGTCTCTAGCAACAACATCTTCAGGAGGTTGATGATCGTCAGCAACTTCTACGACTAAATCGAACTCACGGATGTCGCCGGTGGAGTTGTCGATGTCGGATGCAAAGCTTGAGTTGGCCATTCTCTATTGCTAAGATTTTCTTTTTCACTGTAGAGTCTTAACGAGTCTCTTGGGCAAGTTTTCAAAAGGACTAAAACTATTTTGCCAAAGTTCCAAACTTGATGAATAATTTATCAAAAAGATATCGAAGGGGTTTTTGGTCTTTTCCCACTTTTTTAATTCTCAGATATATCCAGAATGCAGATGAGGGTTTCATTATCTCCCAAAACATCCAAAGGTTAGGGTTTCTTCCTCCAGAACAAACCCAAAATCCTTCTCCAAGAAATTCAAGAGTTCACCATAGATTTTACAAATTGAGTTGAAATTCAAGTTTCCCAAGTCAAAGGCTTCAAGAAGTCTCTCTCAAGAGTAAGAAAAAGAGTTTCAAACAAGTTTGTTTATCTAAGTCACAATCTAAGGTATGTGGGGGTTTTGAACAAGGGTAATCTTTCCACCCTTGTGCCCAAAGGCTTATTTTAAACTTCAAGTTTTTTCAATTTATGAGATTTCACATAAAAATTGAGTTAGGGTTTTTCACCCATTTTCATTAATTGCAAAATTTTGATGTTTCCCATGAATTGAAGGTCAAATAGCATGATTGTATTTATTTTCTTAAGAAATTGAAGCTAGGTTTATACCCTATGTTGCTATTCATGAGATTATGAAATTTTCATGGTTTTAGAAGTTGAATTTCATGAGCATGTTTATATTCTAGTACATATATATAAGCTGAAATCTCTAGATTTTAAGATGATTATGAATGTTTTGCTATCAAGCATGAGTTTCGAGATGTTGAGTCATGAGACTTTTATTATGATTTATTCTCTAATATCATGATTGAGTTGATTGAAATCTTTTTAAGAAGATTGTCTTGAATTTGAGTTAAGAAAGGAATCCACATTGAGTAGATTTAAATCAAATAGAATTATGTTTTGGTCTTCATTATAGACCCTTGAGTTATCTTTAGGTGGATTTCCTAAGTGTTCTGAGATGTGTATGGGAGCATTATTTAGCACTGAGTTGGGTATGATTCCAAGGTCTCATACCCCAGAACTACATGCCACCATAGGTTCGAGATTTATGGGCCCATGGCCGATATAGTGATCACTAAAGATGAGGTTCTACCATGTGGCAAGGATAGAACAACTCTCCCCAATATGGGTGAGACGTTGGACTCCATGTAGCTCACATAGTTTATGTCGGTTATAAGAAACTCCCAAGTCCCAAGTATGCCAAGTCTAAAAGAGTTCTAGAGTTCCCAAAGTTTTGTAATTCCAAGAGTCATAGAGTTCCCAAGTCTTAAAGTTTCTAAAAGTCCTGAGTTCTTAAGTATTCAAGAAGTTTTACTCTCCATGAGATAAAAGTATGAGTTTGAAAACATTGTTTAAAGCTTTCTTTAGTCTTTGAGTATATAGAATAAGAGAAGAGTATAGATTTTAAACCTAAAGTATAATGACTCACGAGATTTGTGTTACATTCTTCATTATACATGATTTATGACCTGTATGTTTTATACTTATTCAAGCCATATGAGTCATTCTTAATTGCATGCATGATTTTATTAAAGAGTATTGATGTTGTTTTAGGTAAATGCATACACCCCCATATACTCAGTATATTCCCAAGTGCTGATCCACATATACGTCTATGTGCTACATTGTCTTATAATGTAGGTTCAGGTGCTTAGTCCCAGCCTCATCAGTTATTTCCATTTACCTTTGTTTACATCTCCACAGGGGTGAGTCCTCATGGTTCGAGGACCCATCTTCAGATATTTCATTATTTTAGTAGATATGTTATTGGTTTTAGTTCATTTTGAGTCAGTTGGGGACCTATCCCAATGGTTCTCTAGTTCATGAAGTAGTAGAGGCTTTGTCAAACTAGTTATCAGATTGTTAGCATATTGAGATTTCCAGTATTATGGCCATTTGGACAGAGTATTTTCTTCGTATTTCCTATCATTTGATATAACAGTGCCAGTGTTATGTTTATTTCATCTCGAAATAAGTTATTATATGTAGTAATAGGCTCAAAGGGTTATCTTGGGGATACTTGTAGCCTTAATGTCATACCCCAAATCCCATTGGAGCGGACTGGCACCCGTAGCCGAGGAGGCCCGGGAGAACCCGTTCATAACCTATACTTTCACATTTACATTACTTATGAAAATTAGAAATTTGGGCAGCACTTCGTTGTAAATAGAAGAAAACAGTACCTGTATCAGCCCAGCAGACACGCGTAAATATATATATGAACAGTAATTGGCAGTCAGAGCCATCACGTCTATCAACCAAACACTCCTATGGCTGTACAATATGTCTACAAAAGCCTCTACATAGTTACACAACTGAGTCAGGGTCGGAACAAACTCCCGCCCACAAAAGACTTTTATACAAATACCAAAAATACATATAGAAATGACTTGGGATGCCGCGAAACAACTGGAGCTCACCACTAACAATAGAATGTCCTGGCTCTTACTGCGGAGGTGTACGACCTGAAGTACCTGTTCCTGTAGGCATGAATACAGGTCCCCGTGAGGGACGTCAGTACGGAAATATGTACTGAGTATGTAAGGCAGTGAGTATCAAGATGAGATACAAAAGATCAACAGAACCCAGATACCAGTGAATAAACAGTATAAGTAGACCACACTTAAAAAAGTTGATGGGATACCTGCACATTACTTTCATATCATTACTTTCCGTAATCCTTATCAATACATAACATATGTCATACAATGGCCAACTGATCAGTGGTACTAATACAATACATCAGGGACCACCCCTGGAATAGCATATATACATAATCTTTATAATACAATGGCCAACTGATCAGTGGTACTAATACAGTACATCATGTCATTAATTTAAAATAAAGACATTCCATTTCTTAATTCAATTAATCTTTGAGATTGGTTACTTTGTGGTCGCACCTTATGGAACTTGAAACCATGATACCTCAATAGGAAAAAAAACATGTAAATAGGTAATAAATATCATGAAAATGAAGTAGAGAATCATGGATACCTCATTAAACCATTTCGGAGTCAACAATAGTATATGGACATTTTTTTTTGACTAGCCGGACATCTTAAAAGTGAAAACAAGTTCAATTGGTAGTGTCAAAGATCATATGATGTTATTATGTGTCATGTGTCGTAGGAAAATGTTGGAAGCTTACTTCATAGTGTCATGGGTCATTATTCATGCCAAAGATTAGATAGAGTATGTCTTACATACCTTTATATAACCACTTCAATACAAGTCCAACTTGACTTCCCGTACTCTTCGAACACTTATCTACAATTAGTCATTTGCGGCAAACTAGTATTAGCAACCAAACCTTACCATTCAGGTATTAACTTCACCAAATAATGTCTAGGAAGTAATCCTTTAACTTATCAATAAGAGTGCTACATACATCCTATTATACTCTTATTACATTCACATATCATGCATTTTCATGAAATATCCCTCAACATCACTCTTAGCCTTTATTTCCCTTCTTAATCACAATCCAATACCAACATGATCACTAGGCATACATAACCACTAATATAATGATATATCACCACAATTCATTCTCCATAATCCAATACAACAACTTCTATAATTTACTACTAACAATTTATACAAAACAATTCATAACTATGTTTCTGGTTATCTTCCAACATCAAGACAATACTCATAATCCTTTATGAATACTTATTCATGGATAAGAATCAAGAATAAACAATATTCATACCTTAACAATGAAATCTTGCATTTAGAATCCTCCATACATAACCATGGGGTGTTTCTCGAAGCTTTCGAAATGGTGAAGACAACTACGGAACCAATTCTAATTTTCTAAGGTTGAATCACAAAATATTTGAATTTGAAATTAGGCTAGGGTTTCACCTTCTCTTCATAATTGGATGCTATATGATATATATGAGGCTAAGTGTAGGTTTATAAATACCCATTTTCGTCCAAGAGGTAATAGAAAATGACCATTTTGCCCTAAAAATTTAAATAAATCCGAATCTATCCCCAGTGGACCGTTTTGACAGGCTGAACTTTGCTCCGGTATCAGATTTGGGTGAAACCAATTGCATTGGAAAGATAATTTAAAGGGATTTCATTTTTATATAAATTATACCACTCAGTTCTTCCTGTACAAGGAGTTATGGTCGTTTAAATTTGACCCAAAAATCTGTCCCACAATTCTGTTTTTTTTTTTGGTAGGCTGTAGTAAAACGGGTATAGCTCCTTAATGAGACATTGGATTTGGATGAAACCAATTTCATCGGAAAGAAGACTCTTGGAGATTTTCGTCGATATATAGAAGCTCACACATTTCCTTTTGTACAAGGAGTCATGATCGTCTAAATTTGATCCAAAAAAATAATTGCCTAGCTGCAGTAATTTTCTTGCAGATTTACTATTCACAGGCTTCCCGACCACCGTTTTGAAATTTTGAATGTGCTCGCTTATATGAAATACTCCTCATTTTTGGGCAAACTTTATATCGTTGGAAAGCTTATTCCAATACCTACACATACAACTATTGACGTGATACTTCCGAACACCATAAACTTAATTTAACCCATACGCAAGCCTTTAGGACTCCATATAATCGCGATAAGTGTACGAAACAATTTACGGGGTGTTACATTCTCCCCCCCTTAAGAACATTTGTCCTCGAATGTTAGCATAGTTACTCAATTAAGACATGTCCAAGCTTACAATTAACATATTCATCATCATAACATACTTGCATAAAAATAAACACTTACTTGTTATTGTTCATCTTCCGTCTCATGAACTTCCTCCTCATCGTTGAATAGGTAAGGGTACTTAATCTTCATCGCTTCCTCGGATTCCCATGTGATGTCCTCAACTTGTTGATTCCTCCAAAGTACTTTTACCGATGCTATCTCTTTATTCCTTATCTTTTTAATTTGGCGATCAAGAATAGCAATAGGCATTTCTTCAAAAGTGAGATCTTCTGCAATTTGTACCTCTTCCATAGTAGTGATGTGCGATGGATATCCGATGTACTTGCAAAGCATCGAAACATGAAATTCGGGATGAACTGCTGAGAGCTCTTGAGGTAGATCTAACTCATAAGCAACTTGTCCAAATCTTTGAATTATCTTGTACGGACCTATGTATCGTGGACTTAACTTTCCTTTCTTGCCAAACCTCATCACTCCTTTCATCGGTGATACTTTCAAGAATACCGAATCGTCGATAGAAAACTCAATTCCTCTTCTTCTAACATCCACATAAGATTTGTGTCGACTTTGAGCTATTTCCAACCGTTGTTGTATCACTTTAACCTTCTCCATTGCTTGATAAATAAGATCCGGTCCAAACAAGACCGCATCACCTGCTTCAAACCATCCTATTGGCGATCTACACTTTCTTCCATACAATGCTTCATATGGTGCCATTTTGATACTTGAATGATAGCTATTATTGTAGGAAAACTCAATAAGAGGTAGGTGATCATCCCAGTTGCCTTTGAAATCTAATACACATGTTCGTAGCATATCTTCAAGTGTCTGGATGGTACGCTCTGCTTGTCTGTCCATTTGAGGATGAAGAGCCGTACTTAGATTTACTTGTTCCCCAAACTCCTTTGAAAAGACTTCCAGAAATTCACGGTAAATTGGGCTCCTCGATCGGATATAATGGAAATTGGAACTCCATGTAACTGAACAATCTCCTTAATATACAACTTCGCATACTCTTCCGCCGTATAAGTTGTCTTAACTGGTAAGAAGTGCGCAGATTTGGTAAGCCTATTAATGATCACCCATATGGAATCAAAATTCCGATATGTACGAGGCAAACCCGTGATGAAATCCATATTGATCTTGTCCCACTTCCAGACTGGAAGATCTATACATTGCATGTAACCACCAGGTTTCTCGTGTCTACTTTAACTCTTTGACAATTCGGACATTCAGCTACAAATTCGGCAATATTCTTCTTCATGTCATTCCACCAATATATTGTTTTCAAATCTTGATACATCTTAGTCGACCCTGGATGGATGGAATACCTTGAACAGTGTGCTTCTGTCATAATTCTCTTTCTTAGCTCAACTACATCAGGTACACATAAACGATTCTGACACTGAAGCACTCCTTCTCGCGTAAGCTCAAATGCCTTTGTCGTGCCACTTTGCACATCCTCCTTAAGCTGCAGTAAAATTGGATCTGCATACTGCTTCTCTTTCACTTCAGCTATCAATGAAGATTCCGCTACATTACGTAAAATAACCTCTTCATCTGGAGTTTCGAGAAGTCGAACTCCCAAATTAGCTAGTTGGTGAAGATCCTTAATCATCCCCTACTTTTCTATAGATGCCATTTTAGACTTACGACTCAGTGCATCCGCTACCACATTTGCTTTCCCTGGATGATACAAGATATCAACATCGTAATCTTTCAACAATTCAAGCCATCTCCACTGCCTCATGTTTAGATCTTTCTGACTGAAGATATATTGCAGGCTCTTATGATCGGTATATATGTCAACATGAACCCCATATAAGTAGTGGTGTCATATCTTCAAAGCAAATACAACTGCAGCTATCTCAAGATCATGTGTGGGATAATTCCTCTCATGTGGTCGCAACTTCCTAGAGCCATAGGCTATTACTCTACCATGTTGCATTAATACGCATCCTAATCCAATTCTCAAAGCATCACAGTATACTATATACCCTTCTGTGCCTTCAGGAAGTACCAATACCGGTGTAGAAGTCAACTTGCTCTTCAGGAAACTCAGCATCATTCTATTGAAACTTGGAGGCTTTATGCGTCAACTTAGTCAAGGGTGCAGAAATAGAAGAAAAACCTTCAACAAACCTTGTATAATAACCTGCCAACCCGAGGAAACTACAAATTTCCGTAGGCGTCGTGGGTCTTGGCCAATTCTTCACAGCCTAAATCTTCTGAGTGTCAACTTTTATGCCTTCACTGGATACAATATGGCCCAAAAATGCCACTGACTTGAGCCAAAACTCACATTTAGAAAACTTCGCATACAGCTTACGATCACGAAAAATCTGCAACGCCTGCCTTAAGTGATTAACATGGTCCTCTTCTGATCTAGAGTAGACCAGAATATCATCTATGAAAACTATCACTAACACATCTAGAAACGGCTTAAACAGTCTATTCATCAGATCCATAAAAACTGTGGGTGCATTTGTCAGCCCGAATGACATAACCAGGAATTCATAATGACCATACCGTGTTTGGAAAGTTGTCTTGGGTATATCTTTATCCTTGACTCTCACTTGATGATAGCCTGATCTCAAGTCAATCTTGGAAAAACACTAGGCACCCTGCAACTGGTCAAATAAATCATCAATTCATGGAATAGGGTATTTATTCTTGATAGTCACCTTATTCAATTGTCGATAGTCAATACACATCCTCAGCGAACCATCTTTCTTACGCACAAACAATACTGGTGCTCCCCAAGGGGACATAAACTGCCCTATAGCTCTGGCCCGCTTAGAATATCCTTTTTCTGATTCCTGGGTTCTTCTTCTTTGCCTCTGATCTTCTATCTTCTGAGCGAAAGCTTGTATCCTCGCTATATCCATGTCTTTGTTCAAAGAAGCAATGGTACAATCTCTAACCAAGTATGGTTCCAATCTATCCACATAGTGATGAACTCTGTCATCCATAGTAGCTACCACATTAGAAGCATATCGAGACAAGGAGTTAAATCAAAGACTATACTCCCTTACACTTATATTACCCTGACGAAGATTTAAGAATTGACTTGCACGGGCTTGACGAGTCTCAAATGGAAGATAAGGATCAATAAATGCATCTTTGAACTTTCCCCACGTAGTTGGAGGTGCATCAATACCCCTAGATCGTTTCCAATCCTCTTACCACAATATAGCCTCTCCTTTCAGTCTATATGCTGCTAGCTCAACCATATCTTTACTGGATATGTGCATAACATCTAGAGCCCTTTGGGTTTGATCGACAAAGTCCTGCGGGTCTTCGTTAATATCTGATCCAGTAAAAGTAGGAGGATCCAGTTTTAGAAAATCCTGTGTCCGAAGGCTAGCTGCTCTATCCGTACCACTAGAACCCGTGGTAGGAATAGCTTGCCCTTGAACTTGACCGGCAACTATACGCGTCAGAAGTTGTACTGCATCCCTCAAATATCGATCAACAACATTAATAGATGGCCCTTCCAGAGGAGAAGAAGCTCCTGATATATGCTCATCTTGAGACTCACTTTGTTCAGCTTGTGCCGGTGGTGACTTACTAGTACCTTCTCTGGCCACTACATCCACTCGCTTCCACTTATTCTTTCTCCTTGTAACTGGCATCGTTACTATAATAAATTTAAAAAAAATTGGATTAAGCGATCGATTATGACTATATCTCTAATATGGGCTCTATTGCACGATCTAAGAAATAGAGAGTGAAAACAATCCCTAAATGTCCAATAGCCTCCTGCTTATAGATGTGGTGCACAACACACCGATAAAAGATATTCTACGTAGACATGGCTTTGTAGACTCACTAGGACGAACTTCTCTGATACCACTTCTTTGTAGGGACGGCGATATGTAACCCCTGCATTCACTTAGGCAAATCCCACATTGGTAGTGAAGGGGAACGAAGTGTTCCTTATAGGTGCATGGATACATTCAATGTATGCGATGCGTTTTAAAACCGTGAGGGGCCGAGGCTCCAAAGCGGACAATTTCGCATGCGCCGGTGAGCTTGGGCTATTACAGATGGTATTAGAGCCAGCGTCGGTGCCGGTGGTGGGGAAAACCTCAGCGAGGACACTGAGTCCCTACGGGGGGTGAGTGTAGGGACGGTGATACGTAACGCCTGCATTCACTTGGGCAAATCCCACATCGGTAGTGAAGGGGAACGAAGTGTGCCTTATAGGTGCATGGATACCTTCAACGTATGTGACGCGTTTTAAAATCGTAAGGGGCCGAGGCTCTAAAGCGGACAATTTTGTATGCGCCGGTGAGCTTGGGCTGTTACACTTAAGCACCATGTGACATCCCGGGAGGAGATTTCAGGTTGTTACATATCGTCATTATTGAATTTGTTGATATACATCCTTCCTCTACCGTGCCTCTATGGAAGCCATAGCCTTGCCATTGTCCATTTTCTCTGTAATTTTTTTCACCTTCAAAATCTTTAAAGGATGTCTGAGCTTTAAGAAGCTTCTCAAATGACTCTTCTTTTCATCTTTTTGTGAGCTTGTAAAAAACCTTCAATTGCTCTATTGTCATAGAATCTAAAATTATTAGACTCCTCAATATCACACACTACATAATCAAATTTATGTGTTAAAGAGTGAAATGTCTTTTCTACTACACGCACATTATCTACTTCCTCCTCGTACCTTATTAGTTGATTAACAACAACCATCACTCTTGAACAGGAATTCAATATGGATTCATATTCTTGCATTCTTAAAACTTAAAAATCAGCCCTTAGAGGTTGAAGTTTTACCTTCTTCACTTTATCAAATCCTTAGAGAGACTTTTGTAAAATCTCCCAAGCTTTCTTCAAGGTGGTTGCATCAGTCGTCTTCTCAAACATACCATCATCTAGACATTAGTGGATGAGAGTGAGAGTCTGTTGATCTTTCTTTCTTGTCTTAATCAAGAGATCTTTTTTATTTAGAGATAGAGTCTTCTCGTTGGAGAATTTTGTATACCCTTTGTCTACAATTTCCCAAACATCTTGAGATCCAAGAATGACTTTCATTTGTAAGCATCATTTTTTCATAAATTTTTTTTGTACAGGACAAACAAATAATTCCACCCAAGATAATATCCACACAAAAATAGCAATAACAAGAGAGTAACTACGACATCAGATATTATAATACCGGGGTGAAAAAATACTCAAATAGAGTAATACAGTAATACTGATTACAACTTAATAGTGTCAAAAAAATAATGCTCTTATAAAAGAATCAACACTTTATTATTTCACACAATTCACTATAATATTACTCCCACACTATTTTTCTCACAAACTATAGAATATCAGACGATTACTCTTGTGTCTCTCTATTACTCTCTCTTATTTTGGTGTGTTTCAAAATGAATTAGAACTCATATATTTATAGATGACTTTCCAAACTTTAAACTATCAAATTACATGTTACAACATCATGTCGGAACACCAATTTGCAAATCATATTGCAACACCAATTTTCAGATCAATGTCATCACATTAAGCATGTTGCAAAACTAATTTGCTTTATTTAATTATTTTGAATTCCACAAACCTACATTTAGTATTTCCAATCTCACTTTGTGTCATTACATTGAGTATGTCATTATTTTCTTATATATTATTCAATACACCTTCAACATGTGACTTAATTGTACTAAGCTAGAAAGAATCACCTCTATATTCTTTTCAGCAAGAAAGGGTGGTAGGGTCTATATAAATTCCAAAGCATTGTCTTTTACACTATTTAGTACTTAAATAACCGATAATTGGAGATGTATGAAATTTCTTTACCTTTAATCAAAAATCTCAAAATGAAGCCATGCGAAAATATGAATCTCTTATAGGAAGATGGTTTCATGTCATGCAAATGTTAATTAGTAAGATTGGAATACTAAATGACTAGTGCCAAATGAAATTAACTAAAATGCACTGACGGTGTAAACTTTTTTACACCTTCATACAAATTTAAAGCCTATTAAAGGTAAATTTTAAAATATTAATTTATTTTCTTTAAAAGATAAGCTATAAATAAGGAAAATAACACTACAGTTAAATTTACCTAATTAATGATGAACTTGTTTATCAAAAATATAAAATATTCCTACGTATTTTTTGTTTTCATCATTATTGGCCAGTTTAAAATTTACATATTCTGCTTCTCTAATACAATTGAAAAATTTAGCATCATACCTTAGGGAAACAATCCGCATTGTTGTTATTGTTAGAATTTTTATCTTTATTTTCTTACAAATTTAAGTTTTACATTTCTTAGAAGAAAAATAAAAGTAATATCCTAATTACTTTACTTTTTCTAAAAGAAAAATATATAAGTATTTTTCCATATTTGGCTAACGTCTTTCTTGGAGGAATGATTTTGGCCCCCTTCTCATACAATAACACAATAGCATCCACAATGTAGTCCTTTAGTAGTTTTGTTTAGGGGGACATTTTCTCTCAAATAGTTTTTATGTTTTTTTAATTTAGTTTTAATATGTATACCAATTGGCCAAACCAAATTCAATAATATATTTTTTATTATTATTTTCTTTGTCATCTAAATTATCATCTCCAAGATTTGCAACTTTAAGCTTCCGCATGATGCCCTCTCAATTTCGAACCCAACAAATTGGTACTACAAAAAACAGCGTTTAGCAATAGAAAAAATACGTTGCTAATCAACATATATCCATCGCTATATCGATTTAGAGACGGATCAACAACGGAATATTTGTCGTTTCTATTTTGCTAGTTGCTAACCTTTTAGCAATGAAAAAAATGAAATTCGTTGCCAATTTTGCAACGTCATAGTGACGACCTGTATTCGTTGCCATTTGTAGCAAGGAATATTTTCATTGTTATATTTATAAATGTCGTTACTAATTTTGTAATGTATTTCATCATTTTGATTATTTCATGACCAATTATTTCATTGTTAGTCAATCGCTATAAATTTTGTTATTTAGTCTCCAATTTTTGTGAAAGAAGATAATTTTTCTCAATCCATTGCAATAAATTTTGTTATTTAGGCTCCAGTTTTGGCAACAAAAAATAAGTTTTCACAATTCGTCGCAAATGTTTTTCTTTGGCAATGATAAAATTTGTCGCTAAATCTGTCGTCGTTAGTTTTCTTCCAAAACCTTTTAAATTTGTATTTTAAATACACCCTATAGAATCATATTAAAATCATATTATTAAATTCTTAAAATATCCAACATTCCTATTAAAGAACCCACATATATAGATAGCAAAATCTAAACATCCACAATACCAAACATAACAACATCTAAACACATAATTATGTCCAAAACATCCATAGTACTAAACATCTACCAACTATCCATAAAAGAACCTGCATCATCCACAATACCAAATATAGAAAAATCTAAACACAATTATGTCCAAAACATCCATATTACCAAACATCTACAAACTATTCTTAAAAGAACCCACATCCATCAAGTGTATACTGTTGTTGCAAAGTTTTAAGCATTTCAACAAAATAAATCATCAAAAACCAATGCACTGATCGTCAAAAGTATCAAAACTGATCAAGATTGCAATCATCATCTAAGGAATCAAGATCGTCAAAAGTAGTAGCATGAGGTGTCTCAACTGATCATGAAGAAATCAACTTTTGTACCTTCTCAATGACAATAGGAATAAACTAATTTTTAAGTGTGGGAATCAATTGCTTCACAAACTCATCCAAATTCAAATCTGCAGTTGATTTCAATTCATGAGAAGCTGAAGATGAAGTCTTTTCACAAAAAAACACAAAGAGTTTGCTCATAGTAGCCTTTTGCTTCAAATCCAAGACCAAATACTCTTCGCTTCTTTTCTCCTCCGGTACTTGGTATTATACTTATTTTTGATCAATATTAGATTCAGATAATGTTTTTGTCATAATATTTCTTCATATCTTTCCTGTAATAGAGGAAGTGAAATTATAACAAATTGTACATAAAAATGATTAGCTACCAAAAACTACTTTAAACTAAAAAAAAATAAGAATTAAGTAAACTACTACATTAAGATTTAGTCTTACATGAACGATTTGGGATCGTTCATCAACGAAATATTTTTCATCATGATCATGTGTGTGAACATGCAAATGTAACTCATTTGGTGTCGGATCTCGACCCATTTCAACAGCCTGTAAAAAAAAGTGTTGAGCATTGTACTACAACAAAACTGCTAGACTATTCATTTCACATATTAAAGTGTAACTCACTATTTTAAACTTTGAATACAACACCATCAGCAGCTAATAGAAAGGAAAGGAATCAACACAGTTACATAAAAGGGAAAATATGGCAAATGCATATGCATGGGCAGTACAATGTGGGAAATGCATCACTACTGTTTTTATAAAAACAGCAGGAAAATTTTCATGTGCAGCAAAATGTAGGAAATGCATACATACTATTTTAATAAACATAGTAAGGAAATGTCATCCTAACATCTACATACTATTTTCATATAAAAAATTACTATAAGGAAATTTTTTTAAAAAGTTGTCACAATAGCAGCAGCCACAAGGTCAATTTGGATAAATCTACTTCAAACTCAATGTCAATACATAAGAGAAGCAACCACAAGATTAACACGCAACACATGAGAGAAGAAACACCCACCACACAAGGATAAATATACTTCAAACTCAATGTTAATATAATAGTAACACTTGTTGTAATGTTGATCATTTTTTCTACCACTATAGAACTATTAGGGACTATGAAACCAGCTAAAACAATCCTATTGAAACAAATTAGGGGGTAGTACTTGAAATATATACTTACAAGTGTCTTTTGGGACTCTCCAATTGAGATTGATCCTTCCGTGTGAGTTTCAGTAGCAACTTCTTTGCTGCCACGATGATTCTGTGAATTTATTTTTGACTTTTCAACACACTTAGGATCTGCCCAAAGTCGTTGTCAGCTTTTCCCAACATCTTCATGTATAAAATCTTGCCTAATCTCTTTCTCCTTGATTTTAGCAATGAAATTTCTATACACAGTTGTTGTCTTAATCTGACACTATTTCTTTACTGCAGCATCACTAATAGAAGAATACCAATAGAAGTATTTCTGAAATAAATTTTCAAAATACCACATTAATATTGTATTTATAAAAGTAAATGCACTTTAAAAACTCAATTATGATGAAGATGTATACCTTGAATTCCCTAAAATAGCCATCTTTTATATCACATAAGGCACCTTTTCAATTGATCCATTTTAATCAAGTTCACTTTTGAAAGACTCGTGTATGCTATTGGAACATTCTTTAGAAGGTTGCAATCTGTATCAATGTGACGACATTATTTAGAGGTCTATTATAAATAAAAAATAATATATAATAATAATAATATTAATAATAGAAAAAAATAAACTAACCCTGCAAAAGTTATAGTAACAAGGGTCTGAACATGGCTCCTATTGAAATTACCTTCTCTATTTATGTAGGGGTACTACTATGATTAGAAGTTGGACCACCTATGCCACTAGTTGCTTGAGGACTAAAAATAGGAGTGGGAATCGTATGCTTGTTTACAGTAAGAACAGGAATATTACTCCTAGCTGCTGACTTGCCTACATGCCATATGATTCCTCGATCTCGACCTCTACCTCAAATCATATCTATTAAAATAATTGTACTAGTTAATGTGAAAATAAGATGCAAATTATGTACAAGAACTCATAACAACATACAACATTATAATTTTGGAATCCCATTACATGGAATCCTACAAAATACCTCACAACAACATACCTCACTGTAATTCTAGAATCCCATGTAACACTGGAATACTTACAAAAAAAACCAACAATAGATCAACAACCAACAATAGAAAAAGAACCACCAATAGAACCACCAAAATACTACAAAATACTCACGACAAGAACCACCAACAGAACCACCAAAATGCTACAAAATACTCCCATTGTAATTTTGTCCACAAGAACTCCTCTCAAATCAAGAACCTCCAACATATCATCAACCAGAAAAAATTAAAACATATATCTATATATATATATACAGAAGCAAAAAAACCACAAGTTGATTATATTTATCCATTTTCAAGGATGAAGTCGATTAGTTAAGACCCTCACCTATTTGGTTCTTTAGAGTAATGTACCTTCAGTTATTGTGTTGATTTGGTTTGGAGTAGTGGGAGATGATTCAGGTGCTGTAGGGTTACTACTATAACTAGAAGTTTGAACCGTTTATAATTTGAGGAATTAATGGCTGAACTCGATTCGTATCTTCTTGACCACCCTTTAAATCTGTTTAAGGACTAAAACCATCTTGAGGACTAACAGTAGTAGGAGTGAAAATAGTAGGTATGTTTTCAGTAACATCAGGATTACTCCTAAGTACATATACTTGCCTACATGCGATGTGCTTCTGCGACCTCGACCTCTACCTCTACCTCTAGATATATCTCTAAAAGAAATTATATTAGTTAAGTGGAAATAAGATGTAAACTGAATAATCCCAAGAGAACCAGACAACAATATGTAGATAAGGTATCAGAAAATGTAAAAGCACAAATCTAATCCAAAAAATAAAAGCTCATATTTCTTTTTTTAGGCCAGTCAAATCTGCAATAAATATGTACACTAAATCCTATCTAATTAAAAGATAGTCACAACAACATAGAGGGGGGATCAGAGATGGTAGATAATATACTTTTGAACATCAATTTTTGCATCTTTATAGAAAACTTGTAAGCAAAAAGAAAGCATAGGTGTAGCCTAAAAACATTGATGAGAAATAAAAGAGTCAAAAAATGACAAGCAGAGCCTGTAGCAACAAGTTTGGAATAAACAACAAGTAAAGATAAAAAAAATAATACTAGTTCGATAAAATTACTGCTCACAAAATAAAATTAAGATACAATAGCATGTTTTTTATCAAGCACCAATCACTATCTGTATCTTCTTCAAAATCTTCTTCTTCATCATCCTTAGTTTCCTTAGTTTCATATTCTTCTTCTGTAGCATCCTCTTGGATCTCATGATGCTCTTATAATAAAACATCATTAATGAGTTCATCCATTTCAATTAAGCCACTATTTGGATCATGTAAGTGTATACTTTCATCCGTGGCAACACTCATGCCTACCTCATAGACTTGAACTTCTTCAACTTAAATGGAATATTCAGTTCTGTAGTTGTTTCAATTTCCTCATCGGGGAATTCAACAACATTTCGAGGTTTGACCTTCAATACAGCTTCCCAACCATCCTTGTCCTTTTTCTTGCTAGTATAAGACACATAACACACTTGAGTTGCTTGCATTGCCAGAATAAAAGATTCATATTTTTTATATCACCAACGTTGGTTAATCTTAATCAATTTATACTGATTATACTTTTTAACACCAACATCCATTGTTGGGTTAACCCACTCATATTTGAATAGTACAGTTCACTTTAAAGGTGTTTCACAGTATTCCACTTCTATGATCTCTCTATCCACTCATAGAAATCAACAAAATTTGAATTTGAGATTCAAGATTCAATGTTCATTGTTGATCTTGCTCTACCATAAAAATTTGTATGAAACTTGTTAACAAAATACACTAAATGAGATGTAGCGTCTATCAATGGTCGACGAGCAAGACTACGTAGGAATTCATTCTCAATATGATTGAGTCGGACTTATTTAGAAGATTATAAAATTTAATTCAATTTCATAACTCAATTTAAGTGCATAATTGTATAGAAGATATTAATTTTTGAAGCCTTACATATTCCTTGAACCATATAGAAAAATTTGCTTCAAGGCTCTCATTTATTTAATCTTGAGAGACATTTGGAAATTCTTCTTGCAAACGTTGCACAAACATACTTCATTGAAAGAACATAAGTTCAATTTCAAGTCATGATATATGAATATGCTTATAAAATTAAGTTGATACACCTAACTTTTGTTACCTCACAAATTGCTCAACCTCTTCACATTTTTATAAAAGTTTGGGCAGCCTTGATTTCTTCATGAGTTAAATTTCTCTTTTTTTATTCTCCCCATAATCGATCGAGATGGGTGAATATTGATAAATTTACTCCAAGATATTCCACAATACCACCATCATCATTATGATTTACACTATGATTATGTGCCTTGACATTTGATTCAAAATAATGAGAAAACAATAGTGTTGACTCTATCATCAAGTAAGCTTCACATATGGAACCCTCAACACTTGCTTTATTCCCAACCATTCTTGTAAGAATTTCAAGATACCTAAATAGATAAATGGATAAACCATCATATTTGAAAAGTTAATAATAACATAATTGTCACAAGTTCAACATGAATTTTTGTATGATTTTTCAAAAGGATACATCCATCGATATTGTACAGGTCCATCAATCTTTACTTCATATGAAAAGTGCATGGACAGATGTTTCATTGGGTCAAAGAACCTAGAAGGAAATATACGTTCTAACTTGCACAAGATTTGTGGAATATCTCCCTATAATCTATTCATGTAATCCACTCGAAAAGTAGTACATGTAAGATCTTTAAGAATAAGCTCAATTATGTAAGTGTCTATCATACATTACTTGAAAGTAGTTCACGAAAAGCAGTAGACATCAATCGTTGCATGAACACATGACAATCATTACTTTTCATGCCAAATAACATTTTTGTACATCTACCAAATTTGAAAATACCCATCTGAAAATTTTAAGCCTTTCACCCAATTGAATAAGATAGTGTTTACTTCCTTGTCTATTGTATATATAACTTTGAAATATTTTCTAGAAGCATCCTTTGCCAACTGAGTTCAATCACAGTAACTGATCATTTCTAGATGAGCTTATGGATTGTCTTTGATTTTCTTATCAGTATTGAGGACTGTATTAAATACATTATCAAAGAAGTTTTTCTTAATACACATGACATCATGGTTATGTCGAATCATGTTAGAACTCCAATAAGACAAATCCCAAAAGATGCTTCATTTTTTTTATCCACAAGAACTACACATTCTCTAATTTACTTCTTCTGCATCTAACTCTGTTACTTTCCTTATCCCCAAATTAAAAATTTTGATTCAACATCCCTTCTTTGATTCTGTAGGGTGGTGGTGATCTTTTGACAGTCTGACCTTTAAGAAAGTTTTTACGATCTCTCCTAAATGAATGATGTTGGTCAAGGAACATTCTGTGACAGTCAAACCATGATGTTTTTCGACCATGTTGTAATCTAAAGGATTGTGTTTCTCTATACAATAAGGACAAGCAACCTTACCTGCAGTAATCTATCCCAATAACATAGAATATGATGAGAAATCACTTATTGTCCACACCAAAGATGCCCTCAATTAAAAATTTTATTTTTTGGAGATATCAAATGCTTCTACACATATCTCGCACAACAAGGTTAATTCTTTTATTAGAGGGTGCAGATGAATATTAATTTTATGTTTGGGATTGTTTGGCCCTGGAACAATGACAGTTAAGAACATATAAGCCTTTTTCATGCACATCGTTGGATGTAAATTATATGGAGTGAAAATTACTAGCCATGAAGAATATTTTTTCCAAACTGACTGAATTGCTGGAAACCATTAGGACATAACCCTAACCTTACATTTCTTGGTTCATTGGCAAAAAAGGGATGACTTTCATTGAACTTCTTCCAAGCTTCAGAGTTTGATGGATGACGCATTACCCCATCCTCTTTTATATGTTCAGGATGTCATCTCATGTCAGCAGCTATAGTATGGGATGCATATAATCTCATCAACCTAGGAATCAAAGAAAAATAATACATCCTTTTGTAAGGGATCAATTTTGTCTTACGAGAACCAACTCGAATCTTATACCTTTTTTTGCCACAAAATTTACAAGAGGTAAGATGTTCATCGTCTTCCCAATACAACATATATCCAAATTCACAACAGTCAATCTTTTTAACCGATAAACCTAAGCTATGCACTAGCTTCTTAGTCTGATAATAATTATCAAACAGTAGATTATCTTTCGGTAAAGCCTCTTTTAGAAATTTCATCATTCGGTGAAAACCCCTCTGTGATATAGTATTCTCCATCTTAATATTTAACATTCGATATATTACTGCAAGTTGAGAGAGGGAAAAACCAGAATACAATTTTGCATCAGCAGCGTGCAACAAATTATAAAGTTTTTGGGACTCTAAATAAGGCTCCTCCTCCATTAAAGTTTCATGTTCCTTCTCGATTGAAGGTTCATACGGATGAGATGATCCGGATTCAATATTGTTGTAATGTTTTCAACTCAAACCATGATTAAAGTTAGGACCAGCAATATCCAAAATCATTTGTCAATATGGACTGTCATATCCCAATTCAAGTTGAGCACTATTGATCAAATTATGCAAATCATTACCGGAAGAAATCTCACCGATCATATCTTTTTTTGGTGATATTTCCAAACAAAATAGTCCTTAACAAATCCATCATGAAGAAAGTGATATCTAACAGTTTCAACATCTTTTTACTTAATATTATGACATTTTTTACATGGACATCTAATGTTGTTACCACTCATGCAATTTTGTTGAGAACGTGCAAACTGGATAAAGTTATTCACATTAGTAACAAATCTAGAGTTTATAACCCCTTGACCATCCAACCTATAATACATCCATCCACACTCTAGATTATTCATATTTCTATTAATTTCGACATAAAAAACACAATTAGAGTTTTATTTTTTAATAATTCATACATCCAGGATTATCACTAAAGAGAAGTAAAAATTAAATATCTTAACAAACTAGACTATATCTTTCTATTTTTACAAGGAAATAGAATATATTAGTCACTATTTACTAAATAAACAAGAAATCACAAACAAAACATATCATTCATTGTCCTTCTTAACAAGGGTTAGCAAAAAGTTTAATTACAAACAAAACTGAAACTTATATCTTTACAATCATAAGGCATGGATGGAGCAAAAGCTCCCGACAACAAGATTAGAACACTAAATTTCAGCGAAATACATACCCAAAATCTGAACATTAAATAAATGAAAAATAAATTACAACTTTGTTGGCCAAAAAAATAAATAAAGTTTACAACTTTAACACAAAGTTACATCATAAAAGTTAAGAATAAATGAATGGATTTTATTTGAATGGTAAATCAGATTAAAAATAAATCCTCAATTGTATGTAGACTATTAAGGCATCAGAATGTTCATGATTGCTTCTTTTCAAGCAATCGGTAAGTAAAAGACAATAGAGCTAATTTCATGAATACTCAAGAACACAAACAGCAATAGAGAAACATATGAAAACTGATCAAAAATTATTTAAAAGGGAGAATGTTATAGTACCAAATAGCTGTTAGCTCACTTTCTGGAACTTGCTGGTATCCTTAGTGGATCTCTTTGAAAATCCAAAGCATAACATCACCATCAGATTAATAAAAACAACAACATATACTAAGTGTGATCCTACAGATGGTATCTACAAAAAGATAAAATCTATGCAAACATTACCAGGTTATTTAGATTGACAGTACATCATAGCAATCAAGAAATCATAGCAAAAGACTATAGAAAATACAATTGACAATTGCTCAAGACATTGCTACAATCCTCTAGAAACATGATAGCAATCAAGAAATCATAGCAAAAGACTATAGAAAATACAATTGACAATTGCTCAAGACATTGCTACAATCCTCTAGAAACATGAAACAGCCTACATAATTTTTACAGTCTACACAATTGACATTTGCTCAAGGCATGAAACAATCCTCTACAAACATAAAATATAAACATGAAATAGTTTGTTGCAAACATGAAATAGTCTACACAATAAAAGACAAAATGATTATGACAATTACACAATTTCAAAGAAACATAAAACATACATTTTGCTATTTACACAAAATTAGATCAACAAAAAGCAAAAATGACTCAAATGGCTCTATGTTTTCTACTTTTTTAACATGCAACACACTAAGTACAACCTTACATAATCATTGTACAGAAAAAAGTGAAAATTAAACCACACAAACAGAAATTTTGTTGAAGAAATTTGAAATTAATGAACATGCAACAGAAAATATCAAAAACCCCACAAATAAAAGTTAAGGAAAAATATTGTTCCCATTTCGATTAAATAACCACTAATCAAACTTTTTAACACAATAATCGAACAACCCTAAGTGAAAGAGATCAAACAACCCACAAATAGAACCTAACATAATCAGTGTACACAAAAAAATAAAAATTAAACCACACAAATAGGAATTTTGTTGAAGAAATTTGAGATTAATAAACATGCAACAGAAAATATCGAAACCCCCACAACAAAAATTTTGACTAAAAATTCGGTTCCCATTTAGAGTAAATAACCATTTATCAAATTTTTTAACACAATAATCGAACAACCCTAAGTGAAAGAGCTCAAACAACCTTAAACCCATCATTACAAGTGACTTTTAACTTAGAAATTAAGAAATTGAAAGAGGAAAAAAAACTCACATTATGAGATTTAGGACCGTACGTTTAATTTAAATTCAAAATTGAACGATTGATTTCCTTTTCGATTGATATTGAGCAATTTCCTTTTCTCAATTGAGAGAAAAGGGAAAAGGGAGTCTATTTTGGAAACAGGCGGGGGATAATAAGTGTTGGAACAAAGTGAAATAAAAGAGTTTTCCCTAATATTTTGATTGATAGGATGATAGATTCCGCAGCGGATTGTTGATTATTTATAAAAAATTAAGAACAAATACTTCAAAATGCCTTTTTTCGTTACAATAATTCTAATATATTTTTTAAAATGATAAAATAGTTTCAGTGATAATATTTTGTTGCTATTTTTGTCTCCACCATATCAAAAAAAGTTTCCCCTTTTATGTCGCTAATTTTGTTACCAAAACAAAGGCGTCAATATTTACCACCAAATATAGCAACAGATTTTACTTTTTGTTGCTAATCTATCACTAATTTGGCTACTAATTTATTTTCAACTATTTAGCGACAAAAGTTCTATTTTTTTTGTCAATACGTCTTTAATTAGTGACGGAAAAGTACTTGTTGCTATAAATTTGTTGCTAAATGTTGTTGTTTTTTAGTATGGTATTAGAGTCTATGGTTCAAAGATCTAGTGGTTTGATAAAATGAGGTTGAAGACAAGTTCAAGATGGTTCAAATCAATTTGCAACTAATTTGATGATAATGAGGATCTTTTGTCCAACTACATGTGGAGAAGAAGTTTTACGCATATTTCAACATTACTATTGCTGCATCTTTAAAAATAAAAATAAAATATTTATTTTTCTTCCACTTTTAACCATAATATTTTAAATGTTATTTCTAACCAAGGCAAACAACAGTGATGAAGATTATGTAAAGAACAAAGATCATGCATGCGGATAAGATGGATCAAATTATGTCAAAAAAATCAAGCCAAAAAGGGGAGATTTGTTAGGATTTTTGCCCTGATTTTCTTACCAAATTTGAGTTTTACATTTCTTAGAAGAAAAATAAAAGTAATATCATAATTACTTTTACTTTTTCTAAAAGAAAAATATAAAACTATTTCATGTTTGGCTAACCACTTTCTTAGAGGAATGGTTTTGAAACTTTATAAATAGAAGATCCCCTTTCTCATACAGTAACACAATAGCATCTACAATATAGTCGTTTAAGAGTTTTGTTTAGGGGAAGATCTTAAACCAAATAGTTTTTATGCTTTTATCTTTTGTTTGTTTTGCGTACCATACTAATTTATATGTACTTATCTTTTGTGTTTGTTATACTGCTATCAGTCCTAAGCCGAGGAGTCTATTCGAAACAGTCTCTCTACTTCTTCTGAGGTAGTGGTATGGTCTACGTACATTCTACCCTCCCTGAACCCCATTAGGTGGGAATACACTGGTATGTTGTTGTTGTTGAAGGGATAAACTTTTACTCTCTTACCTTTTATCCATATTAATGATATTCATTGGCATAACAATGAGCATTGGAATTGTAATTGTTCACATTTGATGTATATTATTAATTGTTGTGGCAAAATAGAAAAAATGATTAGTTCTCTCTCCTTATTTAGTAAGTAATCAACTAATATGAAAAATTTATTTTTAGTAAGATGATCAACTAAAATGGAATGATGAGTAAGATTCTTTATTTTCTAAAATTTTGTGCCAAGACATGCATGTTAAATCCACAAAATTAAAGATATTTTGATATATTTAATATATTTTAATTTAAGCTCATAAGATTTTTTATTTTCTCAAACTCTATATCAAGTCACGTTTAACACACAAAATTAATTTTTTTTTTAATACAATTGACATACTTTAATTTACTCCTAAGACCATAAGATTCTTTATTTTCTCAAATTTTGTATCAAATTACATTTAACTCACAAAATTAAAGTTATTTTGATATATTTAATATACTTTAATTAAGATTATAAGATTTTTTATTTTCTTAAACTCTTATGTTAAGTCAAAACAAGTTAATCAATTTGAAACTAAGGAAGTGAGAGAATCTATTTTCATTGTATTTTGTATTATTTTTTGAGAAAGTGTCATAAAAAACAATAGTTTAGAATATAATTATGAGTATAGTTGCTTTCACGTATTTATAAATATAATTACATTTTATTATATGAGGCGAATATCAATTGTACCAATAAAAAATTATATTTAAGTAGTGAATATTAATTGTGTGATGAGGGTATCAGCTAAAACACACAAAACACTTATTTTTTCATATTGTTAGAGCGTATATATTATGTATTTACTATAAAATCCAAATGTAGCACATTTCATAATTTTTTGGAAATTGTAGCTATATAATGTAGCTTTATTCAAAATATTTGTCACATCGTAAACTTATGATTATAAATTTAAGTGAATTTTCCAATTATATTGAATTTGTCGGATTTAATGAGAATAGGACTAAATCCAATTAGTTACTATTTAAAGTGTTTAGCCAAATGAAGCATGTTCTTGTCCAATCTATTCATTATAGTTATACTCCCTTCATTTCATTTTAGTTGATCATTTTATTAAAAATAAATATCCTAAATCAGTTGATCACTTACTAAATTACGATTGAATTAATTAAAATTTTCCCATTTTTATCCCTATAATTAATATACTATTTGGATATTTAAAAAAATTACCTTTATGTTCATTAATATGTATAAAAGATGTCGTAGTAAAATCGATCATTTCATTAATAATTTTTTAAGCGCCATGTAAAATAAAAAGTGTTTAATTAATACATAACGGTGAAGTATTAAACAAAGTTAAAATATCATTCATCTTAAATACATTTATTAATACGATTCATTTGGTCAAATTTAATTAATCAGTCTACTCATTTCAATATTTTTAAAGTCTAATACTAATTTTATATTATTTTGATGCTTATTGTTTTTACATGTCATCATTGGGTACATTAAGATTTATTTTTTCTTGACTAATATGTTGGCTTACTGCATGAATACAATGCAATGTGTCATTTATTTAAAGATTTCCTATTAATAATTCTGAAAAAACATTAGGATTCCCCATTATAAATTATTTAAGAAAATAACTGAAAAGGAGAAACAAAAAACGCAAGGAGAATTACATATTCTGTTAATTATGTTTATTATATGTTTTAATTTTGATTTAAATATTTGTCACATTGTGTTTGACGTAAATTTATAATTAAAAATTTAAGTGAAATTTTTTATTACGTTAAATTTGTCAGATTCTTGAGAATAAAACTGAATCCATTTACTTATTTATAGTGTTTAGCCAAATTAAAAGTGTTCTTCTCAATCTATTCATTATATATTTATATTGAATATATCTAAAGTATCATTACTCTTAAATGTATCTATTAAAACGATTTATTTGATAAGTTTAGTTCATTAATTTTCTTATTTCAAGACTTTTTAGAGTCTGGTACAATTTTATATAATTTAAATACTTATTTTTTTTACTCATCTATTATTGGGTACATCAAGCTATATTTCTTCTTAACTAATATTTTTGCTCATACTTACGAATGTTTAAATATAATGTGCTAGTTATTTATTCATACATTTTTCTTGTAGTAACTCTAAAAAAAGACATTGGAGTTTCCCATTATCAATTATTTAAGAAACTGATTGAAAGGGGGAAACAAGTGAAAATTATATATCTTGCTAATAGTAAATTGAAAAATAATTTTAAATAAAGGAATTAAGTAAAACAAAACGAAAGGGAGTATATCTTTTATAATTGAATGTCTTTAAAATTTCATTCATATATAAGGCATTAATTCTATTCACAAACCAACAGTATTAAGTTGTTGGAATTTAGAGTTTTTTTCCCTACATGAATTTTGTGCTTCTCAATGATATAAGATTTGATATTTAATGCTTAATCAATTGATTGTGTAGTTTAAATTTATTTACTTCGTTTACCTCTTCTTTTTTCTATATTTTGTATATCTCTTTAGAACGTTTTGGAATTCAGGTTAGTGGGAGCTGGGTAGGAAGTCATTGTTAGAAGTCCAATACTGTAGGAAGAAAAAACAGCAAAGAGAAGGAACTTTTTGTCCAATTATCGGATAGTGATGTGTGTTAAAATGAGTGAATTAATGTATTTGTGTCTAGTTGTCATTTGAATAACTCAATTCTCAATGACTAATTTACATACTCACTTAGTTCAACTTTACTGTCATCATCGTTTTACATGACATGTTTATTTTAAAAAAGAAAATGATATTTTGAATATTTGTGGTCTGAGATGATTTTTATAAGCTTTTTTCACTTAATTTTACTTTGTTCTTAATGACTTGACACTTTCTTTAAAAACATATTTTTTAGGGGCTTATTTTGCTAAATTATTTTTTATTTGAAAATATAAATTTGAGTACTATACACTTTATATAATCATTTAATGATTGGGGCAGTATTGGAAGAACATGATAAATTTCTCTTAATTTCATCATAAATTGAATAAGTAAATTGAAATAACTATCTTTAATAAGAGGATAATTAATTGCTTTTGATACGGAAAAAATCAAATTAACCCCCAACTATTTAAAATGGATTAGTTTTACTCTTCATTACATTTTTAGGTTGAACATGTCCTCATTGTTATGTTTTGTGAAAAAAAAAAAAAGCCCTTCACTTATCTATTTTTCTCTCCTTGTAATCTTTACATATATATATATATATATATATATATATGTGTGTGTGTGTGTGTGTGCATACTTACGGTCTTTATTGTTTGAACTCTGAAGAAAACTTTTTAAGTTAAGAAAGGTTGGCTATAGGTGATTTCAGCAGAGATATAGGTAGGCCAAAGAAATATTCAAAAAAGGCAATTAGGCAAGACATAATGCAACTTTAACTAACCGAGGAGTTGACCTCAAATAGTAAGTTACGGCTTATATTTCCTTATTGGCAGCTTTGGTATTACTCTAGTAGCTTCTTCTTGTTAAATCTCCCTTAGGGGTCATTTGGTTGGAAGCAAATTATCACGGGATGAGTTATTTTATGCATTTTTTTTCCACCAAATATAGTATAAGCTCATTCAAAAATTAATTTCGAAATTAGTTATCCCTTATTTCTTTCACCAAATGAGTCCTTACTATTTTAAGTTTCTTGTATTTCAATTATTATATTATTTTTTTTATAATTCTTGTTTCTTCTGTTGTGTTCTATTAATTAACCAACATTTGAAGTGAAGTTCTGTTATCGATAGGTAATACATGTAATTCAGTATACAAAAAGGGTTATATATATATAGATAAACATTTATATGCATAAGTAATCGAATAATTTTGATTAATTTGGATGAATGCAAGCACAAATTTTTGCATATGAATGCAAGAAATGGAGAATGCAGTTATGCCAGCAACTCCACTCTTCAGGTAATTTTTTTTTTCTTTGCAAATTAAGTAATCAAATGATACCCTTGTGGCCTAATGTTGATGTTTTTGTTATACGAACTAAGTGACATTTCCTTATTTCAAGAGAAAGGTAGTAATTTATTATATTGAAAATGTAATATAGTAAAATTAGTTTTATTATTTATTGTTTCTTAATAGGTGTGTCAAATTAATGGACAATTATTATTGAATAGAGGAAGTAGTAATTTCAGGAGATTATATTCCAATATCTTAGAGGGAGTGATAATTTATTGCTAATGATAAGGAAAAATGGTCAAATAAATCCACAACTACTTAAAATGGGTCAATTTTACTCTCCATTATGTGTTTGACTCAAACATATCCTCGATGTTATTTTTTTGATCGGTCAAAAATACCATGGACTAGCAAAATAATCCTAACAAGCTCCATATCAGTCTTATCAAGTTTTCTCTCCTAGTCATCTTTTTAAGTATGTGTGTGCATACTTGTAGCTTTGTTGTCCGAACTCCAAAGAGAATCTTTTGAGTTTGAATAGATTGGCTATGGATGGTTTCAACAAAGATATAGGTAGGCTAAAGAAATGTGTAAGAGGTGATTAGGCAAGACATAAAGTAGTATCAACTAACTGAGAACTTGACCTTAGATAGAAAGTTAAGGAGAACACGGATAAGGGTATACATCAGTTTGGTAGTTGAGTGTTGTCCCGCTTATGCTTCCATGTTAAGAGTTTTGGTATTACTCTAGTTGCTTTTTGTTATTCAATCTCTCTTACTATTTTATATCTGTCACACTTCAATTATTATATTAGTTTATTATAATTATTTTTCTCTTTACATTTTTACTTGCAAGATCAGCTGGGGGTATCAGCAAGAAGGGCACCTTGGGATTGGAGATGAACAAACTTTAGAAGGATTATGGATGCAAATTGTGATGGAATAGCCAACGGAGAGAAGTCGTTAAGCCATAGCACCACCCATTACGTTGGTTTCTATTCATCCTATTCGGGTTCACGTCGGGTCAATGGGAGTTGAGTCGGAGGAAGTCATTGTCGGAGTTGTGATACCATCGGAAGAAAGATTTGCATAGACAATACGGAACTTTTTGTTCAATGAATGGATAGTGATGTGTATTAAAAGTGAGTATATGAAGTACTCATCTCAATTTATATTGCACCATTTGATCGAAATTTATGTGGCATTATTTAATCGGTTATGACATTTAAGAAACAAGAGAAACTTTATTATGTTTACTATTGGCTTTATTAAAGTTGCTTACAGTTGACATTAAGTGAAACTCCATAAGAATAAAATGAGGAAGGTATCATTAATAAATAGTTATCAAATAATAAAACATAAATCCATTTAGAAGCGAATAAATTATAATTGTCATTTGAAATACTAAATTCTCTATAAATAATCATTATATTATTAATATCCACAAAACTCTAATCAAGGCCAATTTACATTACTAAATTCCACTGTGACTCTAACCATCACTAAAACACACTTACATATGAAAGTACACTTTATGATTACTTTTACTTTTATCCACTGCCATCCTCAAGACTACCACAATCCATCACCATTGCATAATTTTCCCCAATTATCACTGTGCCATCGCCATCATCACTGACTCTATGAAGTCATCATTGACTATTACCATCATATAAATAGTTTTTATAATATTATGATAAAAAAAAATTCTAATAGTTTACGAATATAATATTTAAGTGAAGGGTCAATCAGAAATATTTTCTCTATCTCCAGGATAAAAATAAAATTTGTTTATATTTATTATCCCGATATGATTTTGTGTGTCATTACATTGAGCATATCGTTATTGTATATTATTCGGTTCACTTTCACCATATCACTTAATTTTAAGTTAGAAGGAAATTGAAGAAAGTAAACATGTTACTTTTGGGCATATCAATGTTTGAAAAATTAATATCACTCAACAATCATTATTTTTCTCAAAATATACTGAGCATAATACAAATTTTCTTCTCTCCTAATTGAATATCATGTCAGATTTAAACTTTTATTTTTTAATAATATATTTATTAACCCATTTAACTCAATCAAATTTTAGATCCTCCAAAAGATTTTCCATGCCACTTTTATGTTTTGCTTCTCAAACATATGTTCTTATTTTTAGGAGGAAATGACATTTTCGATCCCTATGTTATAGCTTTATTTTATTTTTGGTCTTTATATAATTTGACTAAATATATTTAACCTTCAACAAGCATATATATGTTATTTTGACTCCTCAAATTAAGGAAAATTAAAAACTCAAGGAAATCATTATTTTTATCCAAATAAGAAAGAGAAAAAATAAAAATAAAAATAAAGCAGGAACAATGAAATTCTTAAAAGATCACTTGGCTCAACGTTCTTCTTAATCACAATTTCAAGGTAAAAGATGGAAGATACTTGGTCAAATTTTCAATGACTTCTTCTTGTGAGAAAAGTTTTAGTTTAATTTTTTTTTTTTTTCAAAGTTTCGATTTTGGCAAAAGCATTTTTATTAAATTATCATAATGAAAGTTATAATTCTTTTACACATATTTGTTTATCCTTTCAAGAATGCTAAGTTAAAATCAAATCATTTATATAATATATATTTTTCATGGCTTGTTGTTAGCGGATAGCGTTCGTAAATACATTATTCTTAATTTTATTTTCTCTAATTCTCAAAATTAACAAAAATATTTATTCCGTTAAGTTTTCAACTTCCTTTAGTTTGAGGGATCAAAGTAGCACATATATGCTAATTAGGGGCTTATGATTTGTTGAATTACACAATGACCGAAAATGGAATAAGGCTATAACGCAGACTAAAAATAATATTTCCTTAAACAAATCAGAATACATACAATGATCTCTTTCTTTAAAGATTTTGCTATATGCTCTGCTCATTACACAAAAAAAAAATTCCAATATAATCTTAATAAATAATTTTTAATAAAAAGATAAAAAAATAAAACTCATCACAAGAAACTGTACAAAACAAAGAAGACGAAAAATAGGAGCATAGTCCAACCCCAAACAAACCTTCTCCATCATATGCAACAGAACTATTATTACTGCTATTCCAATTTGTAGCAGATGACATATTTTGTAGAGGAATAAATATTGATAACAAGTATACGACAAGTGTTAAGGAGATTGGAAATAACAATATTAGTAGAAGAATGGTACGGTGGCACCTCCACCTATACTAGAAATTGTTGGCCAAACACAATGAGCAAGCTAAGAAAAACACAACTATAATTGAAGGAACCATTAGTGAGGCCCTATGTTCCTCATATTTTTTCAAACACCAATACATTTTAGTTTGGTAGTATTAGTTGATTAGTGAAAACATGAAACTCCTGGCATGCAAAAAGGAGAATATAGAGTGGACCTTTCGGCTGCAACTATCATGGTCACATCAACCTTATGCTTCCCCTTGGAAGCTAGTGGCTAGTGACCTTTCTTTGGAAGCTAGAGAGGTTGGTAGGGTTTACATAGATTCCTATGCATTGTCTTTTGCATGATGTACTTCTTAAATTACTGATAACCGGAGATATATGAAATTTTTGTTATTGTTAATTAAAAATTTCAAAGTCAAATCATGTGAAGGTATAAATCTGTTACAGAAAGAGGATCTTATGCGATGCAAATCTTGATTAGTGAGATTCGAATAATAAACTATTATTACAAAATCAACTAATATTTGATGACTTCTCTATATAACTTTTTACAAGAATTGATTAGTGACAAGGTCCATTCTATGTCATATTTCTATTTTTAAGTTCTGATTTTGGGCAAAGAATTGGGTCAAATTCAATAAATATAGTACTAATAGGTTTTAAAGTGGAAAAAGATATGAGGAAGGTAACAGAGATTTTCTTTTGAAGAAAATGGAGGTTTTTTTGGGGGGGTCGGGGTGGGAGAAGAAGAAGGCCTATAATGTTTTTTTTTTTTTTCTTAAAGAAATTATTGTTGGCTCAAAAGTTTTTTACTTTTTTTTTTGTTAGATTTTGTGAGAAAAAATGAGTTGTCTTTCTCTTATTGGTGCATTTTCCAGGTCACCCACGTGTAGACTTCATGCACTCCAATTTTTGTATGATTTTTTTTTAAAAAATGCTTAATAAACACACTTAACAATTAAAAAAAACACTTAACGAAAGGTTCTGGGACTCATACATGACCTAGCTAATTGAGGTGTCAATACGAAAAAAAGTCAAAAAACTCAAAGTCTTGTCTATGAATTTTGCCAAGAAAATATTTACCAACATGAATATCAAGAAACAGAATATCAAAAAGGCTTAAAACAATAATTCTTCTATCTATTTTGAATTTTGTTCTCTTCCCCTTTTTCTTTGTACACTTACAATTACTTGAACTTTGTATAAAAAAAAAATTAGATGTTGCGCAGCTTTTGAGGTAGTGATACGGATTGCGTACACTTTACTTTCTCCGTACCCCACTTTGAAATACATTAGGTATATTGTTGTTGTTGTTGTTGTTGTTATGCAGTAGCCATGGTAAAATAGCTTAACCTTTAAGAAACAATTGTATATACGTGCACTGCAAATCCAGATCCATAGCAATCGAATGGAACACAAAATGAGTTCTAATAACACGTAACAGCTGAGAAGAATAATACTATCTGTATCTCATCTACTGGGTGACACATTTGATGAGATAGAATTATGAAGTATATTATATTGAAAAACAACATCTGATATTGATTTCTCATAATATATATGCTAGCATAGTATATCGCAAAACATAAAAACTTACTACAGGTTCCTCATAATATATATTCTAGCATGCTATTACTATTTTTTCTAATAAACTTAATAGGGGTTAACACCCTAACTTGCAATAACAAATAAGTCACAACATTTTATGCGTGACCCAAGCAAGAGATTAAGCTAATTGAGCCACATATACATTTCCTTCATTGAGTCAACTCATTTAGAGGGATTGATGAATCGCAGAATCTGCTCGTAGAAATCTATCAACTGACAAAATACAAACAAAAAAAAGTATTTCCATCAAGAGTCATCAAAGTAAAACAGGATAAAATACTTTTTGAAATTAGAGTCAGAACTTACAAGTATATCATATTTGTCAAATAACAACCATAACTACAAAATAGAATGATACAATGTTTATTTTTAAACAAATTACAACATGTTCAGGTATTAATCTGAAGTGACAATCCAAAATAATTAATGAGAATCTAATCAGAAAAATACAATGAGGAAAAGATTAAAGTTTAACAATTCATATTACCAGGCACTATCAATGTACTACTTCTAAACTATTACAACATGAGGTTACAGTGATCTAAAAATTAAATGCTAAAAGTATCCATATTCTTGTGAAACTGAGAAATGATGTAATTCATGCACATGAAAATGTAAGATAGTTTCGTTTTTTGGTGATGCAAGAATCAATAGAAGAGAAAGGAGAAAAGAGAAATAGTTACCAGAAGCGGATTATTGATCTTAAGAAACTTGTTATCAACGAGTATTTCCTTTCCATCCGACCTGTGCAGGCAACCATTAATAAAGGCTAAAATGTGAACTAAAAACTAATAGAAAAATTAGCAAAGCATCATCAAACTGAAATGTTAGAATAAATTATCTAGCAAGATGTGTGCGAAAATTAGTAAAGCCACCGAGAGTATGAGGCAAGTTGTGACCATAAACAAAACTGTCAAGTTACCTCCATTAAGAAGTGAGAACAAAATAGAAACAGAAGGAAGCAATCACACTGGTCATACTTCATAGCATCTTATACTCACAATAAATTGTTGTTATAGAAAAACAGGCGACACAACTTCAAGAAAAAAATCAATGAAAACAAGGGAAGTACCACTTAAAGTATGATGTAAAAGGAACAGTAGAATGAAGAGACTGAAAATTGATTTGAAAATCTGAGAACTTTTAGCTTATCCTGACCATAAAAAAATTGGAAAAACACCATTCAGCCCTCCAAATATGGAGTATAGAGGGTAATTTGAAGGGTGTTTGGAGATGCCCTAATGAAGTCTAATAGTTGAACAAAGTGTTACTTTCTTACAATAATTATGGTGAACAAGTTACCAAAACAAAGCACAAAGCAAAACGGAATGCACCTAAAGACTAGATTTGGTATATTTCACTTAACCGGAAAAAATTAAAGATTGATATATTAAATGAAAAACCTAAAGACACATTACGAAGGAAACATCAGAAGGATGGTAAATTCTCAGTGAAGGAAAGCCATGGCACCTCCTAAAGCTGCATGCTTTACTTGGATTGCTAACATTGAGATAATTTATACAACATAGAGATCTAATCATATATTTGTAGTGATTGCAAAAAAAAACAACATAGAAAGGTAGGTTTTAATTGACAAACCTCTTGGCAAGAAAGGTGATTGAAACATCGTCCTGCCTGTCATTGACGAAAGTTTCTGCATAGCTAACGGGTTTGATGAGTTCAGTAATGGTATGCACATCTTTAGTAGATTCGACTCTCTCTTGAGGCTCAGCTGCTTCGGCATCACCTTTTCCATCGCTATCAGTAATTCCTTCGTCAACCGGAATCTCCATCGTAATCTCCTCAGGCTCATGATTCATCTCTTCTTCTACCGTCATCGGAGACAGCGGCTCCTCCTCATCGTCGCCGTCATAGATGTCTTCAGAAGATTCATCGTCATCGGAAGCTTCTCCGAATAAATCCGAGTCATCTTCAGCATCAGAATCACTCTCTTCTGATTCCTCTTCTTCTCCGTCCACCGGAGGCATCGGCTCCTCCTCACCGGGGCCGTTGTTTTCAGAAGCTTCTCGGACTGAAACCGACTCAGGCATATCGCCGGCGGAGTTGTCGGTGTCGGCGGAGTTCTTTCCTTCCATTCTCTCTGTAAGAGTGTTTTTTTTTTTTTTTTTTTTTTCAGTTTCTTCGTCAGGTAATATATAGTGAGTGTGGCCGTACAATTTGTTGTGACCTATTTCTCAGTTGACACATTTAGGGTGTGTTAGGTATAATGTTTTCCTGAAAAAAGTTTTTCATCAAAAATAAGTTTGATTTTCTCATATTTGGTTGGTGAATAGAATATGATTTTTGAAAAATATTTTATTGTGTTTGATTGGTGAGTAAAAAATATTTTATAGAAAAATATTTTTTAATGTTTGGTTGGTGAGTGAAAAAATAGTTTTTAGAAAATATTACTAACTGTTAACTAGTATATCAATGCCTCTAATAACTCAATAATTTATAAGAACTAATTTAAGTATAGCAAATAATATCAATATCGAGTACTAAAATATTAAAAGTCATTAAATTTTAAGCAACTATTAATTAGAAAGCATAAGAGACACTTTTCAATATTTTGTCAGGACAATCTCAAGATACTACAGTCAATAGAAATACAAATGAACGACAAACTTATTCAATCTTGTGAAACAAGCTACAACGATGACAAAATAGAATATGCAATTAGCAAAAGTAACATAGGTAAGTCTTCCTCTATGCATACGCAAATAACAGTACATTCAACGAACATTGAAAAACAAAGAAAAATTCGAACTTCACTATTTTTTATTTCAAACAGTGAAAAATTGGAGCAATGAACAGCGAAAAATGTTTTTGAGTAATGTGAATTTTATGAGTAATGTGAATTTGAGTATTATTGGGGTGGAAGAAGAGGGACGGGGTGGAGGTGGAGGTGGGGTGAGAGCATAAAAGTCACATATGTCATTTTTCAGAAAATGACTTCCTTTGGCCCATGGGGGAGTCATTTTCCCTCAAATAGAGAAAAATGAGTTAATTTGAAAAATATTTTCTCAATATTTTATTACAACCTATTAAGGAAAAATAGGAAAACATTTTTTAGAAAGCAATTTGCATCATACCAAACACAACCTTAATCAATAAAATTAAAAATATTTTAATGGTAAAATGACTCGATGGACCCTTGTACTATATCCTTTTGTAATGTGAATACTCCTACTTACATGTTTGTCATCTGGACCCCACAATTTAATAAAATTCAATATTTTAAACCCTTTGACCGTTGACTTGATCTATGTGGCATTAAAATTGCTGACTGGGATAAGACACGTGTAGTTACGTTTGTCTGAGCGAGTGAAGCAATGTATTAATATTAAAATAATATTAAAATTAAATAAAATAAAAAGGCAGTCAACATTTTTTCAGCTTTTCAAATTTAAAATTATTTTTGAAAATTAAAAACATAATATTTAAAAAAATAAAAACAAAGCCCTCCCTCTTCCCCAACCCCGTCCAGCACCCTATCCCTTCCCTTACCATCCCCCACCCCATCCAGCACCCTCCCCATCCCCCACCTCGTTCCCCCATCCACCACCGTCCACCACTCCGTTCCCCGATCCCTCACCCCATTCCCCCACCCTTTTCCTGTCCTCCACCCTTTCCTCATCCCCCTCCCCATTTTCCACCCTCCTCCAAGCAACATAACCACCACCATACCGGTGTTTCGCCCCTCCCCACCCCCACTCCCACCCCACTCCACTGCAGCCTCAAGGCTGTCATTTACCATTAGAGCCATCACCACTACTATTGCAGTCCCAACGCCACACCAAAAAGCACCAAAAAAATTTCTTCTCTAAGTCCATTAGCAGTATTACAAAACTCCATTAAGACCCCAACATTACAAAATCTCATCGGTTTAAGAAGGGTTTTAGCAAATGGCAAATACGACGCCGTATAAGCATGTCCTATCTACAGACAAGTCATCCATTGTTTGTAGTTTTTGGTCAACTCACTGAGCAAACATAGTGAACAAAGATGACCATCTTCTTAGTTTGGAGACATAAATCTCCCTATTTTTCACACCCCCTTTTTACCTTCTAATGCACTCTTATCCTCTGCTTCTATCAAATCATTGTCCCTGCCTTTGAAAAATTCCAAGAAATTAGCATCAAGAACAAGTGTCAAACCCCTCCCCCCCTACAACTAGTAACTACCTTATCTTTACCTGTATTGGTATATTTTTCCTTTTTTTCTTTCAGTTTCTTGATTGATAAATGTTTTGTATGGTTCTTGTTTAGAGTTGTTGGCCAGTGGTGTATATGCTGCAGCGGAAGTAGAGGGGAAACTGATGTTGAGGTTGCTAAGGGGTAAACAATTACTCAATTTTGTGATAAATTTAAAATATTAATTTTTAATTTGTTTTTTAATTTTTTATTTAATGGTAGAGATAAAAAAATTAAATAATGTTGGATATAATTTTTTTGTTGTTGAATTTTTTGATTATACGATATATAGTAAAATCTTGAGTTAAAATCTCATCTTCGTTGTTGAAGTTTTTGATTTTTGGTAATATAAATTACGAGATTTTATGATTTTGAATCGTAATTTTATGATATATAAATTTTGATTAATTGATTAAGTTATATCAACATGATATAAATTGTTATTTTTAACTTTTAAATAATGGTGGAGATAAATTTTATTTCAAAAAAGATAATATTTTAATTTTTAATTTTTTTTATTTTAATATTATTAATTTTTAAATTTTCTACAATTTATAAGAAAATATTATTCAATTAAATTTACTTTTAATATTTATTTTCTTATGTAGAATTTTAAAAATGACATGACATGTAATGAAATACCTGAAAATGACATGAAAGTTGACATGATATTCGTGGCAGCTGACATGGCAGCTGACGTGGCCGAGTATATTACACATACCTAAAAAGTATTTGAAATGTTGCTTTTTAGTAGGTTGAGGGTCCAGATGATAAACATGTAAGTAGGAATATCCACATTACAAAACAGACATAGTACAAGGGTCCATTGAGTCATTTTGCCTAATTTAATAATTAAAATAAATTAATTAATTTAACATATTTTAATATAAAATTATAAGATTTTTTATTTTCTTAAATTTCGTGCTAAGTCATGTTTAAGTCAAAAGTTAAAAATATATTAATTAATTTAATATACTTTAATCTAAAATCATAAAATTCTTTAGTTTCTTTAATTATGTGTCAAGTTACGTTAAACCCACAAAATTAAAGATATTTTAATATATTTAATATATTTTAATCTAAAGTCATAAGAATTTTATTTTCTCAAAGTTCGTGTCAAATTACATTTATTCGCAAAATTAATGATAATTTTACACTCTCTCCATTCGATTTTACTTATCACATTTTGAGTTGGCATATCTATTAAGAAAAATAATTAATAACATGATTATTTTTCTATAGTACTCTTATTAAATGATGCTTACATTGTATCTTGAAATTAATTTGAAAAAAAATAATAATTAATGTTAATGGTAAAATAGGAAAAAAAGCTATCTTCTTTTGATATGTCAAAAATGACAAGTAGTAGAAATTCAATAAGTAATTAGTGGCAAGTAAAAGAGAACGGAGGGAGTATACTTTAATTTAAAATCATACTCTCTCCATTCTATTTTAGTTGGGGACATTTTATTTTCACGCGGTGATTAAGAAATCATAAATTAAATGATCAATTTTATTATTTTACCTTTTACCCGCACTAATGATATTCATTGGGCGTAGTAATGGATATTGAAATTGAAAATTGTTCACTTTTAATGTATACCATTAATTGTTGAACTAAAATAGGAAACAAATAATCAACCATGGAACATTTATTTCTAATAAGATGACTAACTAAAATATAACGGGTGAAGTAAAATTCTTTAATCGCTTAATTTTTTTGCCAAGTAACATTAAACCCACAAAATTAAAAATATTTATACATTTAATATATTTTTATTTAAGGTCATATGATTTTTTATTTTCTCAAACTCCTTATTGAGTCGTGTTTAATGCACAAAATTAATTTTTTTAATACAATTAACATACTTTAATTTACTCCTAAGACCTTAAGATTCTTTATTTTCTCAAATTTCATGTCAAATCACGTTTAACCTGTAAAATTAAAAATATTTATATATATATATATAATATACTATAATTAAGATCATAAGATTTTTTATTTTCTTAAATTTTATGTTAAGTCAAAACAAGTCAATCAATTTGAAAGTAAGAAAGTTGGAGAATCTATTTTCATTGTGTTTTGTATTTGTTTTTTGAGAAAGTGTCATAAAAAACTATAGTTTAGAGTATAATTATGAATGTAGTTATATTTTGCATATTTATAAACATAATTATATTTTATTGTATGAGGTGAATATCAGTTGTACCAATAAAAAAATTATATTTAAGTGGTGAATATTGATTGCATTATGGGGGTATCAGCTAAAATGCGCAAAACATTTATTTTGTCACATTATTAGAGCGTATACATGTATTTTCTCTATAATGTAAATGTAACACATTTCATAATTTTTTTGAAATTGTAGCTATATATTGTAGCTTTTAGTCTTAATATTTGTCACATCGCCTTTGACGTAAATTTATGATTATAAATTTAAGTGAATTTTTCAATTATATTGAGCTTGTTGGATTTAATGAGGATAAGATTGAATCCAGTTACTTACTATTTAAAGCATGTAGACAAATTAAGTGTGTTACTGCCCAATATATTTATTGTAATTATACTCTCTTTGTTTCATTTGAATTGGGTAATCTTATTAAAAATAAATATCCTAAATTTATTGATCATTTATTAAATATATTTTTTTAAAAATTCATTTTTATTTCTATAGTTAATATACTCTATGGATATTTAAACAAATTATCTTTATGTCCGTTAATATGGATAAAAAGGTGTATTACTAAAATTGAGCATTTAATTAATGATTTCTTAAGCATCATGCAAAATGAAAAGCGCTTAACTAATATGAATTTATTTATACATTTTTTTCTTATTAACTTTAAAAAAGATATTAGGATTTTTCATTATGAATTATTTAAGAAAATAATTGAAAAGGAGAAACAAGAAAAAAATTATATATCTTGCTAATAATAAATTGAAATAACTTATTTTAATATAAGAATTAAGTAAAACAAAATGGAGGGAGTAGATTTTTTTATAATTGAACATCTTTAAAATTTTCATTAATACATGAGATGTTAATTCTATTCACAAACCGACATTATTTAGTTGTTTGAATTTTGTGCTTTTTCCCCTACATGAATTTTGTGTTTCTCAATGGTATAAGATTGGATATGTAATGCTTAACCAATTTGTTACGTAGTTTAAATTTATTTAATTCGTTTACCTCTTCTCTTTTTTAATTTCGTATATCTCTTTAGAACTTATTCGGGTTCAAGTTAATGGGAGATGGGTAGGAAGTCATTGTTAGAGTTCTAATAATACTGTAGGAAGAAAAAGCTGCAAAGAGAAGGAACCTTTTGTTCAATGATCGGGTAGTGATGTTTATTAAAATGAATGAAGTAATGAACTAGTGTTTAGTTGTCATTTGAAATAGCTACATTCTGTATGACTAATTTACTTGCTCATTCAATACCACTTTACGTGACACTGTTTTAATTGGCATGTTTTTAAGAAAAAAAATGATATTTTTAAAATTTGTGGTCTAAGATGATCCTTATATACCTCCATCGTTCTATTTTCATTTGCTCTTATTGACTTGACACTTTTTTTTAAAAAAAAAATATTTTTTACAGACTTATTTTACTAAATTAGTCTTATTACTTATTCTTTGAAAATGTAAATTTGAGTATGGTACACTTAATGTTATCATTTAATGATATGATAGTATTGAAAACACATGCTAAAATTCTCTTGATTTCATAAATTGAACAAGTAAATTAACATAATTATTTTTAATAAGTGGATCAAGTAAAACGAAATAGAGGGAGTAAATTTTAGGATACTGCATTCCAATATCTTTGAAGGCGTGATAATTAATTACTATTGATTTTGAAAAATTCTAATTACCCCAACTATATAAAATGGATTAGTTTTACTCCCTATTATACTTTTAGCTCGAACATGTTCTCACTATTATGTTTTGTGAAAAAAATGAAAAGCCCTCGATTTATTCATTTTTTTCTCCTTGTCATCTTTTTATATATATATGTGTGTTTGTGTGTGTGTGTGCATACTAACAGTCTTTATTATCTAAACTCTAAAGGAAATCTTTTGAGTTAGAAAGGGTTGGCTATGGACAGTTTCAGCAGAGATATAGATAGGCCAAAGAAATATGAGGAAAGAGTGATTAGGCAAGACATAACACAACTTTAACTAATCAAGAACTTGACCTTAGATAGGAAGTTAAGGATGATACATATAAAGGTAAAACTTAGTTAGGTAATTGAGTGTTGTCCCGCTTATACTTCCTTACTAGTAATTTTGGTATTATTCTAGTAGCTTCTTGTTATTAAATCTCTCTTAGTTGGCGTCTGGTTGGAAACAAATTATCCTGGGATGAGTTATCCATGCATTTTATCCCAATCAAATATAGTAAAAGTTCATCCTAAAATAAATTTTGAAATTAATTATTCCTTATCTCTTTTACCAAACGAGATCTTACTATTTTAAGTTTCTTGTACTTCAATTATTATATTATCTTGCTATAGTGACCAGGGCCAGTTTTCCAAAAAGACATCATGGAAAACTTTTTTGTCAAAGTTCCAAAGTTGATGAATAATTTGCCAAAAGGACACTTAATTCACATCATCATTAACTTTTCCAACTTAACAACTTCACCCACAAATTTTATTGTAGACACGTAATTTTGTCGCTCCCGATAACCCAACTCATCCATTATTTTTAACCTCACGTTACCTTACACCCCACCCGTGTGACTATGTCCCACAAAAATACAAAAATAACAATCCTTAACAAAATCTCTAACAAATTAAATCCCTAACCTTATCCTAACAAATCTTATCCTAACCAACTCACCCTACCCCACCTACCCTATACCCTACCCCCACTACCCCATCCACGTGACCCCCTCACATTTCTTCTTCACAAAGGAAAATACGAACAAGATATACATAACATCATATACCACGGAGGCCCATCATCATCATTGGAGAAAAAAAGAACAAAAGGAGTATTATCTTCTTCCCTTTTCCAGGGAAGACCCCCCGAAAAACACCATTTTTCTTCTTAAAAATACACGACCACACCATTTCACACACTCGGGGATTTGGTCACTGCCATACACAAACAACCATATACACCTCACGCCATTACACAAAATATCGCGGTTTTTCATTTTCAAGGGGAGGAGCTGACACAAGCAACAACACACAACAATACGTATGCTCCATATTTTTCCCAAAGAGAGGAGAAGAAGACAATTGGTATACACAAAAATCCTCTCCCATTCTTGAACAACAACAACACAGAAACATAAAAATCCACCTTCTTCACTAATCCTAAAAAAGATTCCACACAACAATCCTCCACAATTTTTAATTTTCACTCTACACACACACTGAGAGATTGAAGTGAGAGACGAAGGGAGATCCGTGAGAGAGTGAGAAATGTGAGAGAAAAATAATAAAGATCTAAGTTTGAGTGGGAGAGAGGAGAGAAAACCATGAGAGAGAAGGGGTAAAACATGGTAACAGTTCCTGCGAGCTCACAATAAAAACTCGCCGGTAAATCACCAAAAACCCGACTCCGTCCCTTTTCTGGAGAACGCCCAATGAAAATCCATTGAAAACTACTAGGAAACCACCGAACTGACCCAACCAGTCCCAATTTCAGTGAGATCTGCCGGAAAAGGAACTGAGCAACAACGGGGACTGTGGGTTCGAGTATAGGTATCTCGTTATTTCTCGATTTTGATTCGGGCTATCAAAAATAGAACGAAAAGGTCACATCGAGATTGGTTTGTTCGTTGTTAAAGTTTTGTTTGAGGCTTTGAATTCGGTTCTATTTTTCTACTCTATTTCTTCCTATTTTTATTTTAATATGATTTTCATGTTATGATTTGTGTGATTCGTGTGGTTGATGCGTTTGATAAGGTGGTTAAACAATTTCATTTGTGGTGATTTATTGTTGACTTTGTATGAAATTTGATTAATCATGTGGGTAGAAAGGAATTTTGGGAGGCGGAATTAAAAAGTGATAAAAAATAAATATTGATTATTTTGATTCATTGACAATTTTTAAATTCGGAATAAGTATTGATGTCGTTAAACGCAATATTATCATGATAGGTTGAAATTTGGTAGGCAAACGGTACGTCGGGTAAGCAAATCTAGGAATTGTGAATTGTTGGATGATTTGAAACGATTGTTTAATGCTTTGGTTTTCTAGCATTGAAACAATGTATTCATTTATCCGGGGATTGCCCCTAGGCTCATTATATTTTTTCACCGGTGAATGCCTCAACGTATTATGTTGGCAGAGGATATTCGTGATCAAGATCCTAGGCATCGGGTAAAGCACGTGAGCGTAGTTCAGGATTAGTATAGTTTAGAATAGGATTTATTTTTTCGCATTTTTATTTTTGGATTGTATAATTGGACTGAACACTATATTATGTATTTATTTTGATTCGTGTGTTTGATTGATTGTTTTACATGTTTTGTGTGATTTGTACATTCGTAGTGACAAATTAGACGATACGCTCTACCAAGCGACCTGTGGTCAAACCACGGGATCGGGGGGTGCCTAACACCTTTCCATCGGTCAACAGAATTCATTAGCCTAAATCTCTATTCGCGAATCAGCTATAGAGTCAAAAAATAGTTTTGAAAAGGATTTTTTCAAAGGTGACTTGACACACCGGATTATGTCAAGTGGCAACTCTGAGTTTTGATTATAAAAGGTCCTTTTCGAAACAAATCTTCATCTTTTGTCACTTTAATAATAAAAACCCTTTCGAACCTTAAACTCATATCTTTTTGGAGTTAAAAATGGGGTGTGACAGCTCTGGAGACTCTGCTGGGGATCTTTTAGAATTCGAGCTTATTTTGGAGTTGTATCGACTTAGTTTGGCACTATAGGTGTATAGAAATTTTGATTGTGTTGTTTTGTGTTATTGTTTATCATTGTTGAGTGCATACGTGCTCTTTGTTTACAGTTTTTATCTTATGTGTTACCGCTTTATATCTGGCATCATATGTATAACCTGAGTCATTCTTTCTGCAACAAGTCCGTAGTATACGTGTGCACACAACCTATAGTTGAGTCACCCTTATTTTAGGAGGGGAAGCTGTTGGGTCGTTTGGAGTAGGTGGACAGCTAAAGAAATCCACTATTGACCATACGCTCCCCCGAACAGCCTTATTAGTGGGCCTCAATGTAGGTTAACCTTTAGATCATGCTTATCTGCATCATATTTAGACCTAGCGGGACCCACATGACCCTTTGTAGGTCACCTCTAAAGATCCCTACGTGCTAAATATTGCATCTTTGAGGGTAATGTAGTTATTTGATGGACCGATTTGGGGAAAACATATGTTTGAAGTAAAGTGCGTAGGCAAGAAATGTTGAAAAGAAAATAGAAAAAAAGTGAGTCGAAAAGAAAAAAAGAGTGTTTCGTAAGGTTTTAGAGTTCTTTATGACTTTTGTTTTTTTTTCACAATCCAAAAATTCAAAAAGTTTTTTTTTTTAGCTTTCACACTCATTTTCTCAAAAACATAAAAAAAAAATTTCCTTTTATTCCTTTACCATGCATTCATAATTCGAAAATTTGAAAAAGATTTTTCTTTCATAGTTGTTGGTGTCATTTTTGTATGAAGTGTCAAATTAAAAATCCAAAAAGATTTTATTTTCATCGTGTAGTCATGTCTCTCAAGTCAAGGTTTTGTTTGTTCTATAATCCTTAATTGTCCAATCTGGACGAACTACGCACCCCTGATTCTCCTTTGTCAGGAGTGAGATATGTAGGCAGCCTATTGTTGGTTTGGGGATCTTATTTGAAAAATTTCAAAAAAGATTTTCTTCACTCTTCCTTTAAAGTAGGTGTTTCCTATACATCTTTAAAAGAAAATCACAAAAAGATTTTTTGTTAATAGCTTCAAGTCTCATTTTTGTATGAAATTCAAAAATTAAAAACCCCAAAAGATTTTTCTTTGGTAATCATAGGTTTTGTTTTGTAAAAACTTGAAAAATTCAAAAAGATTTTCGTCAATTCTTTTGATAATTTATTATTTTTGAAGTTTCTGAAAAAGAGAAAAAAGGAAAAAGAATTAATTGGCCATTTTGGCAAGACTTCACGAACTACGAATACCTGATTCTCCTCTCTTGGGAGTGAGATATGTAGGCGCCCTTCTTGGGTTCGGTGATCTTTTCAAAAAAGGAAGAAGGAAAAAGATGTTTTGAAAAAGTGTTAAACTCTAACACACTTTTTTTGTTGAGTCAGTTTAAGGTGGTTGGTTTATGGAATTCTGGCTGGTCCTTCACATCACCGCAAATCCAAAGGGTTAGTTGTGTCCAACAAAGATATAGAGAGTGACATCATGGATCAAACAAAGAATCAGGAAAATGGGAGTTTGAAGCAAGATATTAGGAGACTAAGGCAACAAGTGACAGAAATGCATCGAGCTTGGGCCAGTGGACTGCCTCCACCTCTATTTCCCTTTATTGATCCTACAAATACCTTGAGTTTTCCAGCAAAATCTCAAAGTTAATTTTATACTGTTTTTGATGTACCGCAACATGACTCGGAATTCATTCCAAGCCAAAAGCATCTCAATATTTCCACCACTTTTCCTCTAGCTCGTTAGTATAAGCCTGCAACATTCACAACACCACATGTCGTCTGTAACCTTGTTGCTCAATCCTCTACTGGGAATTCCACACTGGCTTGCCCAACAGCTGTATGTCCTCATGCTGCTAGTGAACCTATATTCAATACTCTTAGTGATCATTGTTATACTCCTGAGCCTTCTTTTAAGTTAACTGGACCACCAAAATTGCTTAAGAAGATGTCCAGTGTGCTAGAAGAGTTGGAGAAAATGGTTAGAAGAATGAAGAGAGCAGAAAATGCTATGAAAAATTCTCTAGGACCTGCGGGTAGACAAGATGTTTCATACAAAGTCCGGGGCATTCCTTCAAGTTCTAACATTCCTCCAATCTGTAAGATTTCAAAATTTAAGGAGAAAGATGGGTATGAGAAATCCGTGAAACATTTGGGACAATATTGAAATCAATTCAGGGAACCTTGAAGAATGAAGAATAAGAAAGATGACACTGCTATTGTAGTTGGAGAATGGGTACATCAAAGAAGACGACGTCGTCGTTGCCGTCAGTCTCAAGCCCAAGTTCATACCCAAGCTCTCCATAATCACTCCCAAAATCCATTATACTCTGTTTTCCCACCTTTATATCTAGTATAATGCGCAAAACCATATGTTCAACTCCCTCCTTACCCACAATGGCACGCACCAACTCCTCAAAGTCATCGTCCAATTCCACAAACATACCAAATACCTTCTAGGCCAGATGTTCGATCCAAGTTAGAAAATGAAATGAGGCATAAATTAAGGGATAGTTTCACACCAATTGGAGAGTCGTATGCCAGTTTATTTCAGAGATTAGAATAGCGAGGCATGATCACTCCTCTCCTTTGGTTGCACTCGTAATCGACGTTCCAAAAATTTTGATCCTAATGTATGATGTGCGTATCATTCTGATGCTCAGGGTCATAGTATTGAAGATTGTCGAGATTTCAAAAGATAAATTGAAAAGATAATTCAAGATGGATCAATTATGGTGCAGAACATTGACAGTGAAGGAAACTCTAGTCATGCTGATATGCAAACCAGTGGCTAAGATGTCAGGCTTAGCAATTGAAAACTCACCCCTCTCCCTACTAGGAAGAGGCCCGGTAGTTTGTTTTGTTTTATTTTTTGTTATCCAAATTATTTCTGGGTTGTAGTTCGGGATCTATCTTTTTTTATCCTTTTGTCGTTTATGTTCAAACCCTTCTATCTTTTGTTTTAACTAAATGAAGTGTCCTATTTTTCTTTGTGTTTTAAATATGTGTTATTTTTTTTCTTTACATAGTACATTTTATGTTGATTCTAGTGATATGACATGCTAGTGAAATTTTTAGTCAGATATTAAAATCTAGTTTAAGCATGAGCATTGAATCACAGGGTTAAAGTTAGAAAAAGAGTATGTCTGAGAAAATAGATAGAATGCTGGGGCATTTGGTGATCAAGTTGAAGCCTTCTTTGGAAAATTAAGGCAATTATTTTGACAATCGTGAGAATAACTTGGTCAGCATTTGAAAGACATGTCTCAATTAGGTCAAATAGTAGATGTGTGATCCTACATCAAAAGGAATAGAAAAATTTGCTCCATTAAAGCAGGAGGAATGTACAACAAAGATCGAGTTTGCAGAAGAAGTAGTGACACATAATTTCAGTTAAAATTAGTGCTGTAAAAATATCACAAATGATCTTCATCTCTCACTTTCATATTGCATGATATGTACTTGAATTTTCAAGGATTGATATGACGAAGTCATTTCATTGTGCTATCCAAACATCGTGTCATCCTTTGTTTGCCCCATTTGAGCTTTAGATCTATTTTCTTCATACCCCTCTTTTGGAATCAAGATAGAGTCAGCAAAGCTCAAAAGAAAAATGTCGAGCAAAACAATAGAGTCAGAAAGTTTCAAAAAGGAATGAGAGAAAAAATGTGTCCAAAAGAAGGAAAAGAAAAGAGCGTCAAGAAAAAATAGAGTTAGAAGGTCCCAAAAGAAAAAAAAGTCAATAAAAGAAAAAAAATTAGAATCAAGCAAAAGAACAAACCGCTGAAACTACGCGTGACCTAATTCTCCTCTTTTGGGAGTGAGATACGTAGGCTGCCCTAATCCGATCTCGCTCCAACTAAATAAACAATTTAGAATTGTGTAGTCAAAATAAACTGGGGCATTAGTTAATCCTCATTGTTTGAGTCGATTCCAAAGTTGTAAGTCCTACCCCACTTTAAGTGACATTTGGGCCCCATGCCATCCTTTCTTTCTAACCCTATCCAAAAGCCAAGTTACAACCAAAGAAAGACCTTCAGATCAATCTTTGAAGATGTTAAGGCTAAGAATGCAAGGGATATGATGATTCATTTAGGAAATGCTTGCCTTCCTCAGCATAAGAAATCAGGAGAGAAATAAAAATGAGAGTGTCTTATTGGTGAAAACCCTTACGGGCACCGTAAGACGATGGTAAGTTGAGAGAGATAAAAATGAAACAGTCTTATCGGTGAAAACACCCACGGGCACCATAAGACGACTATGAGTTAATGGAAACAAAGATAAAAGAGTCTCATTAGTGGAAAACCCTTATAGATATCATAAGACAATGGTGAGCTGAGGAAAAGAAAATGAGAGAAGTTTGTTGGAGAAAACCCTTCAATGCGTCACTATCCGAATGGGGTCTTAAATATAATTGACCTAAGGAAGCAATTCAGTTTCAAGGCCATTAACTCAACAACAATGGGTAGAAAGTTTGGATGAAAAGATCAAGCTGCTTAATTCAAAATTCATGGCATAATCATTAGTGTTGACTGTCATTTTTAGATGAATTTAGCGTTTCTTTGTTTCAAAAGGGGACATTCATTATCTTTTCTTTCTTCTCTTTATTTTTATTTTATCTTTCTTGAGTCAGTTATCCAAACAAAAATTGTCATTCTTTTTTTTCATTTCTTATCTTTGAGTCAAGTCCATGTCAAAACATGTGAGAAAAGATTTCAAAACTGGCTACCAGCTTCATTAATTGCACAAAGTAGGACGAAAGAGCCAGCACATACAAAAGACATGATTGTGAGCTGAAATAAGGTAAACAAAAAGTTCCGTCAACAGACAAGTCTGGGAACTCATGGAAATACTAAAGTTCAAAGGGTTTATCTGAAGAGCATGGAAAAGCAAAGGAACTGTGTTTATTTCAAAGTCACTTTTAATAATATGAGTTTGGGTCAATGATACATAAAGTCAATGATATATGTAATGGTTGTGATACAGGAAAGACAAGGGAAGCATGAAACGAACACAAAATCAGTCCACTAACCTTAAGGATTCGAGGACAAAGATGGAGACCACACTCGGATTCGCTAACAACAACAAGAATACAAGATACAAGAGTATATTTTAACACCAAAACAGCTACAAAACGTGATGAACAAGATGAACAGTAGTTATACAAGTTTTGTAATCAACGAAGACCCCAAAACAGTCCAATACATAACACATGCACGATTTACAAGAAAATAAAGATAGATAGTGAGATCAAAATTATTACAAGATTAAGAACCAAGTGTATTTCAACACTAACCCCTAATGAATGTAAAAATCAAAACCACATTCTTACGGTGACCACCAAGGGAATGAACTCACCTCAAGACCTACAGTTTCCAAGCAAAGATCAATATTGGCTTTTCCAAGCCCTATGCTAAGGATGACTTTTCCAAGCCCTACACCTAAGGGTGTTACACTCTCAAAAGAGAGAAAATATGTCTTTCAATTCTTCATCATTCTAAATCTCATGAAACTAAGACTAAGGGGGCCTATTTATAATATATTACAAATGAAGATAAAAAGACCACTTTGCCCTTAATGAGAGGGGCGGCCATGGTGTGTAAATACACCATGTGTAATGTCCAAAATGCCCTTAATTAAGGTCCAAAACTATGAGTCCTCAACCTTAAATGCTCCAAGCAATCTTACACACGCGAGATTGCTTTAAGTTATGCTCAAAATGGGTCCTCCATGAATATTCTTGTATTCTCGAGGTGACCAAGTCTTGAGCCTCTATGTGTTAGCCTCTAAAAATGTCAACAAAAGATAAGATGGCCATTTGTCCCGTATCATCCTCTCCTTCTTGAAAAGGATTCGACCTCGAATCCAAACCTTGCAAAACCGAAAAGAGGACAAATAAATACAAAATCCTCATGGCATGAGGGTTAGGGTTAGCATAACAAATGATCTAAACATGAAAAGGTTGCACATATTTGCAATATAACCAAGAATCCTTTGAAAAGAATATTAAAAACTCATTAAAAGATGTACACAGGATTTGGTTATAGGATACATAAAGAGTGACACTTTTCTTGTCATGTAGACCAAGCAGCAAGTTTGGTGCACCAACATCACTATTTCTAAATGTGGCACCGGGGTCAAATGGGAAAAGCGGCCATAGACACGGGTCTCGACAACACTTCCCTTTCCCGTGGTCTACACCCAAACTAAATGACATATTCTCTACAACAACATACATATCATCCAAAGCAAATAGAGAGTAGAGAAAGGTATCACTCAAATCAACTTCTACTAAGGTGCTCTCATATGTGTACTCACTAATAGTTTCCCAATAATCACCATGAGTACTATCAACAATGAAATCACATGAAGTAGAAGAAGAAGTAGCTTCCGCAACTACACATTCCTTACTCTTAAGAGTAATCTCATCTTCCAAGAAGAGATTTCCCTCTTTAGGAGGCATGTTGTCACACCATAGTGGGTTAGCATATAGGCTATAGCTTCCAAGGCAAGCTATACCATCATTGTCATCACTAGGTTCATTAGGAGTGTTTAAGTCATCTTTAAACAAGACATTATACATAAAAAAAGTGTGATCTACCTCACGGATAGATTTGGAACAAGCAAGTTCCTCACTCTCTAAATGATCAATATCAAGTTTCAAGGATGTTTCAAACACAACATTGCCCGAAGAAGAGCTCTCGGGTTCATTCTCACTTTGATCAATATTTTCAACATCATCACACACTTGAGGTTCATTAATTATATCATACACATCCTCAAGTGGTGGGTAATTTTCACACATAAGTTGATCAACACAAATTTTAGAAGATAATGTACTTTCATTCAACATAATGATTTCAACACTAGGTGGACATAAATCGATCTTACAAGACAACTAATGTTAGCATGGTTTGGTGGTAATCCTCTCACTTTGATCCACACAACCTCTCATTTTTCCACTCTCGAATTACCACCCTGCACTCCCTTACTCTTCTCAATCTTTTGTCTCTCATAATAATTTAGATTGGAGTAGGTAGGCATTTTTCTTCGTGGCTTGGGAAGCAAGTAAGTCATGAGGCAATTCCCCCATTGGTCTCTTATAATATTTGGCCAATTTTCCACGTTTGGAACTCTATGTTGTGCAAACCAATCGGTACCTAAGCATGCATGACCGTATGTCAATGGAAGAATATCGCACCACACCTTCTCATGGTATTTAAATTGGGAGAAGACAACCTTGACCCTCTCGGTAACCTTAAACCCGTACAAGAAGTATGGAACAAGTAAAGGCTCACAAAACAACCCCAAGTAGTCAACCATGGATGGAACGATGTAGTTTCTATAGCACAACGAGGCAGCCAGGTATCCCACACATGGTCACCATTTCGGAGTGTACACTTTTTCTTGGATCAACATTGTAAGGCATACGAGTACCCCTTGGTTTTGGAGATGCATACCCTCTCCTTCTCATTGGAAAACCTCCACTAGAGCTAGTATAACCATTCACACTATATCAACTTTGATAAGAAGCACTACAAGGTGGAGAATATGGATCTTCATACTCCTCACGTGTACTCTCATCATAGCTCTCATAAGCTTTGCGAACAAAAGGGTTATACCTAACACCAAATCTAGGTTCGGAGTAAGAAGTGTAAGACTCCTCACATGCCCCAACATCATCATAAGATCTATCACAAGATCCTGGATCATCTCCAAAGTTACCATAAGCACTAGGTACTTCATTTACCTTATTTTCTCCCTTAAAACGGTAACTTTCAAATCTGCCCAAGTTTCGATCATGGCTATTTTTATAGCCTCCGTAATCTCCCTCAACTTCATAGCTATAAAACCCCTCACTACAATCATAGTCTCCCATGTTGTAGTCATAATAATCCCCGGCTATCGAAGACATATTCCCCTTATATCACATTTTAAACCTACAAAATAAACAAACAAGATTAGTAGTAAGAATATCTCACTAAGAATCGTATTCACTCACCTTTGTGATTCTCACAATTGGAGCGGCAAATACTGAAAGTTGCTTATACTCCGGTAGTCAATAGGATGTCAATTCTACTTGGTGGCCAGTATAGATTCTTATTTGATTGGCTCAAGACACAAAAATAAAATTTACTTACGAACTTGAAACAAAGAAGTTACTACGAGTTAAAAATGAGAAAAGCACACAAATAATGAAGACACAAAGAAACGGATTCAATAATTAATCTACAACTAAGTAGGTGATTACTAGTTGTTAGTTAATTCTAGAATCAAGACATAAAACTAATGAAACAATAAGATGAAACTAAGAATCTAAAATTTTGAGCTCGGAAATATTGCGTGAACAGTAGCAGTGATAACATGGCAGCCACGTATTAGTTCGATTTTATCAAGTGGTTATTCTCAAATGTTCAAGTCTTGGTCAAAAAAAAAAAAAATTTAGATTGGTGGAATTTGTTTTAGGAGGGAAAATAAGTCTTGGAGCCTTTTTCAATTTTCAAGACTTGACTTTTTTCTTGTACTTCTCCTTAAAACATGGATCCGTAAGTCATGGAAAAGTGTTGGAAAGTGGCTGAGACTTGATTGATAGGTCCATGTTGGTTATAGTGTCTTTCAAGACTAACAAATAATATACCTTTTTCCTTCAACTTTTTGGATTTAGCATTCACTTTATCTTCAACAATATATGAAGGTGGCGATGAACATCCAGAACAACAACAACAACACCAAGAACTACAACAATAATCTTCAAGAACACCAACAATTTTTCACACGGCCAACTCCAATCCACAATAACAATATCTCCAACACTTGGCCAAGACAACTACAAATTCAACAAGTTCAAGCTCAAGTTTAGATCTAGACTCAAAGTGTTAGTGGAAAAGAAAACTAACACTAAAAACAACAAAACTAACAAGAAAACTAATAGATATAGACATACAACAAACAAATCTCGGCCAAGACACAACAAGAACGCAATTTTCAACCAAGAACACAAAGGTGGCAGATTGACTGTTTCTGGAATTTTCAGATTTTATTTTTTTTGAAGTTTTCAAGGTCTCAAGCCTAAGATTGATCGTGTGGGAATAAAATCAAGCCATGCTTTTATACTAAATGATACGGGAAAGACAAGGGAAGCACGAAACAAATACCAAATCAGTCCACTAATCTTAAGGATTCGAGGACTAAGATGGAGACCACACTTGGATTCGGTACAAACAACAAGAATACAAGATACAAGAGTATATTTGAACACCAAAACAACTACAAAACGTGATGAACAAGATATACAACAATAATACAAGTTCTGGATTCAACAAAGACCCCAAAACAGTCCACTACACAACACATACACGATTTGCAAGAAAATAAAGATAGATAGTGAGACCAAAATTATTACAAGATTAAGAACCAAGTGTATTTCAACACTAACACCTAATGAATGTAACAATCAAAACCACACTCTTACGGTGAACGCCAAGGGAATGAACTCACCTCAAGATCTACCGTTTGCAAGCAAAGATCAATATTGACTTTTCCAAGCCCTATGCTAAGGATGACTTTTTCAAGCCCTACAATAAGGATGTTACACTCTCAAAAGAGAGAAAATATGTCTTTCAATTCTTCATCATTCCAAATCTCATGAAAATAAGACTAAGGAGGCCCATTTATAATATATTACAAATGAAGATAAAAAGACCACTTGGCCCTTAATGAGAGGGGTGGCCATGGTGTGTAAATACACCATGTGTAATGTCCAAAATACCCTTAATTAAGGTCCAAAACTATGAGCCCTCAACCTTAAATGCTCCAAGCAATCTTCCACATGCGAGATTGCTTTAGGTTATGCTCAAAATGGGTCCTCCATTCATGTTCTTGTATTCTTAAGGTGACCAAGTCTTGAGCCTCTATGTGTTGGCCTCCAAAAATGTCATCAAAAGATAAGATGGCCATTTGTCCCGTATCAGGTTGGAAGCAAGGTTAAATGTGATGATGGCAAAAGCCTTTGCCACGAAAGCCAAAGCTACAAACCTGCCTCCATGATTTTAAACTCACAACTTTTCTTTGAATGAAATGGGAACACACGTCACCTTGAAATCAAGGATTTCAAATTCTAAACATCAAGGACCCTAATTTCTCGATTTTACAAATATAGGAAGGAATGTTTCTGCACAGGTTTGTTAACTAAATCATGGTAAAAATTCATCATCTTATATCCCTTGGAGAAACACTTTCCTGTCCAGGGGTTTTAGTTTTCATTTGCTGGGTGATACACTTCTTAAATTGAAACTTCACTCCTATAAGATGTACCTTCTTGTCTAGTCATTCCCTTTGACACTTAGAGGACATACCTTTTAGTCGAGTCATCCCCCTTAATTCCTATAAGACATACCTTTTAGTTAAGTTATTCTCCTTGATTCCTATAAGACGTAACTTTTAGTCGAATCATTTCCTTTGATTTCTATAAGACGTACATTTTAGTTGAGTCATTCCCTTTGATTCCTAGAAGACATACCGTTTAGTCGATTCATCCCTCTTGATTCCTAGTGGACGTACCTTTTAGTCGAGTCATTCCTCTTAACCCCTATAAGACGTACCTTTTAGTTAGTCATCCCCCTTGATTCCTATAAGATGTACCTTTTAGTTGAGTTATCTCCCCTTGAACCCTAGAAGACATACCTTTTAGTAGAGTTATTCCATTTGACCCCTAGATGATGTACTTTTTAGTCTAGTCATTCCACTTGATTCCTATAAGATGTACCTTTTAGTCTAGTCATCCCTCTTGATTCCTATAAGACATACCTTTTAGTCAAGTCATTCCCCTTGATTCCTATAAGACTTACCTTTTAGTCAAGTCATTCCCGTTGATTCCTATAAGATGTACCTTGATTCCTATAAGACATACCTTTTAGTCGAGTCATTCCCCTTGATTCCTTTAAGACGTACATTTTAGTTGAGTCATTCCCCTTGATTCCTATAAGACGTACCTTTTAGTCGAGTCATCCCCCTTGATTCCTATAAGACATACCTTGTAGTCGAGTCATCTCCCTTGATTCCTATAAGACGTACTTTTTAGTTGAGTCATTCTCATTGATTTCCATAAGGAGTACCTTTTAGTTGAGTCATTATCTTTGATTACTATAATGATGCGACTTTCACAAAAGTCCTTTGATGATAAACTGGGGCAAAATTTAATTCTTGTGTTTGAAACTTTACTTTTCTGGCAAATGAAATCTCTTTATAATAATCTTTGTTTGGGATAATTTTTTATAGTTTTGATATGATTTCAGGAGCCCACCTGAAGAACGGGTGGATAAAATAAAAGTCAAGAAACAAAGTGAAGAAATTGAAAGATAGCATATGGAAATAGCTAGTCAGGAGCCGACCTAAAGAACAGGGTGATAAAACGGCAAGTCAGGAGCCCACCTGGAGAACAGGGTGATGAAATGGTAAGCTAGGAAAGAATAGGGTGAATAAATGAAAAGTCAAGAAACATGGGGAAAAATTTAAAACCAAGCAACAAGTTGAAGAAATTCCAAGTCTGGAGCTTGCCTCAAGAATAGGGTGATGAAATACCAAGTCAAGAATCAAAGAAGCTGCATAGATAGAATTTCCGTAATTTCTTTTATGTTTTAACTTGTTGTTTTTATTTTTGATGTAGTGGCACAACCGCGGACCGAAAACTCGATGGGACCTCACTCGACTCTCTAACTCGGTTGTCCTTCTTTCTTTTGTTTCTTTATCTGAATAATGGTAGGGTCAAAATTCTATCTCGTTGTCTACTTCTTTGTATGAAAACGCTTTATGTTTACATGAAAAGAGGGCATGACGTAGACACATAATTTTGTCCCTCCCGATAACCCAATTCATCCATTTTTTAACCTCACGTTACCTTACACCCCACCTGTGTGATTATGCCCCACAAAAATACAAAAATAACAACCCTTAACAAAATCTCTAATGAATTAAATCCCTAATTGTATCCTAATAAATCTTATCCTAACCAACTTACCCTACCACACCTACCCTATACCCTACCCCATCCACGTGAACCCCTCACATTTCTTTTTCACAAAGAAAAATGGGAATAAGATATACACAACATCATATACCAAGAAGGTCCATCATCATCATTGGAGAAAAAAGAACAAATGGAGTATCATCTTTTTTCTTTTTCCAGGAAGACCCCCCGAAAAACACCTTTTTTCTTCTTAAAAATACACGACCACACCATTTGCACACACTTAGGGATCTGGTCACTTCCATACATAAACAACCATATTCACCTCACGCCATTACACAAAATATCGGGGTTTTCTATTTTCAAGGGGAGGATCTGGCACAGGCAACAACACACAATAATACGTATGCTCTATATTTTTCCTAGAGAGGAAAAAAAGATGATTGCTATAAACAGAAATCCTCTCCCATTCTTGAACAACAACAACACAGCAACACAAAAATCTACCTTCTTTACTGACCCTCAAAAAGATTCCACACACCAACCCTCTACTGATTTCAATTTTCACTCTACACAGATACTGAGAGATTGGTGTGAGAGATGAAGGGAGATCCATGAGAGAGTGAGAAAAGTGAGAGAAAAACAATAAAGATCTGATTTTGAGTGGGAGAGAGAAGAGAAAACAACGAGAGAGAGCGTGTAAAATATGGGAGTTGAAAAAAGAGGAGATCGGGGGTAACAGTTCCAATAAGCTCTCCTTTTCTAGTGAAATCCCAATGAAAATACATTAGTATCCATTAGTAAATCATCGAACTGACACAACCAGTCCTGATTTTGGTGAGTTCTGCCGGAAAAGGAACTGAGCAACGATGGGGACTGTGGGTCCGAGTATGTGTATCTCGTTATTGCTTAATTTTAATTTGGGCTATCGAAAATAGAATGAAAAGGGTACATCGAGATTGGTTTTTTTGTTGTTGAGGTTTGGTTCGAGGCTTTAAATGCGGTTCTATTCAGAAGGATTATCTCCCTTTGAAATAAAATTAAGGTCCAATTCTTCTACTCTATTTCTTCCTATTTTAATTTTAATGTGATGTTCATTTTATGATTTGCATGATTCGTGTGGTTCATGCGTTTGATAAGGTGGCTAAACAATTTCATTTTGTCGTGATTTGTTGTTGACTTTGTAAGAAACTTGATTAATCATGTGGTTTGAAAGGAATTTTGGGAGGCGGAATTAAAAAGTGATAAAAAATGAATATTGATTATTTTGTTTCGTTGACAATTTTTAAATTATGAATAAGTATTGATGTCGTTAAATGCAATAGTATCATGATAGGTTATAATTTGGTAGGCAAACGGTACGTTGGGTAAGAAAATCTAGGAATTGTGAATTGTAGGATGATTTGAAACGATTGTTGAATGATTTGGTTTTCTAGCACTGAAAAAATATATTATTTAGCCGGGGAATGCCCCAAGGCTCATTGTATTTATTCACTGGGGAATACCCCAACGTATTATATTGGTGGAGGATGTTTGTGATCAAGACCCTAGGCGTCGAGTAAAGCACGGGAGCGTAGTTCAGGATTAGTGTTGTTTAGAATAGGATTTATTTTTCCGCATTTTTATTTTGGGACTGTATAATTGGACTGAACACTATATTTTGAATTTATTTTTATTTGTGTGTTTGATTGATTGTTTTACGTGTTTTCTGTGATTTGTACATTCGTAGTGACCAATTAGCCAATACGCTCTACCAAGCGACCATGGTCGAACCACGGGATCGGGGGGTGCCTAACACCTTCTCTTCGGTCAACAAAATTCTTAGCCAAAATCTCTGTTCGCAGATCAGTAATAGAGTCAAAAAATAGTTTTGAAAAGGATTTTTTCAAAGGTGAATTGGCACACCGGATTATGTCAAGTGGCGACTCTGAGTTTTGAATGTGAAAGGTCCTTTTCGAAATAAATCTTCATGTTTTGTCACTTTAATAATAAACACCTTTTTGATCCTTAAAATCATATCTTTTTGGATTTAAAAAAGGGGTATGACATTTATAATAATTCACTTTAACCCAATACTTCCAACTTAATAAATTCATCCACAAGTTTTAAATAATACACTTCAACTCACTTCATTATCCACCATTATATATATATATATATATATATTTATATAAATATTTAGGTTTCCAAAATATTAAATAAAAAAAATTCAAAAGATAAAATAGAAGGTGGAAAAGCTCGGATTCCGACCACTTTTCTGGCGTTATTTTCGGCGATCAGCTCTAAATAAGTCCACAAACATCATAATCTTGTCTATTGCACCTATTGTTACCCCATTTGTTTGGTATCTTCTTAAACACACCACTTCCCACCATTGTTAAAATTTTTGAAACCATTCATATTACTCAAAATCACTTTAGAAAGTACATTACAACAGCTCAGGCGACTCCAAGTTCCTTTCTTAATTCCATAAACCCAAGGATCGTAGATTAGAAACAATATTTACAATTTTACTACTTTCGTATGGATAGCTTCCGAGACATCGACCACTGGTCGTCATTCATCGATCGCGAATATAACTCGATATAGAGCATAAGCATAATAATCTACTATAGACCAAAGCCTGATTCTACGATGTCTATTGCAGAATTTGTTCTAGTGAGTTCATGGGAGAATGGTTGAAGACTCTCAAATGATAGAAATGGAAATCTTTTATGAAGGTGACAATCCTCGTTGTTGTTCTCCATAATAGTTCGTACGATGAATTGGTTGCAAGCGTAATGCAGAGCGGGAATCTAGATTGTGCGCCGGGCGACATGGTGATTAGTTATCTAATGAATTTGAGGGAAAATGTGAATCCTACGATCATAAATAGTGACGTAAGTGTGCTGATGTACATGATGGATGTCGATGCAGATGACTTTAGGCTAATTTTATGGATAAATGTAGCTGAGAGGTCCATCGAAGGAATGGTAAATTCATCATACCCCCCACCTCCGTGTCGGGCAGTCAACGATGATTTTAATGATTACGAGAATAATGACGACCAACCTATTAGTACGGAAGATGATCCTATGATTTTAGTAATTAAAAGAATGATGATGATCAACCTATTAGTACGGAAGATGATCCTATACATATGGAAGAAGTTTCATTGGAATCTCAAGACAATGAAGAAGATTATGGAACGGGATCACAACTGGTACATTCCTTCAACGATGGATCCAATTTCCATCTCGATCAAATATTTGCCGACAAGAAAGAGCTCAAAATACTACTAGATGCAGCAGCGGTGAGGCAGTGTTTTGATTATTGTTTGGAGAAGAACTGCCCTAAATTCTTGAAGGTAAAATGCTTATCTCGTGGTTGCAGCTGGTTATTGAGGGAAATGAAGTATGAAACCTCGTACAGATTTCTCATATACAAGTATGTTAGGTTGCACACGTATGGTGTTGAACACACCACCCGCAGGCATAAGAGATTGTCCTCTTAATTGATTGCTTCACTATGCGTAAATTATTTTTGGGATGGTAAGGGTCCAAGCATAAGCGAAATACAAAATATTGTGTTCAAGGAGTTGCATTACCACGTAAGCTATTGGATGTGTTGGAAAGGAAGTGTAATTGCAAAGAAGATCATTCATGGGACATAGAAGCACGGATATGCTTGCCTGACGGTTTTTCCCCACATAGTGGAGTTGCTGAATCCAGGGTCTTCCTAATTTATTATGGTAAACTAGATTAATGGAGCGTTCGTTTACTACTTCTTATCATTCAGAGCTTGAATACGAGGATATACCCACATGAGAAAGGTAATTGCCTTCAATGGTACACATTTGTATGGAAAGTACAGAGGCGTGTTGCTGAGTGCAGTTGCACAGGACACAGAAAATCACATCTTTCCAATTGCCTTTTGTGCCATCAAAAAAGAGAACGATGCTTCTTGGACCTTCTTCTTCCAAAAGTTAAAGTCTATCATAGATGATGAACCAGATATATGTGTCATCTCCGACAGGACCATCATTATTGCCAATGCTTTCTCCTGTTTACAGTCATGCACACCATGGACTTTGCATAAGGCACCTCGCTGAAAATCTGCGTGGAAATCAGTACTGTGGTGAACATCCTTATCTATTCTACGCCACGAGAAAATTGTATACTATTGATGAATTTAGCAACCATTTTGTCGAATTGAAGAATAATAGCCCCGAGGTAGCACATGTCCTTGAAAATGTGCTTGGTTTTGAGAAATTGAGTAAAGCACACTTCTCGAGCAATAGGTACGATGTGATGTCCACAAATATTGTCGAGTCATTCAAATCGGTGTTGATGGATGAACGAGATTACCTCGTGTCATACATATTCAATTCAATTGCTAGAAAATTTGGTGAAAAGTTTAGGGAGTGGCATGCCTTTGTCGATGGTCAAAAAACATATATGTGCCTTGTGCGGAAAATATACTATGGGATAACAAGAGTGCGAGCGATTCCTTGTATGTGACTAATGCAACGGGGGTCTCGACTAATTCACGGTGTTTGGCAGCGACGTTACTACCAAGGTCAATCTGTTGGAGAAGAGTTATTCTTGTCGAAAATTTGACTTGATAAAAATATCGTGCGAACATTCGATGGCAGCTTTGCGAGCAAAGTATGGCGATGGCGTAGGTTATGGTAACTCCATATACGAGTACTCTTCACCAATTTATAAAGCTAAAACTTACCTCCTCGCGTACTCAGAATCTATTAACGTTGTCCCTCCAGAGGTTGAATAGTCTGTGCCACAGAAAGTGCAAGACAGTAAGATTTCTCCACCCCCTACGATTGCTAACTCGGAAGTAAGAAAATCAAACGCACTAAGGGCGTTTTTGAGACATTCATGTCCAAAAGGAGGAATAGGTGTTCGATATGCAAGAAATCCGGGCACAAAAGAACCACTTGTAGAATGACCAACAAATTGTAGAATACCTTTTTTTTTTGCATCAGTTGTAAAGCTACTATGTTAGAGGATAAATGTTCATTTCTGTAGAATTTAACCTTTAGTTGTAATCGACTTAACATATTGTCTATGATAGACTATGTAAATTCTATGGTATATCGTTCCTACAGTCTATCAAATATTATGTATTGGTTATATAATTGCTTATTAGACATTCTATGTTGATCTTTTTACCGCCTTAACTCTCCAATCGATGCAATGAATCATTGTTTCTCATTCCCATTTAATGAAAAGCTGCAGAAACATCTGTTCACAAGAAAAATCGCTGGTATATGCAAACCAAGCGTTTTCTCTTCTAACACTCGTCGACTGACCATTGAGTGGATATATGAAAGGACTCCATCTATTGGCCTATAAGTAGAGTGACAATTTCTACGTAACCCTTCAGTTGTCCCTAAGCCCAATATTAGAAACCCTCTTTTTCTTCTTCTTCTTCACCCAAATCAGAAAATATGCCTCCTAGAAGGATAGCCCTATGCCCTGTCAAACGTGTTCCCCAAAAGAAATACGACCTCCTTCTTCTAAGGAATGATTTTGATCGCCTGTTGTATGGACTGGGTCAAGACCGCATCTACCTAGAGCAGGAACTCAGTAGAATTGCTCGTTTCCTGAGGGCAATTCTGGAAAGGCTCGGAATGGATGGCCCTGACAACATCACCCCCCCAGCATCCTCGTGAAATCTATTGTTTAGTTTTTTATTTTCTTTTATGTTTATTAGTTTTTATTTTGTGTTCATTACAGAAGAAGTTTTCTTCTTATTTCACTTGTTCTAGCCAATGTGCCAATGCTTTGAATGTAAAATCCTATGATTACGCAATGAACAAAGAATTTTTGTTTTCAAATTGAATTTCCCTCGTTTTTGTTATTGTTATTTTTTGTGTTGCATCTGTAGTGAATGTATCTGTAAAATAAATCACATAAACAGTTTCTCGTCGATCACATAAAGAGTCTATCCTCGATCACATACTTAGTCTATCATCGACCCAACATAGTAGTCGTTCATCGATCATGTGAATTGTGGAGCAGCAGTTAAATTAAAATAGATAATACTAATAAGTTTTGGGCCTGGTGGAATAAAATAATTAAATTAAAAATAATTTAAACTGATAAAAACATATTTTGGGATGGTGGAGTAAAATAATTAAATTAAAAATAATTTAAACTGATAATAACATGATTTGGGCTGTTGGAATAAAATAATTAAGTTAAATATAATTTAAACAAATAATAATAATAGGTTTTGGGCAGTTGAAATAAATAATTAAATTAAAAATGATTTAAACTGATAATAACATCTGTTGGGACTGATGGAATAAACTAATAAAATTATAAATGATTTAAATATATAATCTTGAACTGTTGATGATTTAAATTAAAAATGATATAAACAGTAATTTTATTTTTTGGAACTGGGGGTGAAAGTTAATAGACATCATGACCAACGTCATCCATCAACTAGATACTAAAATATACCGTAAATTGGTATGGTCTATCGTAGACCTACACTTGTACGAGTGCATTGACGGGTCTCTTAATTAGGCATAGACCACTGTGATCTACGTAGACTGATATAGACCAACACTTGGATGTTGTATAAAATAGAACAAATAAATTAAAAATAAATGTAGGGTGAGTTTCTACATATGTGAGGGAGTGTAAAGAAGTCACAAATTCATATTAGAGGTTATACAAATTAGGGGTGGTGTATTAAGGAGTGTGTGGATGGGTAGTGGTTGAATGTTCAATATCCTAAGAGTAATGTTTTTCAAAGCACAAGTATGTTTTGTGGATGTATTTTGTATTTGATGACTACACATTCTACATACTCCTTAAATGACCACCCCCAAATCAAAAGATTATGTGGAATGGATAGTGGTTGGACAAAATATATCCATAAAACATACTTATGCTTTGAGAAACATTACTCTTAGGATTTTAAACATTCAATTACTACCCATCCACACACTCCTTAATACACTACCCCTAATTTATATAACCTCTAATATGATTGTGTGACTTGTTTACACTCCCTCATATGTGTAGAAACCCACCCTACATTTATTTTTAATTTATTTATTCTCTTTTAAACAGCATCCAAGTGTTGGTCTATATCAGTCTACATAGATCACAGTGATCTACGCCTAATTAAGAGATCCATCGATGCACTCGTATAGGTGTAGGTCTACGATAGACCATACCAGTCTACGGCATATTTTAGTAACTAGTTGATGGATGATGTTGGTCATAATCTATGACGGTCTATTAACTTTCACCCCCAGTTCTAAAATATAAAATTACTGTTCCAACGATAACAAACAACTAGTTTTGCACTTAACACATCTTTTTTTACTTCATATATAAAGTCGTCACTCCCTCACTATTTTATTTCATTAACTTTGTTTTTACTTAAAACTTCTACAATGTCTCAAGCATCTCAAACATCCAATTCTAAAAAGACTCTAATTTTTCATTGTGGGAATACGACTGTCTTGAGGACGTCACGTACGGATTCAAATTCAGGTCTTAAATTTTATAACAGTGCAATTATGAAGGTGAGTCGTGTATGTCATTTTTATAATGTTAAGTTGATTTTTATGTAATTTAAATTTATTTTCTAGGATAATGGTGCATGGTCATTTTTTAAATGGCTCGATGGGCTATCACCTCTAAGCAGTCCATCAACGTTGAGTCCGGGATGCGACACATCAAATTTTTGTGGCTCCGCAAAATTTAATCTACTACAAAGGCCCCACGAGTGCGAAGAAAATAGAGATTTTCTTATGAATTTGTTCAAAGAAGTCGAACAACAAAGGGATCACCTTAAAGTATTACAACATGACACCCAAATACAGAGGGATCAACTAAAACAAAAGTTATTTTTGACCCAAGAAAGAGAGAATGGCCTTAAAATGATGTTGTGTTCTATAATGCTAGTATTCGTTCTTTGTAAAAGTGTAACATGGATGTAGTGATATTGAATAAATAATAATACTTCTATTTTTCTACAATGTTAACACTATTTTTGCTAGAATTATAGTTGATCAATCAACACATCAACTTAAAATGGAGCAGCATGGTAATGATAGACTATGAAAGAAGTATATGAAATATTAGAGAAACATTCTATGAAATAAAAGGGAGTTTCAAATATCCTACCAAACAGATCATTCAGCACATTAACAATAAAATAATTCAAATGTCTTTTTCAAAAAATTTCCTCCTCATCAACATAGGTGTTGTTGATTTCATAAACAATATCCATGAACCCATCTTGTTTTTCTTTCTCACCTTGTTTTTTCCCTTCACCTTCAACAACTGCTTCTTTCTGACCTTCCTTTTCTACCTCAGCTTCTTTTTTTTCTTCCCCTTTATCAGCTTCTTCTTCTTTTTTCACTAGCTGCAGCGTTATCAGCTTTTTTCACTAGCTGCAGCGTTATCAGCTTCTTCTTTTTCTTCTTCTTCTTCTTCTTCTTCTTCAGTTGCTGCTCCCATTTTTTCTGCTTCTTCTTTTTCCTTGGCTTCTTTAACTAAATCTCCTCCTTTTTCCTTGCCTTATTCTTCAACTGCTGCTTTTTTTTCAACTTTTTCTTCTTCATCTGCAACTACTTTTTTCACACTTTCTTCTTGGCTCTTTTCTTCTTTAATTTCTTCTTCTTCTTCTTCTTCTTCTTCTTCTTCTTCTTCTTCTTCATCCTTCTTTTCTTCTTCTTTTTTCTCTTCCGCCATAACAGAGGTCAACTCATCTATTTTGCTCCTTTTTCCTTCTTCTTCATTCCTCTTCGACTCACGAAGGTCCACATACACTGTATCATCATATCACAAAGTGTTACTGATATTTAAAGATGAAAATTCATTAACAACATCAATTATTGAATAAAGTTTCCTCACTCGTGTTGTCGCTCATCCTGTTCCTTTTTCTTAATTCTTTTCTTTCTAATATAGGTAGCAATATCCAACACCGCTTCCTCGAGCGCAGCGACACACTTATGAAGATCCTTGGGCGCAGCGACACGCTTATGAAGATCATCGGGGAATGAGGTGCCTGTTGCATCTTTGGAGGTACTCAGAGTATCATCATCACCAACACATACTTCAACAGGGTTACCACCCAAATCCCTGTCATCATCATTGTCCTCATTTAAAACAAGGATAGTCACTTAAGCCATCGAGGACGTTATTCTTTAGCTCGTCCATATATGTCTCAAAGGTAATCATGTAATCCATTTTTGACTCACGAATAGTAGGGATGATGTATGGGTGCACGTTCTACAAAATATCAATTAACAATTACATAACATTCGATGCAACAGTAGTAGTATTATTACATAATAAAAAATAAGTTCATACCTCGATAACTTTTCCTTTGTACTTGAATGGGTCGCCTTCGATTATCTGGTCACTTTTTGTAGTGTGCCATCTGAGGATGCGGGGAGTGGGAAAGGGCTCATCCATTGATTTTCCAGCAAATTTTCCAAGATGAGGAAAGGGCTCGTACATCCAAACCTATAATCAGTACAGCAGCAAAAAAAGAACTCAGAGTCTCTGACAGAGTATAAATAAAACAAGAATCTATGATAAACTAACTAAAGGGTTTATGGTAGATACCATGAATACCTAGGTAAATCTGAATAGAGAATAGGATGCCTTCTGCTTCTCATCAAATACTTCCCTCTACTTCTTCAGGTCACTTTTCTTATTTAAATAGTCCAGGGTCAGTTGAAATGTCTCTTTCCCCCATGGATAATTCTCGAAGAAACTCAAAGAATCAATCATTCAAATTAGCTTCGTGTCAACAACCTTCGTCGAATCTTTCGCAAGAAACATGGTGTGCAAGAACCAAAGTAAACAACACTTAAAATTCTGGTCCTTGTTCAACTTATTCCCTCTGATCAAGTGTAACAAGTTGGCCGCCGTAATATTTTTATTTTTCATCACCTTAAAGCAAAAAATGCTCCCCTTTATTTAACACCTTCTTCATTTTTTATTCACTGGGGTATGATGAGTAGTTTAGCCCGTGATCAAATAAAATTCTTTCAAGCAAAAACAGACAGGCTTGTTGTTAACGCAGAACCACATCTCATGATGCATCTTATCCCTCTTGACGGGTCACAACAACAAATAATGGACCAACTGCCCATTGAACTTGAGATGTTCTGACAGGTTTCTCAAATGTATGAAATAGGACCACTTGAATCTTTTCTTCAACTCCTAGTCAACAAGAACTTGCTTAAATTCTTGATAAGCAACCATTTTTGATCTAACCAATATCTTCTCCGAGAAAGATCCAACCTCGTCCATTATCGTTCGAAGGTCATACTGCTCCATGGAAATGAACCTTGACAAACTTGGCACGTATAAGGGATCATTGTCCCCATCATCACTGTTTCTCCCATTTCCCTCGCTCTCTTTACTGTCACCTCAAACACTGCGCTCGAGAAGGACATCTTCACTAGACTCAGCATAGTCGCTTATCTCCTTTAAATCTAGATCAGATTCGGACACTTCCTCATCAATTTTATTTCTTTTTGAGACATTTTCAGTTGTCTCGGCTTTTCTTTTTCTACTGATATTGGCTTTGCCTTTAGGATGAATGGGCTTTTTACCCATTTTCAACACAATCTACACCTGCAAAATATATCTTCCATTTTCAGTTCATATACCATAAGTCTATCAATAGAAATAAGTCATTGCTCAAATGAACCCCCCTCCCCCTCAAAAAAATAAAGAAAGAAAGAAATACCCCACCAAAATCCAACATGGAGTATCAAAATCAAACTACTGCACCTAATCTAACTAATTAGCTATTAATCTTCAATTTTCACTATTTTAGCCATCATATTTTAAAATAATTTCATACGTGTAAAAATTTATTTCAATCTAGGGCATTTCACGAGTCGATTTCATAGACCACTAGTCTACGGATAGAAACAGGAGACTGTTAGAATCAAACTGCCAAAATAAATCTTCAAATAACGATTATCCCACCATTCCACCATCAAACAGTTTACTCTAAACATCAATAACTGTGAACCAAAATCCAACATGCAATATCGAAACACGATAATTGCTAAAAATCAAACCACTGCACCTAATCGAACTAATTAGCTATTAGTCTTTCAATTTCCACTATTTAGGCAACCATTTTTTAAAAGAATTTCATACATCTAAAAATTTATTTCAATCTAGGGCATTCTGATTTCATAGACCACGGGTCTACGGACAGAAACAACATATTGTTCGAATCAAACTTCCAAAATAAATCTTCAAATAACGATTATCCCACCATTCAACACTTCTTTGCTAAAAATAATGAAACTAAACCAAAACTCCTTAATCAACCAAATTCAAAAAAAAAATTCCTACATCACTACGAATCAATTAGCAAAGAAACCTATTTAAATGGATCTACAAATAATCGAAACATGATTTTAACTAACCTTATGAAGCAAAAATGACCTCTTAGCAGCTGCAGAAGAAGGACAAACGAAAATGGTGTTTGGGGAGAACTGTTCTTCAAGTGGGAGTTGGAGAAAATTTAAAAGGAGAGAGAAGATTTTTTTTTTATTGATATTGGAAGAAGTTGATGGGTGTTAGTGTATTATGTTAAATTTGTAGATGAGTGTTAGTGTATTATGTTAAATTTGTAAAGTTAGAAAAATAATACAATGGTCCCTTGGCCCACATGTGGGTCAATTTTTTGACCTTTTTTTACACTTTTTATACCCTAACCCTAAAAAATAATTCAAAAAAAAAAATTTAGTGTCCCTTTGGCTAAATAGTTTTGAGAAGGGTAGCTTTTGTCAATTTTTTTCTCGTTGCCATTCCCCTTTACATTTTTATGTTTCGGATGAGTTCTGCTTAATTAACGAGCATTTGTAGTGTTTGTTATTGATAGGTAATACATGTAATTCACAATTGCAAAGACATATTTTTACATGTAAGTTACTTACTAGTTGATTAATTAATTAATCCCTTTATTATTGAAAGGCATCATGTGTGATTAATTTTGACGAATCATTGCCAGAGGTGGAGTTGACATTTTCACTAAGAGAATTTAATATACAAAAAGGGTTATATATATATAAACATCTCTCTATGTATACGTAATCAAATAATTTTGATAACAAGGAGGTTTGGATGAATGCAGGCACAAACTTTTGCCTATGAATGTAAGAAATGGAGAATGCAGTTATGACGGCAACTCCATTCAAGTAATTTTTTTTCCTTTGCAAATTAAGTAATCAAATGATACCCTTGAGGTCTAATGTTGATGTTGTTATATGAACTAATTGATCTTTCCTTATTTCAAGATAAAGGTAATACTAAAGACAAAATTTGTTTTAGAAGATGCCATCAAGTATACGGTTCTACTTGTATATGTGAAAAAAAAAATGAAGGAAAAAGTGAATTGAGATTTCACTTTAAGGAAATAAATTGGGAGAAAGGAACTTTCTTTTGCTTATATTGAAAAACATTCTTTCATATGTATAGTGAGGCAACAACAAGATAGCTTTGTGCCATCGTCATCGATCATACAAAAGTTATTAGTGTGCAGATGCAGTTAGAACACACCTCGAAGAGACGTGAACCTTTGAAACATCTTTACGCGCAGGTCATCATATGTGGGTGCAGGTCAAGAGAGAATATTTTGGTTTGTGCCAAAACGCAACCTGTGCACGCAGGTACAATACAGGTAATGTGACGTTTCAAAAATAGTGTATTTTTTCGTGAATCATTGCTTCTTTTCTGTAGCACCTCCTTTTGGCTATAAATGCCTGAATTTTTCCTTACGTAAAGGTACAAACTTTTGAAGTGAAAGACATCATCATCATCTTTTTCTTCTTCTTCTTCTTAAGACTCCAGTGTGATTAACTGCCGTTGAGTGAGTTTGGTGTTTAGCAAATTTGAGGTACCGCTATTTGCTGAAGTGAATCATTTTATCCTAGGAGTATATATTCCATAACTTCAGGTACTTGAGGGGAATAAATTCCTTACACCATGAATTCGGTGGACTTGATTCTTTCTGTCTCGAGTGTGATTAACTGCCGTTGAGTGAGTTTGGTGTTTAGCAAATTTGAGGTACCGCTATTTGCTGAAGTGAATCGTTTTATCCTGGGAGTATATATTCCATAACTTCAGGTACTTCAGGGGAATAAATTCCTTACTGACACACCATGAATTCGGTGGACTTGATTCTTTGTGTCTCGATCTCTTTTCTTAAAGCTGGTTTTACAATTTTTTCTGAAAATAGTTTGAACTTCATATTGATAGTTCTTCAACTATTTGAACTTGTGTTTGATGTTCTTGAAACTTCTTTTTGATAGTTCATAAGTTGGTTGAACTTGCGTTGAAATTCTTGTTGATTATATACAAATTTTTATATCCAAAAAATAACATCAAAAAGATGTTCAATAATATTTATGAGTTTACCAAGTGTTTTAATATGGCAGACTTGAGTTGCTTTTCGGGACCAAACACCTTTTTACTTTATCAAATGTCATAAAGATTGTATATAGAATGCAAAAGATTCAAGGTTTTTTTCTCAATGAATCCGCAGTAATCACTTCAACAGTATTTTCTTCGAATTGATTTCATTGTCGTTTTATCATAATCTCAAAGAAGCTACAGGTGGAGTAAATTGCAAATTATCGGGCGAGCCATGTTCCATTTATTTAGAATTGGTCATTTTTACTCTTCATTACGTTTTTGGCTCAAACATGTCCTCAATGTTATTCTTTTGCTCAAAAATGCCCTCAACTAGCAAAATAACTCAAACAGGCTCCAAATCAGTCTTATCAAGTTTTCTCTCTTAATCATATATATACATACATATATATATATATACACACACACATATATGTGTGTGTGTTTGTGTGCATGCGCGCGCACATACCTGCAGTATTGCTGTTTGAACTCTGAAAGAAATCTTCTGAGTTAGAAAAGGTTGGTTGTCGATGGTTTCAACAGAGATATAGGTAGACTAAAGAATTATGTGGGAGGTGATTAGGCAAGACATAATGCAACATCAACTAACTGAGGACTTGACCTCAGATAGGAAGTTATGGAGGACATGAAGAAGTTAGTTAGGTAGTTGGGCGTTGTCCTGCTTATGCTTCCATGCTAGTAGCTTTGGTATTACTCTAGGAGTTCTTGTTCTTCAACCTCTCTTACTATTTTATGGTTTTTGCACTTTAATTATTATATTATTTTGTTATATTTAATGTTTATATTTACAATTTTACTTGCGAGGTCAATGGAGTTGGGTCGGAGGAAGTTATTGTTGGAGTTGTGATACAGAAAGAAAGAAACTTTAGTTCAATGAATGGGGAATTATTTGTATTAAAACTTTGAATTTAAAAGTGAGCACATGAATTACTTGTCCCAATTAATATTGCACTATTTGATAGAAATTTATGTGGCATTATTTAATTGGCTATGAAATTTAAAAAATAAAAAAACTGTTATGTTTTCTAAATTAGTTTTATTAATGTTGCTTACATTTTAGTGGATTTTTCTTATTAAGTGGAACTCCATCAAAATAAAATGGAAAAGTTATAATTAATAGATATTTGTCAAATAATAAAAGATGATATTTTTTTTAGTACAGAGGAATTGTATTTATGTATAGTTATGATTGCCAAGATGGCAACCTTAAACTACTGGTGTCGCTTGCTTTTAGAATATACTAGTTTAGGTGTACGCGCCTTGTGCGTATCTTACTTTAATGAGTTCAAACATTACATTGAATAGAATATTTGTTTGAATAATAAAGATGAATATAATAATTAAATTTAATATCTTTTGAGTATGTAAAGATGGAGAATTTATTTATTAAACCTAATCTTTACTAAAATTATTTTTAAAAGACGATTGACATTCATCTACTATCTGTAAATTGCACAAAATAATATAATGATAGAGATATCAAATAATACAATTGAATCTAATCTTTGCACAATTTTTGCCTCAAAGTCATCCGACACTCATCTACCACATGTAAACAATAACAAAATAATACGATAATAGAGATATCAAAATAATACAACTAAACGTAATCTTTATCTATCACTTGTAAGCTGCAACAAATAATATGATAACAGTGATATCAAAACAATACAATTAAACTTAAATTTTACACACAAAAATTTCTCAAAGCCAATCGAGATTCCTCTACGAACTGTAAACTACCACAAAATAACAAACTAATAGAGATATTACGATAATACAATTAAACCTAACCTTTGCCTAAAAAAAATTCAAAGCCCACCCACATTCATCTAGCATCTGTAAATTAAAATAAAACAATAAGATAATAAAGATATCAAAACAATACAATTAAACTTAACCATTATACAAGAAATTCTTCAAAGTCAACCAACAGTCATCTATGACCTGTAAACTATAAAAATAATATATAATAGTGATCACAAAACTTCGATTTTGATCCAACTAATTCTTGTCTGAGCGAAAATTTTGACCCGAAAGAATGATTTTGAATGAAAACAAAGAAGATATATATATATATATATATATATATATATACACACACACACATGTTGAATTCTATTATGCTGACAAAAACAGTGAATAAGTTGAAGGTTAAAAAATCAAACATCCACCAATCTAGACTTGCAATCGAATCAAGTTAGATGAGTATCAATCATATTCTCCCAATAAGCAAATCGATTTGTTCTCTAGTTTAACATACATCTCAATATTTTTAGAAGTATTTCCTTAATATAGTCCTATTTTAGGAGTATTTTTTTTAATTGAACAGTAGAAAGGAATATATTGATTAATTCTCCAACCATATATTTTAGGAGTCCATATATTTTAGGAACTCTAGTAAAAAAGAAAATATTAATTAATTCTCCTACCATATATTTTAGAAGTCTCATATATTTCAGGAAGTCTAGTTAATATAATAAAAACTAATTAAATAATAAATTAAAAAATAGTGAAAAGACAATTTTATCGAAAGAAGAGTTTTTTAATTAAGGGTAAAAAGTTCAAATCACTTTTATAAGGGTTTTCACATTTTTAATATATTATAGATTATAGATTATAGATGTCATCAAATCATCATATAGATAGATTTTTACAATATCATGGTTAAAAGTTTCTCTAGTAGTTTGTGAATATAATATTTAAGTGGCGGATCTATCCAAAATAATCTCTCTATTTTCAGAATTTGGGTAAGATCTGTGTACATTTACTATCCTCGACTTCATTTTATGTCATTAAATTGAGTAAGTCGTTGTTGTATATTATTTACTTCACCTTCATGTGACTTAATTGTATTAAGCTAGAAGGAAATTTAAGAAAGCAAGCTGCTTTTGGGCATATCAATGTTTGAAAAATTACCTACTAAAAATTAGCTTGTGTTATAAATGTATTTACATTATAGTGAATGTCTATTAAGAATCTAGATAATATATATCAAGATCTAGTTGATATCTATTAGGATTTGAAGTATGTGTCTTTTAGTCAGAAACTAGGAGTATTTTCCCCTATAAATAGAGGGGTTTTGTTCATTGTATCTACAATCAAGATGATATTTCATTCCTCAAGAAAAATACTCCCTCCGTTTAAAAAAGAATGACCTACTTTGACTTGACACAAAGTTTAAGAAAATAAAGAAGACTGTCATAAACATGCTATGTGGAAAGTTGAAATTAATGTATTGCCAAAAAAGGAAAGGGGTCATTCTTATTCAAATGGACTAAAAAGGAAAGTAGGTCACTCTTTTTGAAACGGAAGGGTTAACAATTAGTCTCTCTACTCTTCTTCTTTATTATTTCTTGTTTTATAATGCGTTATCAAAATGAATTCTCTAAATTCAAAGTTAAACTTCTTATGAACCCATGTTGTTATTCTCACTAAGAGAATTGGAAAACAATGTAACCAAAAACATAGGTAACAAATCAGGTATGTATTGCTGCATGTATATTTGTATGAAATCTATTTCTTTTGGTTTTATGTTCTGTCCATACAACTAGTTTGTTTGGAGATTAGCTATTAAAAGCTGTAGAAAGGATAAACATTACTTTTCTCGGTCAAATTGTGAGCAAACAAGTAATCAGGATCTAGGTAGCCTACACGAGTGTCAAATTTTGGCAATTGTCAGCTATATTTGTAAAAGCAAATAGAAAAATAATTGTGAAGGTAAAAGTATTCGTTTTTTTTATATTGTTGTTGCACGCCATCAATATTAATACTTCTCTTGCGATGATGATTTGCTAAAGTATTTTTGGAATTTTGTATTCGTTTTTTTTTTTCAATAAGTTGAGTTTTATTTAACTTTGTTCATTATGTCATTAATTGAGGGTTTAATGATCGATTTATTCCTTTAAAAGGGTAAGATATTGGGTCAATCTCGGTATATTATGATGATAAGATATTGGATTGAAGTTCCATCGATTTATGCCTAAGACGCCTTTAAATGGATAAGACGTTGAGTTTGAATCTCAATGCACCATATTGATGATGGCTAAGGCAAAATAACATGTTTTTGATAAAAAGTCATGAGACATGTCCCATTGAACATGCTCTATTCTTGAAGTAAATATGGTAGCAATATGTGATATAGGCCCCGATTTGCTCTTGAAGTAGTAATATCATGAAAGAGGTTATAAGCTATCATAATTTGATATGCTTAAGGCATGATTATATTCTATATGAGAATTTTGATTATTATATATACAGATCTAGACCCTGGGGGTAAATATGACTATATATAAATTCAAACGTGCTCGTGGTTATAAGAAAATCAGAACTCACCTCCGAATGAGGATTAATAACAGAGACGTGCACTTGATTGTGATGGTATCATAATTCACCTCCGAATAAGGATGAGTAATTGAGAATTGATTGTGATGGTATCACAACTCATCTCACCTCTGAATGAGGATGAATAATTAAGAATTGATTATGATGGTATCACAACTCACCTCTGAATGAGGATGGATAACTGAGAAGAGTTATTTTGAAATCTACTTCTAAATTAGTAAATCTGATTACATGTCATGGTAAACTTGAAGTTTGCTAGAATAAAAGTTCATAAATTGAGATGAATGATTGCGACATCTCAAAGATGTGCATACTGAGTATTGAACATATTTTGAAGAATTAGAAAATTTTTCATTACTTTTAATGTTGCTTGTTTTCATGATAAGTTGGTTGGGACAACTAATTTTGGGATTGGATCCCTTAAAATATGAAAAGTCATGATAAGTTGGTTGGACAAACTAATTTTGGGATTGGGTCCCTTAAAATTTGAAAAGTATAAAAGGTGAATAAGGTCCTGTTCACCTACCATGTGATATGTTGAAAAGATGAATCAATAAGATAATCACATGTACATTTACCGTCAATCTGCAGTTTGACAATCATAAAATTGCTTGCTCAAGAAAATTGAGTTAAGAGCATAACTTTCACATTGTGCAATCAAGACAATTCATCTTGATGATCATGGTTTAGTATCGAATGCCTTCAATAAATAGTTAAGCCATTGAGAACAAAAGCTTCATGTGTTGGTTTGAAATATTATATACAAAAGTACTTGTATGCATCAAACCAATAAATTATGATTAATTCCTCCTCAAAGTTGGTTGTAAGTCAAGAATCACACGCTGTCCATCTAATAGTTAATGTGCGGTATAGGATTAATGAATGTACCATGATGCAGAAAGATGGATTCCTCAAAGAATATGGAGGATGTATGTTAGTTTTCCGAACATAAGGGGGGGGGGGGAGATTATAAGAGGCCATAAAATTTGTTAGGAATTATCATCAGATCCTCATTCAAAAGATAATTCAAGTAATGCCGAAAATATCTCATATTTAAGTTGCAAGTGCTCCTATTTTGTGTCCATGAAGGACAAAGTCTATGCATGCGTGAAGTGTGGTAGACCAGTCGATTCCAAATAAAATAAGTCTTGAAAAGGATAAGGAGTAAACAATCATATTAAGATGGCAATGTGCTCTTGAAAAGTCTACGACATAACACTTCATGAAACCTTATGAGAGGTTCAGGTACCTAAAAATAATGAAGTGATGAGATCTCAAAATGTTATATCAAAATATTAATCGATACAAAATGATATATCATCATTATATTTGATGCAATATTGTGAAAGATTACAAGAATCTGAATTCTACGTTTATTTTAAGCATGCTGACGGAGAAACATTTATCAAGTAACCTGAAAGGATGCATTTTGGTAAGAATAAAAATTATTTTATTTGCAGTCCAGACACTTGAAGATGACACACTTGACATGTTGGATATTGTCACTTGGCAATAATCTATATAAAAATCTCTAAAGGATTCAAAAATGTTTGAAGCATATAAAATTTCTGGGAAACTTGTTTATTATCCTTATAAGGGATAAATTGATGGTTTGAAAATTATTGAAACTCTTGGAGAGTTTTCAAAAGCAATAAGATTATTTGCTGAAATGAGAAATATACCGAATTGGATTGGTCCTGAAGTACCATATCTTAGTACAATTGATGTACTAATGTATCTTGCAAATACTACAAGGTTTGATATAGCCTTTTTAGTGAATTTGTTAGCAAGATTGCAGTCTCAATCTTATTGGTAATACTGATGTTGGGTAGTTATCTTACCCATACAAAGCTCAGTCTCAAATAAGCTATGTGTTCATATGTAATGGTACTGCCATATCTTGGAGATATACAATGTAGTCTATCATTGCCACTTCATCGAAACATGCTGAGATAATAACTATTCATGAAACGAACCGAGAATGTGTATGGTTGAGGTCCATGATATAGCTCATTCAAGAAAAATATGGTGCGAAATATGACAATCTACCCACAGTTTTATACATAGGTAATGCAACATGCATAGCATATCTTAATGGAGGATTCATCAAAGGAGATAGAACGAAGCACATTTCATCAAAACTTTTCTATCCACATAAGCTACAAAAGTAATGGTGATATTAACATGCAACAGATTCATTCAAGTGATAATATGGTTGATTTATTCACCAAGTTTATTTCAACTACAATTTTCAAGAAGATGGTGCACAAGATCGGGATGCAAAGGCTCAAGAATGTTCTCATTAGGGGGAGTTAATACGCTCTGTACTCTTTTTTCCTTTCAAGGTTTTGTCCTACTGGGCTTTCCTTGTAAGTTTTTTAATGAGGAAACCTATATGTGTATTGTTAGAGATATGTACTCTTTTTTCTTCACTAGGTTTTTTATCCCACTGGGTTTTCTTAAGTAATGTTTTAACGAGGAACATTATTTATCGATTATAAATTCAAGGGGGAGTGTTAGAAATGTATTTACATTATAGTGAATGTCTATCAAGAATCTAGAGAAAATCTATCAAGATCTAGTTGTTATCTATCAGGATTTGAAGTATCTCTCTTTTAGTCAGAAACTAGGAGCATTTTCCCTATAAATAGAGTTTTTTTTTATTGTATCTACAATCAAGATAATCTTTCATCCCTCAAAAGAAATAACAATTACTCTCTCTACTCTTCTTCTTTATTAATTCTTGTTTTATAATAGCTTGTTTCTTTTAGAATTATAATATCACCCAACAATCATTTTTTTCCTCAAGATATACTCAACACAATAAAAAGTCAGCTTCTCGCCTAGTTGGATATCATGTCAGATTTAAACTTCTATTTTTTAATAATATATTTATTAACCCATTAAACTCAACAAAATTTTAGATCTTGCAAAAGGTTTGTGTTTTGCTTCTCAAACGTATGTTCTTATTTTCTAAGGTGAAATGACATTTTTGGTCTTTATGGTATAGATTTATTTTATTTTTGGTCCTTATATAATTTGATTAAGTATATTTAACCTTCAATTAGCAATATGTGTTATTTTGATCCCTCAAACTAAAACTTAAAAAAATTATTATTTTTATCCAAATAAAAAAAAAATAAAAAAAAAATAAAGTTGGAACGATGACTCAAAAAAAAATTCTTAAAGGATCACTTGGTTTAACGTTCGTCTCTTCTTCTTCACAATTTCAAGGTAAAAAAATGGAAGATTGTTGATGAAATTTTCAAAGACATCTTCTTGCTTTGAAAGTTATAGTTTAATTTTTTTTTAAGTTGCTATATTGTCAAAGCGTTTTTATTAAATTATCATCATGAAAGTTATAATCCTTCCACACATATTTGTTCATCTTTTCAAGAGTGTGAAGCTAAAATCAAATTCATTTATTGAATATACATTTTTCACGGCTTCTTGTCAGCGAATAGCGTTCGTGACACATTATTCTTAATTATTTTTATTTTCTCTAATTCTCAAAATTAACAAAAATCATTATTCCACTAAGTTTCCAACTTTCGTTAGTTTGAGGGATTAAAATAGTGCATATATGCTAACTGAGGGCTAAATATGCTAGTGTGGAATGCTCAAAAGACCAAAAATGGAATAGAGCTTTAACAGAAGGACCAGAAATGTCATTTCAACAACAGCAACATACACAACGTATGAGATTATTTTCGATGGACACCACAAATACCATTTCCTCAATCAAAAATGACTTTAGTAAGCAATTTCCAGAACATGAGCGAACATTCAGCAAATTTACTCAAGAAAGAAAGGTAGCTTCCTACTATAAACAACAAGTCTTCATACAAGTCAGAAGACATACAATAATCTCTTTCTTTAAAGAATCTGCTATATGCTCTGCTCATTACACAAAGTTGTTTTTTTCCAATATCATCGTAACAAATAATTTTTAACAAAAGGATAAAAATAAACTCATCCCAAGAAACTGCAAAGAAGGGGACAACTAGGAAGCATAGTCCCAACCCCAAACATGCCTTCTCCATCATATGCAACAGAACTATTATTACTGCTTCCTCAATGTATAGCAGATGACATATTTTGTAGAGGAATAAATATTGATAGAAAGTATACAACAAGTGTCAGGGAGATTGAAAATACCAATACTAGTAGAAGAATGGTACGGTGGCATCTCCACCTATACTAGAAATTGTTGGCCAAACACAATGTGCAAGCTCAGAAAAACACATATCATTGAAGGAACCATTAGTGATGGCCCTATGTTCCTTATATTTTCCTAAAACAATAGTACTTAGGCTGTATTTTTTTTTTTTTTTAGATTCAGACGTCTAAATCTTAATGCATATTTGAATGATTAAGAAGTTGTTTCTAGATCTAAAAATTAAATGATTAAGACTGTTTGTTTTTCAACATCTGAATGTGCAAAAATATTTTATTTGTATATAGAATAAAATAAAAAATATAATCAAATAAAAAACTAATTATATATTATAAAAGTATGTAATTTAATACAACAAAATTATTATTTGATTGAAAAAAATAATATTTATGTTTGTTAGTGATAGTGGAGATGGTTTCGAATGGGAGTTGCAGATGATTGATGCTAGTGATTAGTAATGTTAGTGGTGATAGTTGTGATGGTTGGTCTTGTGGTGACTGTTATGATGGTGGCGGTTGATAGTAGTGTAGACACGTAATTTCATCCTTTCACAATTTAATTTTATCGTCTACCCCGTCTTACCACATAACTTATCCGCGTGGTAGTTTTTCCACAAAGAAAAAAACAAAATAAGTAACTACCTCATCATTTTATTTATTTTTTATCTTTATCCCAACAAATCCTAATAAATTTTATATTCTTTTAAACATTTCAACAATCTTTCCAATTAAAAGAGGACACCTCACACCTCACCACCCCTTACCTCTACCCTCACCTACCCTACCCCTCCCCCTCACCCATTTACGTGCCCCACACACCAACACATAAAAAGGGAGCCAGATACCAAAATCCTCACACAGAGAAGAAAACCTCACCAATGATATTCATGATCAGTACTCCAATCCCATTAACACAGGGATCCATCACTCCCACATAGAGACACAAAATACTCCATCATCCTCTATTTTCACTAATAACAAGATCCCACACCAGAAACAGAACATACGCATACCAAACCTTGGCATAGACAGCCACACCATTGAAGTTTCCACCATAAACACGCACTCTCTCACTGGAAACACACACACGCATGCACTATATCAGAGGTAAGAAACACAATTTCAAAAGGGGGTCTCAGCTTTGCCTTTCTTCTTTATGAAGTTGACGCACACACTGATTCTCTAAATTAGCATCATTGTTAAGCTTTTTCGGCTAAGATCTCGCCGGAATCAATTCCCACACATCAAGTCGACAGACCTCATTTCAAGAATATCCTAAAATTTCATTATTTTTATGGGGTTTTAGATGAATATGACCGAAGAGAAAGTATTTCACCAAAATCCGACCTTTTCTATCGATTCTTGGCCACTGGAAGCTCACCGGAGCTTTGGCCTCATCGATTTTCTACTGTTTTTATTTGAAATCTGGTTCTGGATATCCACAGCTCCTTGTTTTGGTGTTTTGGTGGTGATTTCTGTTTTGGTTGTGGTCAGTTTCAAACTGTTTGTTCACCGATACTGAGTTGGATAGATTCGTCGTTGAGGCATAAGTCGAAGTTTTCAGAGGCGGGTTTTATTTATTTCATTGAATAATATTCATCAAAAAGATCATCATTGAGGTCCATTCCTACTCTCTAAATATTTTTATTTTATTGTTTATGGAATATGGTACTTTGGATCGAATCTCGTGTGTTGTGTAGTCTTGATTGGATGCTTGATTTCCTTGATTAGGAGTTGTGTAGTGAGAATTCAGGGTGGAATTGAGAAATTAATGAAATAGTGAATTTATATTAACTTTGGTTCATTGTTGTTTTTGGAATGAGCATGGATATTGTTAGAACGTAATAGAATTGTGATACATTGAAATTGATAGGCAATATAGGTTCGGGTAGGAAAACTTAGGAGTGATATGTTGATTGAATGCTTTGAATGTTTAAATGTGTGTTTTGAACGTTTTTCTAATTATGTTATTTAATTCAGATGTATTCATTTGGCCGGGGAATGCCCCGAGATTTCATGTGTTTATTCATCGGGGAATGTCCCAAAGTATTTTGTACCCTGAAGACATTCCTGATCAAGGCCCGAGGCATCGGGTAGAGATTGGAAGCGTAGTTTAGGATTAATAGAGGTTAGAGTAGGATTTATATTTTTTGCAATTTTTCTATTTTGGACTGTATAATTGGACTGAACATTATTATTTTGGTTTTCGAATTGTTGTTTGATATGTTTGATGCTTGTTTATGTGTGTCATGTGGTTTATACATTTTAGTGTCAAAATTAGCCGATACGCTCTGCCAAGCGACTGTGGTAAAACCACAGGAACGAGGGGTGTCTAACACCTTCGACTTGATCAATAGAATTCCTTAGTCGGAATCTCTTTTTGCAAACCATTTTAAAGAGTCAAAACGTTTTGAAAAGGATCTTTCAATGATGACTTGCAACATTGGATTATACCAAGTGGCGCTCTGAATAAAAATGTAAATAATCCTTTTTTGAGACAACTTTTTAATCATTTTGTCACTTTAATAATAAAAAACCTTTTGAACTTAAAATATATTCTTTTGGGATTTAAAAAAGGGGTGTGACAGCTTTGGTGACTCCGCTGGCGAGTTTTTAGAATTCGAGCTAATTTTAGAGTTGTATCGACTTTGTTTGATATTATGGATGTATAGACATTGTTTGTGTTATTGTTCATATTCATTTTATCAGTGTTGAGTGCCTATGTGCTCTTTGTTTACAGTTTTACTTTATGTGTTACCGCTTTATATCTGGCATCATGTGCATAACCCGAGTCATTCTCTGCAACAAGTTCGTAGTACACGTGTTGTACACAAACTCTAGTTGAGTCACCCTTATTTTTGGAGGGGGAGCCGTCGGTGTTATGAAGTGGGTGGAAAGCTCTCACAGGCATAATCGACTATACGCCCCTCCAAACAGCCTTGTTAGTGAACTCCAGCGTAGGTTAGCCTTTAGGTCATGCTTATCTGCATCATATTGAGACCTAGCAGGACCAACTTGGTCCTTTGTAGGAGACTCACCTTTAAAGCATTCGTACGTTCTAAATGTTGTATCTCTGAGGGTTGCGTGGTCATTTGACAGACTGATTTGGGAAAACATGTGTTAGAAGTAAAGTGTGTAGACAAGAAAGTGTTGGAAAAAGGGAGAAAAACAAAAGTTGAGTAAAAAAAGAAGGAGTGTATAGTGAGTTTTTAGAATTCTTTATGTCTTTTGATTTTTTTTAACAATGCAAAAATTCAAAAAAAATTCAACCTTTCGCACTCATTTTCTCAAAAAAAGCATCCAAAAGATTTTCCTTTTATTTCTTTACCATGCATTCATAATTCAAAAATTTCAACAAGATTTTTTTTTCATAGTTGTTGGTGTCAGTTTTATGTGAAGTGTCTAATTGAAAAACCCCAAAAAAATATTTTATTAACTACTTTTATATTTTGTCTTTGATAGTGTCTCTTAAATCAGGGTTCAGTTTTCTAGTTAATCCTTAATTGTCCAATCTGGATGAACTACGCACCCCTGATTCTTCTCTCTTGGGAGTGAGATATGTAGGAAGCCTATTGTGGGTTCGGGGATCTTATATCAAAAATCCAAAAAATATTTTATTCACTCTTTTTGTGTCTTGAGCCAGGGGTCTATCGGAAACAGCCTTTCTACTTCTTTAGAGATAGAGGTATGGACTGCGTACATCTTACCCCCCCCCAGACCCCACCAGGTGGGAATACACTGGGTTTATTGTTGTTGTTGTTGTATTTTATTCACTCTTCATTTAGAGTAGGTGTTTCATACACATCTTTAACAAAAACCTACAAAAAGATTTGCCTTTAATAGTTTCAAGTTTCATTTTCATATAAAATTCAAAATTGAAAACCCCCAAAAAATCTTATTTGGTAATTATAGGTTTTATTTTATATAGAAATCTGAAAAATTCAAAAAAGATCTTGTCACACCCCCTTTTTGCCAAAAAGATAAATTTTAAGGTTCGAAAGGATTTTTATTGTTAACGTGATAAAATGAAGATTTTTTTCAAAAAGGATTATTTATATTCAAAATTCAGAGTCACCATTTGGCAAAAATCAGGGGTACCAAGTCACCCTTGGATATCCCTTTTCAAAAAAATTTGACTATTTAAAACTGGCTTGCGAAAAGAGATTTCGGCTAAGGAATTCTATTGACCGAGGAGAAGGTGTTAGGCACCCCTCGATACTGTGGTTAGACCATGGTCGCTTGGTGGAACGTATCGGCTAATTTGACATTACAAATGCATAAACCACACAAAGCATGCAAAAACAATCAATCAAACAATCAAAACAAAATAATTCAAAATTTAGTGTTCAGTCCAATTATACAGTCCCGAAATAGAAAAATTCAAAAATATAAACCTACTCTATTCTAGGCTGTTCCTAAACTACGCTCCATTGCTATCTCCACCCGATGTTCTGGGCCTTGATAGTGCGACGTATTCAAGTACATGATACTTTGGGGAATTCCCCGGATAAATTAATACAAATCCCTCCAAATGAATACAATAGATCCTAATGCATTAATCAAAACCATACCACAAACATTTCATCATTCAACAATTACGGATCCTAAACTTTGACTCCCAACCTACCTTTTCCTATTACTTTCAGCTTATCATGCTACTACTATGTTTTACAACGTCAAAATCAAACAAGATGACAAATTAAATAAACTAAGTGAAATTATAAATTAGCCAACTCTCGATACCACCCCGAATTACGGGTTAACCCAAAATAGAGTCCAAGTTCTTTGATTATTTTAATTCATAACAATCAACCGATCGATATCAACAACTAACCATGATGATCCACGACATATCAAAATCAACAAAATAGAATCCACACGCCGTGAATTTACCACCCAAAGTATCACACAATCAAGAATTAATTGACAATGAGATGAAGAATGAACCTTAATGTCGCTTTATTCAATAAAATGAAGGAACTTTATGAATTCGAAACCTAGACAGTGAACAAACTCCGAACTCGATACCGAGAAATAAAGATCCAGACAGATTTAAACTCAGGATCAACCCCAAAACAGAATCAAAGAAAAAATATTAAACCAATCGAGACGTAAATAATGAAGAACCGAGGAAAACCTGTATCGAAATCCCATTGGAGTCAACCCGAATCTCAATGGAATCAAACCAAATGTCAATTTCAACTAGTTTCAGTCGTTGGGTCAGATTTTCAGTGGTGAGAGAGATGCAATACGGGTCAACGATGCCCGAATCCAAGGAACAACGACTGATTCCGGTGAAACGGTCATCGATAAATTCGACATCAACTAGATTTTTTCATTTTTTCCTTAATTTCTCTCTGTTTATGTTCTCTATCTCTCACGTCATTTTCCTTTCAGCTCTCTCCCTCTCTGTTTCTCTTCTCTCCCTTATGATCTCCCTCTCAATCTCTATGTGTTTCATGTTCAGTGATTTGTGAGTGAGCCAAGTTGTGAAAGTGTGAGAAGAACTAGAAAAGGAGAGGAAAACTAGCTCTCTAATGGCTCTGTGTGGATCTTTGGAATTGAAAAGAAAAATGGTAGTGTATCATGAATATGAGTGTTTTTTATATATGTATTGAGAGGGTTGTGTGTTTATGGTTTCCTGGTCAGTGAAGAAGATCCTTTGAGTGAGGCCTCCTTATGAGTGTATTGTTCGTATGCATATATTAGGATGGGGTAATGGGGTAGGGTAGTGAGGTAGGGGTAGGGGTAGGGTGTGGGGTGAGGGATGAGGTGTCTGCTTTTAATTTGAGAGGTTGTTAGGATAGGATCAAAATAAGATAAAATTTGTTAAGGGTTGTTATTTTTGTCATTTTATGGAGGGATAATTACACAGTTGAAGGTACTAGGTAGGATAAGGTAAAACGAGTAAAAGTGACTCTCGGGTGGGAAAAAATTAGGTGTCTACATCATGCCCCCTTTGAATGTAAAGATGAAGTATTTTTAAACAAAGAATTAGACAACGAGACTAAATTTTGACCCGACCATTATTCAAGGAATAAATAAAAGGAAGGAGGACAACCAAATTTTGACTTAAGACAACCTAACTACCCCAGTTATAAAGGAATCAAGTGACATATATCTCAAAGGATTGGAGAGAGATGAACTATACCGAGTTGGAGAGTCGAGTGAGGTCCCGTCGAGGTTCCGGTCCGCGGTTCTGTTATTACATCAGAAATCAAAATTACAAGTTAAAACATAAATGAAATTATAAAATCCTATCTATGAAGCTTTCCTTGATTCTTGACTTGCCACTTCATCACCCTATTCTTCAGGCGGGCTCCTGACTTGCAATCTCTTCACCTTGTTGTTTGACTTTCAATTGTTTCACCTCATTGCTTAACTTTTAATTTCTTCACCCTATTCTTCAGGCGGGCTCCTAACTTGCTATTTTTTAATCTGTTAACTTTCAACTTTTTACCTTGTTGCTTGAATTTCAAATTCTTCACTTTGTTGCTTGACTTTTCATTTCTTCACCCTGTTCTCCAGGCGGGCTCCTGAAATCACATCAAAACTAAAAAGAAAATTATACTAAATAAAGATTATTATAAAGAGGTTTCATTTGGCAGAAAAGTGAAGTTCCAACACAAAAATTAGATTTTGCCCCAGTTTATCATCAAAGTACTTTTTCGAAAGTTACATCATTATAGGAATCAAAGGAGAATGACTTGACTAAAAAGTACATCTTATAGGAATCAAAAGGAGTGACTCAACTAAAAGGTACATCTTCTATGGGTCAAGGGGAGATGACTCGACCAAAAGGTACATCTTATAGGAATCAAGGGGGATGACTCAACTAAAAGGTATGTCTTTTAGGAATCAAGAGAAATGACTCGACTAAAAGGTACGTCTTCTAGGGGTCAAAGGGAATGACTCGACCAAAAGGTACATCTTATAGGAATCAAGCGGAATGACTCAACTAAAAGGTATGCCTTATAGGAATCAAGGGGAATGACTCGACTAAAAGGTACGTCTTCTAGGGGTCAAGGGAAATGACTCAACTAAAAGGTACGTATTATAAGAATTTCGACTAAAAGGTACGTCTTCTAGGGTTCAAGGTGAAATGACTTGACTAAAAGGTACGTCTTAGACGAATCAAAGAGAATGACTCGACTAAAAGGTACGTCTTATAGGAATCAAGGGAGATGACTCGACAAAAATGTACTTCATCTAGGGGTCAAGGGGGAATGAATCGACTACAAGGTACCTATTATAGGAATAAGGGGAATAACTCAACTAAATGGTATGTCTTCTAGGAATCAAGGGAGATGACTCGACTAAAAGGTACGTCTTCTAGGGGTCAAGGGGGAATGACTAGACTATAAGGTACGTCTTATAGAAATTAGGGGAATGGATGGCTCGACTAAAAGTTACGTCTTCTATAGTCAAGGGGAATGACTCGACTAGAAGGTACGTCTCATAGGAGTTAAGGTTCAATTTAAGAAGTGTATCACCTAGCAAATGAAAGCTGAAATCCCGGGACAGGTGTGTCTTTGAGGGATATAGGATGATGAATATTTACCATGATTTTATTATCAAACCTGTGTAGCAATATTGCTTCCTACATTTGTAAAAGTGAGGAATTACAACCCTTGATGTTTATGCTCTAAAGTCTCTACTTTGAAGGTAATATGTTTCCTAGTTCATCAAAGAAAACTTGTGAGTTTAAAACATAGTGACTGGTTTGTGGCTTTATCTTCGCGGAGATCGTTCTTGCCCTCATCACATTTAACCTTGCTTCCAACCGTTAGCATGTATCATTGACTTGCTGCATCATTGACCCAAACTTAGATTATTAAGAGTGACTGAAACAAACACAGTATCTCTGCTTTACCATTCTTTTCAGATAGACCCTTTGAACCTTGGTATTTTCATGAGTTCCTCGACTTGTCTATTGATAAAACTTTCTGCATACCCTTTTTTGGCTCACAATCATGTCACTTTCATGTGCTAGCTTTTGTCTTCTTTTGTGCAATTAAAGAAGCTGGTATCCAGTTTTGAAATCTTTTCTTACTTGTTTTGACACGGATTTAACTCATAGACAAGAAATAAAAAAAATGACAATTTTTTTATTCGGATAACTGACTCAAGAAAGATAAAACAAAAATAAAAAAAGGAAAGAAAAGACAATGAATGTCCCTATTTGAAACAAAGAAGCAAAAAATTTATCTAAAAATGACAGTCAACTCTAATGATTATGCCATGTGTTTTGGATTAAGCAGCTTGATCTTTTCATCCAAACTTTCTGCCAATTGTTATTTAGTTAGTGGCCTTGAAACTGAGTTGCTTCCTTAGGCCAAATTCATTCGTAAACCTTATTCGGCTAGTGGCGCCTTGAAGGTTTTTCGCCAACAAGCCTGTTTCTTTCTCTCAGCTCACCATTGCCTTGTGGTTCCCATGAGGGTTTTCACCAATAAGACTCTCTCATTTTTATTTCTCTCAACTTACCATCACCTTACGGTGCCTGTGAGGGTTTTCACCAATAAGACTCTCTCATTTTTATTTCTCTTCTGATTTCTTATGCTGAGGAACACAAGTAGTACCCAAAATGCATCATCATATCCATTGCATACTTAGCCTTAGCATTCTCAAAGATTAATCTGAAGGTCTTTCTTTGGTTGTAACTTGACTTTTGTATAAGGTTAGAAAGAAGGGATAACATAAGGCCTAAATGATACTTGAAGTGGTGTAGGACTTACAACTTTTGGAATTGACTCAAAAAATGAGGATTAACTCATGCCCCAGTTTTAGACTGGGTAATTCTAAATTTTATTTAGTTAGACCGAGCCCTGAGTAGGGAAGCCTACGTATCTCACCCTCGAGAGAGGAGAATCAGGTCATGCGTAGTTCTGGCAACTTGTTCTTTTGCTTAATTCTTATTTTTTTTCTTTTTGATTTTCTCTTTTATTGACTTTTTTTTCTCTTTGAAACTTTCTGACTCTATTTTTCTCGACACTCTTCTTTTTACTTTCTTTTTGGACATACTTTTTTTTCTTTTCTTTTTTTGTAACTATTCTGACTCTGCTGTTTTGCTCGATACTTTTTATTTTAAGTTTTGCTCACTCTATCTTGATTCCAAAAGAGGGGTATGAAAGAAAATAATGCTAAGGTTCAAATGGGGTAAATAAAGGATGACACAATGTTTGGATAGCAGAATGAAATGCTTTCATCATATCAATCTTTGAAAATGCTAGTACACATTATGTAATATGAAAATGAAAGATGAAGATCATTTGTCACATGTTTTAAGCATTAATTTTGACTGAGTCTGTGCGTCACTACTTCTTCTATGTGTTTCTACCATACTACTCCACTTGTGTTGCATATTTCTCACATTGAATGACTCATGATTTTATGGAGCTCGTTTTGGTTCTGTTTACGCAGCCACCATTTGACCTAATTAAGACATGTCTTTCAATTGATGACCAAGTTATTCTTGTGATTCTCAAAATAAGTGCCTTAATTCCCAAAGAAGGATTCAACTTGTCTCTAAATATCTCAGCATTCTACCTATTTTCTCAGATGCTTTCTTTTTCTAACTTTAACCCTCTGATTCTATGCTCATGCTTACTCTGGATTTTAAGATCTGACTAAAAATTCTTCTCGCATGTCATATCACTAGAATCAACATAAAATGTGCTATATAAATAAAACAAACAAACAACAAATATTTAAAACACAAGGAAAAAGGAGACACTCTATTCTATTAAAATGAAAGATAGAAAGGTTTGAACATAATGACAAAGGGACAAAACAATATAGATCTCGAACTACAACCCTAAAATAATTCGGATAATAGAAAATAAAATAGAACAAACTGCTAGACCTCTTCCTAGTAGGGAGGGGTATGACTTCTCAATTTCTTAGCTTGACAACTTAGCCACTGGTTTGCATATCAGCGTGACTAGATCTTTCCTCACTATCAAATGTTCTGTACCATAATTAATCCATCTCTAATCATCTTTTCAATTTCTATTCAAATCTTGACAATCTTCAATACTATGACCCTGAGCATTATAATGATATGCATACCGTGCATTAGGATCAAAATTTCTTGAATGCTGATTAAGAGTGCACCCAAGGAAAGGAGTGATCATGCCCTATTGTACCAATCTCTGAAATAAACTGGTATACGACTCTCTAATTGGTGTGAAGCTATCTGTTGACTTCTGCCTCATTTCATAGTTTGGCTTTGATCGAAAATCAGGTTTAGAAGGGTTTTGGTATGTTTGTGGAGTAAGATGACGACTCTGAGGAGTTGGTGTGTTCCATTGTGAGTAACATGGGGGTTGAAAATGTGGTTGTAAGTTATAAACTAGATACGAGGGTCGAGGAGCAGAGTATAATAAATTTTGGGAGTGATTATGTGGAGCTTGGGCATGAACTTGGATTTGAGCCTTAGAGTGACTACAACGGGGTCTTCTTGACCGTGCACGCTGTCCAACTACAATAGAAGATACATCTTCCTCATTCTTTGTCTCCCCAACACTACCTGAACCCTTTTAAATTGCTTGAGTTATCGCTTTTAATGTTGCAAAACTCACAATGCGACCAGTCTAATTCCCTCTTATATCATCTCCCCCATTTTAAGGACCTCAATAAATGACTTTCCTAATGCAGGTAACAAGCGTTGATAATATGTTTCATTCTGCACTTGAATAAACATCTCCACTATTTTTCTTTCTTTCATTGGCGGTTTTACTCTAGCAGCTTGTTTGTGCCATCTGATCGCATACTCCCTGAAACTCTTAGTATTCTTTTTTTATACTAGTGAGGGATTTTTCGTCAGGGATCAACTCCACATTGTATTGAAATTTTTGCAGAAATTCATTATCTAGGTCATCCCAACTAATCAACTTGTCAATGTCTTGGTCAACAAATTATTCCAAAGCTAGGCCTGAAAGACTCTCCCCAAAATAAGCCATGAGTAGTTCTTTCTTCCTTCCAACACCCCTTAGCTGGTTGCAATAGCATCTCCAATGTTCTATAGGATCGCCATGTCCATCATACTTCTCAAACTTTGGCATTTTAAAACAAAGAGGAAGATGTGCACCTGGAAATATGCATAGATCTTTATATGAGGCACTTTTGTACCCCCCCGAACCCTAAAAGGGCGCCTACGTATCTCACCCCTGAGAGAGGAGAATCAGGTGTGCGTAGTTCATGAAATCTTGCAAAAATGGCAAAATAAACTCTTTTTCTTTTTCTTGAAACAATGTGTCAAAATAATTGACGAAAAACTTTTTGGATTTTTTAGGTTTAAATCCCTATACAAAATGAAACCTATGATTACCAAAGAAGAATATATTTTTTGGGATTTCAATTTTGCATTTCATACCAAAATAAAATTTGAACCTATTAAAGGAAAATATTTTTGTAGTTTTCTTTTGAAGATACATATGAAACCTACTCTAAATGAAGAGTGAAGAAAAATACTTTTGAATTTTTGAAATAAGATCAACCAAAAATGAAACCTACAACTATTAAGGAAAATCTTTTTTATAGTTTTCTTTTTTAGGCATATGTGAAACACCTACTCTGAATAAAGAGTAAAGAAAATCTTTTTGATTTTTTTAAATAAGATCCCCGAACCCACAATAGGCTGCCTACATATCTCACTCCCGGGGGAGGAGAAGCAGGGGTGCGTAGTTCATCCAGATGGGATAATTAATGATTAAATAATAGATTGCATCCTGACTTGAGACACGACCAACATAACAATTTTTTTTTTGAGTTTTCAATTTGAGACTTCATTCTAGCACCTTTCTTTTTATTCCATGCCTACACACCTTTCTTTAATTCTAGCACATGCTTTTCTTAAATCAGTCTGTCAAATGACCGTGTTATCCTAAAAAATGCAACAATTAGCACATAGGTATGTTTTAGAAGAGAGTCTCTTACAAAGGACCAAGTGGGCCCTTCAAGGTCTCGATATGATACACATAAGAATGACCTAAAGGTTGAACTACCTTAGGGTTTACTAATAAGGCTATTCGGGGGATCATATAGTTGATAGTGGCTGCTTTGCTTTCCACCTACTCCATACATCCAACGGCTCCCCCTCCTAAAATAAAGGTGACTCAACTAGAGTTCGTGCGCATGACGTGCACTACGAGACATGTTGCAGAAAGAATTGACTCGAGTTATGCACATGATGCCAGATATAAAGCGGTAACAGACAAGAGAAAAACTGTAAACACGTAGCACTCAACAATGATAAAATAAACAACAAACGATAACACAAACTACGTTTATACACTCATAATGTCAAACTAATCTGATACAACTCCAAAAATAAGCTTGAATTCTGAAAAATCCCCAGCAAAGTCACCAGAGCTGTCACACCCCCTTTTGCCAAAAAGATAAATTTTAAGGTTCGAAAGGGTTTTTATTATTAACGTGATAAAATGAAGATTTTTTTAGAAAAGAATTATTTGTATTCAAAACTCAGAGTCATCACTTGGTATAAATTAGGTGTGCCAGGTCATCCTTGGATATCCCTTTTCAAAATGATTTGACTCTTTAAAACTGGCTTGCGAAAAGAGATTTCGGCTAAGGAATTCTATTGACCGAGGAGAAGGTGTTAGGCACCCCTTCATCCCGTAGTTCGACCATGGTCGCTTGGTGGAACGTATCGGCTAATTTGACATTACAAATGCATAAACCACACAAAGCACGCAAAAACAATCAATCAAGCAATCAAAACAAAATAATCAAAAATTTAGTGTATAGTCCAATTATACAGTCCCAAAATAGAAAAATCCAAAAATATAAACCTACTCTATTCTAGGCTAATCCTAAACTACGCTCCATTGCTATCTCTACCCGATGTTTTAGGCCTTGATAGTGCGCTGTCTTCAAGTACATAATACTTCGGGGCATTCCCCAGATAAATCAATACGAATCCCTTGGGCATTCCCCACCCAAATGAATACAATAGATTCCAATGTATAAATCAAAACCATACCACAAACATTTCATCATTCAACAATCACAGATTCTAAACTTTGCCTACCCAACCTACCTTTTCCTATTACTTTCGACTTATCATGCTATTACCATGTTTACAAATGTCAAAATCAAAGAAGATGACAAATTAAATAAACTAAGTTAAATTACAAATTAGCCAACTTTCGATACCACCCCAAATTATGGTTTAAACCCAAATTGAGTCCAAGTTCTTTGATTATTTCAATTCACAACAACCAACCGATCGAAATCAACAACCAACCATGATGATCCACGACATATCAAAATCAACAAAATAGAATCCACACACCATGAATTTACCACAAAAAGTATCACACTATTAAGAATTAATTGAGAATGAGATGAAGAATAGACCTTAATGTCGCTTTTATTCAATCAAATGGAGGAAATTTATGAATTCGGAACCTCGACAATGAACAAACTCCAAACTCGATACCAAGAAATAAAGATTCAGACAGATTTAAACCCAGAATCAAGCCCAAAATAGAATGGAAGTAGGAATATTAAATCAATCAAGACAGAAATCATGAAGAACCAAGGAAAACCTGTATCAAAATCCCATCGGAGTCAACCCAAATCTCAATGGAATCAAACCAAATGTCAATTTCAACTAGTTTTAGTCGTTGGGCCAGATTTTCAGTGGTGAGAGAGATACAATATGGGTCAACGATGCCTGAATCCAAGGAACAACAACTGATTCCGGCAAAATAGTCATCGTAAAACTCGATGTCAGCTAGATTTTGTTATTCTTTCCTTAATTTCTCTCTGTTTATATTCTCTATCTCTCACATTATTTTTCTATCTGCTCTCTCTATTTATCTTTTCTCCCTCACGATCTCTCTCTAAATCTCTCTATGTGTCGTGTTCAGTGATTTGTGAGTGAGCCAAGTTGTGAGAGTGTGCGAAGAATAAGAAAAGGAGAGGAAAACCAGCTCTTTAATGGATTCTGTATGGATCTTTGGAATTAAAAATAAAAATGGGAGTATATCATGAATGTGAGTGTGTTTTCTATATATATTGAGAGGGTGGTGTGTTTATGGTTTCCTGGTCAGTGAAGAAGATCCTTTGAGTGAAGGCCTCCTTCTGAGTATATTGTCCGTTTGTATATATTAGGATGGGGTAGTAGGGTATGGTAGTAACGTAGGGGTAGGGGTAGGGGTAGGGTGTGGGGGTGAGGGGTGAGGTGTCCTCTTTTAATTGGAGAGGTTGTTAGGATAAGATCAAAACAAGATAAAATTTGTTAAAGGTTGTTATTTTTGTCATTTTATGGAGGGTGACTCTCGGGATGGACAAAATTTGATGTCTACATTCTTCACTCTTCATTTAGAGTAGGTGTCATATACATCTCTAAAAGAAACTCACCAAAAGAGTTTCCTTTAATAGTTTCAAGTTTTATTTATGTATGAATGCATAATTGAAAATCCAAATAGATTTTTCTTTGATAATCGTAGGTTTCATTTTGTATAGGAATTTTAAAGCTAAAAATTTAAAAAGATTTTCGTCAATTCTTTTGACAATTTGTTATTTTCTTTTCTTTGTAAAGTTTCAAGAAAAAGAAAAAGAAAAGAGTTTGATTGGCCATTTTGGCAAGACTTCATGAACTACGCCCACCTGATTCTCCTCTCTCGGGAGTGAGATACGTAGGATCCCTTCTTGGGTTCGGTGATATTTTCAAAAACAAAAGAGAAGGAAAAGAGGTTTTGAAAATGTGTTAAACTCTAACATATTTGTTGTTTTTGGTTGAGTCAGTTTAAGGTGGTTGGTTTGTGGCATTCTGGCTGGTCCTCTACATGACACTAAATCTAAAGGGTCAGGAAAATGAGAGTTTAAAGTAAGAGATGGGAAGACTAAGACAACAAATGAATGAAATGCATCGAGCTTAGGCTAGTGGGTTGCCTCCTCCTCTATTTCTTGCTATTGATCCGACAAATACCTTGAGTTTTCCACCAAAATCAGAAAGTCAGTGTCCTACTATTGTTGATGCACCACAACATGACTCAGAATTTATTCCAAGCCAAAAACATCACAATACTTCCACCACTTTTCCTTTAGCTCATCAGTATCAGCTTGCTACATTCATAACACCACATGTTATCTGTGATCTTGTTTCTCAATCCCCTATTGAGGCTTCTACATTGGCCAACCTCCCAATAGTTGTGCTGTCTCATGCTGCTAATAGACCCTTGTTCATTTTTTGGTGATAAACCTTATACTCCTGATTCTACTTTTAAGCTAACTGGACCACCAAAATTTCTTAACAAGAAGCCTAGTGTGCCAGAAGAGCTAGAGAAAATGGTTGGAAAAATAAAGTGTACAGGAAATGTTGTGAAAATTCCCCAAAACTTGCGAGCGAAGAAGATGTTTCATACAAAAATTGGGGCATGTCTTCAAGCATTAACCTTCCTTCAATCCTTGAGATATTGAAATTTGAGGAACAAGATAGACATAGGGAATCCGTGGAACATTTGGGACAATATTGCAATCAATTAAGGAAAATTGGATGAAAGAAGAATGAGAAAGATGCAACTGCCAATATAGTTGGAGAACAGGCACATCCAAGAAGGCGACGTCGTCATTACCGCCAGTCTCAAGCACAAGTTCATACCCAAGATTTCTATAATTCCCCCAAAAATCCATTATAATCTATTTCCCTACCTCTATATATAGTATACTATGCACAACCATATGTTCAACTCTCTTCTTATTCACAATGGTGTGTACCAACTCCTCAGAGTCACCCTCCAACTCCACAAATATACCAAATCCCTTGTAGGACTGATTTTTGATCCAAGCCAAACAATGAAATGAGGAAGAAGTCGAAAGATAGTTTCACACCAATTGGAGAGTCATATGCCAGTTTATTCTAGAGATTGGTATAGCAAGTCATGATCACTCCTCTCTTTAGGTAAAATCCTGATTGGTGTTCAAGAAGTTTTGATCCTAATGTACAATATGCATAACATACTTATGTTCAGGTTCACAGTATTGAAGATTGTCGTACTTTGAAAAGATAAATAGAAAAGATAATTCAAGATGGATCAATTATGGTACTGAACATTGACCGTAAGGGAAGCCCTAGTTATGCTGATATGTAAATCAGTGGCTAAGTTGTCAGGTTGAGTAATTGAGGAGTCACATCTCTCCCTACTAGGAAGAGGTTTGGTAGTTTATTTTTTTTTTTTCTGTTTTCTGAATTATTTCAGGCTTGTAGTTCAGGATCTATCTTGTTTTGTCCCTTTGTCGTTTATGTTCAAATCCTTTTCTCTTTTATTTCAACTAAATGAAGTGTCCATTTTCCTCTATGTTTTAAATATGTGTTGTGTTCTTGTTTGTTTTCTTTATACAGTACATTTTATGTTGATTCTAGTGATACGACATGCTAGCAAAATTTTTAGGCAGATCTTAAAATCCAGTTTAAGCATGAACTTTGAATCAGAAAGCTGAAGTTAGAAAAAGCATCTTAGAAAATTGATAGAGTGTTGACATATTTGGTGACCATGTTGAAGCCTTCTTTCCGAATTAAGGCAATTATTTTGAGAATTACAAGAATAACTTGGTCATCAATTGAAAAACAGAGCTTAATTAGGTCAAATAGAGGATGTGTTCTCTGGAGGAATAGAACAAAAATCAACTCCATGAAGCATGAGTCATTCAATGTGAGGGATGTACAATAAAAGTAGAGTTGTATGTTCGACAAGTGTAGAAGAAGAGGTGGCACATATGCTCGGGGAAAGTTAGTGTTGTATAACATGTCATAAGTGATATTAATTGCGCACTCTCCTATTGTATGCTATGTACTAGCATCTTCAAGGATTGAATGACGAAGGCATTTCATTCTACTATCTAAATATTGTGCCATCCTTTGATTACACCATTTGATCCTTAGTTTTATTTTTTTTCTTACCCCTCTTTTGAAATCATGATAGAGTCAGCAAAGCTCAAAAAAAAATTATTGAGAGAAACAATAGAGTCAGAAAAATTTCAGAAAAAAAAGAGAAGAAAGGAAGAAAATATGTCCAAAAAGAAAGTAAAGACAAGAGTTTCAAGAAAAATAGAGTCAGAAAAGTTTTAAAGAGAAAAAAAGGTCAATAAAAGAGAAAACGAAGAAGTCAGAACCAAGCACACGAACAAGCTATCGGAACTACATACGACCTGATTCTCCTCTCTCAGGAGTAAGATATATAGGCTGCCTTACTTTGGAATTGGTCCAACTAAATAAACAATTTTGAATTGCTTAGTCAAAAGAAACTAGGACAGGAGTTAATTTTTCTTAGTTGAGTCGATTCCAAAAGTTGTAAGTCCCACCCCATTTCAAGTGTCGTTTCGGCCTCATGCCATCCTTTTTTTTTAACCATATCCGAAATCCAAGTTACAACCAAAGAAAGACCTTCAGATCAATCTTTGAAAATGTTAAGGCTTAGCATGCAATGAATGTGATGATGCATTTGGGTACTACTTGTCTTCTGCAGCATAAGGAATCAGGAGAGAAATAAAAATAAGAGAGTCTTAATGGTAAAAACCGTCATAGGCACTGTAAGATGTCTGTGAGTTAAGAGAAATGAAAATAAGAGTCTCAATAGTGAAAAACCCTCACAGACACCATAAGACAATGGTGAACTGATAAAAAGAAAATGAGAGAGACTTGTTGGCAAAAGCCCTTCAAGGTATCACTAGCCAAATAAGGTCTTAAAAATAATTGACATAAGAAAACAACTCAGTTTCAAGGTCATTAACTCAATAATAATGGGTAGAAAGTTTTGGATGGAAAGATCAGGCAGTTTAATCTGATATATATGTCGTAATCATTAGAGTTGACTGTCATTTTCAGACAAACTTTTCTTTCATCTTTTTCAATGGAGACATTCACTGTTATTTCTTTCTTTTTTATAGTTATATTTTTATTTTTCATGAGTCAGTTATCCAAATAAAACAAAAATTATTGTAATTTTTCTCTAATATTTGAGTCAAGTTCATTTCAAAACAAGTGAGAAAAGATTTCAAAACTGGATACCAGCTTCTTTAATTGCACAAATCAAGACAAAAGCTAGCACATGAAAGATACATGATTGTGAGCCGAAAAAAAGGGGCATGTAAAAGGACCCTCCTGGAAAATGGTATTTTACTTTCTGCTCAGGACCCTCCTGAAAAATGGGATTTTACTTTCTACGTAGGACCCTCCTGGAAAATGAGAATTTACTTTCTGCTCAGGACCCTCCTAGAAAATGGGAATTTACTTTCTTCTCAGACCCTCCTGGAAAATGAGAATTTACTTTCTGTTCAGGACCCTCCTGGAAAATAGGAATTTACTTTATGTTCAGGACTCTCTTGGAAAATGAGAATTTACTTTCTATTTCGGATCCTTCTGTAAAATGAAAATTTACTTTCTGTTCAGGACCCTCCTGGAAAATGGAATTTTACTTTCTGTTCAGGGCCTTCCTGGAAAATAGGAATTTACTTTATGTTCAGGACCATCCTGAAAAATGAGACATTACTTTGTTTGGAATAATTTTCATTTTAGTTTTGATTTTGATTGTAGGAGTCCACCTGAAGAACAGGGTAATAAAATTGCAAGTCAGGAGCCCGCCTGAAGAACGGGGTGATGAAATGGTAAGTCAGGAGCCTGCCTGAAGGATAGGGTGATGAAATTTAAAGTCAGGAGCCTGTCTGAAGAATAGGGCGATGGAATTGCAAGTTAGGAGCCCGCCTGGAGAACAAGGTAAAGAAATTGAAGGTCTGGAGACTGCCTAAAGAACAAGGGCAAATAAATGGAAAATTAACAGATTGAAAAATAGCAAGTCAGGAACCCGCCTGGAGAACAGGGTGAAGAAATTGAAAGACAAACATCAAATTGAAGAAATTACAAGTCAGTAGCCCGCCTGAAGAATGGGGTGATTAAACTCAAGTCAAGAGTCAAAAATAGGTTGCATAGATAGGATTTCTACAATTTCATTTATGTTTTAACTTGCAATTTTCATTTTAATCTAATGACAGAATCGTGGACCGGAACCTTGATGGAACCTCACTCGACTCTCCAACTCGTTATAGTCCACTTATCTTCAAACCTTTTGAGATGCCTATGACTTAATTCCCTAGTCACTTGGGTAGGTAGAATGTCAAAAATCAAGAGTCGGTTGCCCTCCGTCCTTCTATTTGGTTCCTTTTGACTAATGGTCGGGACAAAATTCTGTCTCGTTGTCTACTTCTTTATCTAAAAATACTTCATGTTTACATTCAAAGGGGGAATGATGTAGACACTTAATTTCCTCCCTTCACAACTATGTTTTATCGTCTACCCCGTCTTACCACGTATCTTATCAGCGTGGTAGTTTTTTCACAAAGAAAAAAACAAAATAAGTAACTACCTCATCATTTTATTTATTTTTTATCTTTATCCCAAGTAACAAATCCTAAAAATTTTATCTTCTTTTAAACATTTCAACAAGCTCTCCAATTAAAAGAGGACACCTCACACCTTACCACCCCATACCTCTAACCTCACCTACCCTACCCCTACCCCCTTACCCGTTCATGTGTCCCACACACCAACACACAAAAAAGGACCCAGATACTAAAATCCTTACATAGAGAAAAAAACCTCACCAATGATATTCATGAATAATATCCTAAAATCTCTTTATTTCTATGGGGTTTTAGATGAAACTGGATGAAGAGAGTATTTCCCTAAAATTCCTCCTTTTCTATCAATTCTTAGCCGCTGGCAGCTCATCGGAGCTTTGGTATCATCAATTTTCTACTATTTTTTATTTGAAATCTGGTTCTAGATATCTGAGGCTCCTTATTTTGGAGTTTGGGTGGTGATTTCTATTTTAGTTGTGGTCTGTTTTGGACTATTTGTTCATCGATACCCAGTTGGATAGATTCGTCGTTGAGGCATAAGTCAAAGTTTTCAGAGGCGGGTTTTGTTTGTTTCTTTGAATAATATTCATCAAAAAGATCATCATTGAGGTCCATTTCTACTCTCTACATCTTTTTATTTTATTGTTGATGGCATATGGTACTTTGGATTAAATCTCGTGTGTTGGTCTTGGAACATAGGAATTTTACAGGGTAAGTCTATAGAGTTGGTGAAGATTCTTAGAAAGAGGAGGGTTAGTATAGCGTGTGTCCAGGAAGGTAAAATGGGTAGGAACTAAGGCGAGAGATGTAGATGGTTATAAGTTATGGTACTTGGGTAGTGTGAGATATAGAAATGAGGTAGGTATCCTAGTAGGTGAAGAACTTAGGGAATAGGTGGTAGAGGTAAAGAGAGTTAGTGATAGGATGATGTCTATTAAGTTAGTCATTGGAAGGACTACGGTGAACATTATTAGTGTTTATGCCCCAAAAGTAGGTTTGGACGAGGAGGACAAGAAGGAATTTTGGGAGGTTTTAGATGAGGTGGTAGGAGCCTCCCGAGCACTGAGAAACTTTTCATGGGAGGGGATTTCAATGGGCATATTGGGTCTTTGTCGAAAGATTATGCTGATGTGCATGGCGGTTTTGATTTTGGGGAGCGGAATGAAGGAGGAGCTTCTCTTTTGGATTTTTCTAGGGCTTTTGGGTTGTGGATAGAGAATTTGAGCTTTCCAAAGAAGGAAAAACACCTTATTACATTTTGTAGTTCAGTGGCCAAGACTCAGATATACGTCTTGCTTCTTTGGAAAGGGGATAGAGCACTTTGTAAAGACTATAAAGTCATACCTAGTGAGAAACTTTTGACTCAGCATAGGTTGTTGGTGATGGACTTGATTATCAATAAGGGCAAAAAGAAGAGAACTGTGGAGGCTTGGCCCAAGATTAAGTGGGGTAGCTTGACTTTGGCTAGTTCCTTAGAAATGGAGGAGAAGTTGAAGAGTAGGGGGCTTGGGAGAGTAAAGAGGTGTGTGGATGGTATGTGGGATATGACTGTCAGTTGTATTTGGGAGTCCGCTAAAGAGGTGTTGGGTGTCTCAAGAGGTCGATCTGGCAAATATCGAGGAGACTAGTAGTGGAACGAAGAGATTAAGAGAAAGGTGGAGTCTAAGAAGGTGTCATATGCTAAGTTGGTTGAGAGCAAGGATTATGAGAAAAGGTAGACAAATAAGGAGGAGTATAAATTGGCTAAGAGAGAGAGGCAAAGTTTGCAGTTACGAAAGCTAAGACAACAACTTTTGAGAGCCTATATACGGCTTTAGAAGAAAAAGTTAAAGATAAAAAGTTATATAGGCTAGCCAAGGCGAAGGAGCGGAGGGCTTGTGACCTTGACCAAGTGAAGTGCATCAAAGAAGAGTATGATACAGTGTTGGTTGAGGATGCCCTCATTAGGGAGATGTGGCAGTTTTATTTTCATAAACTTTTGAATAATAAGGGGGATAAAGGTTTTGTGTTTGGTGACTTGGAGAATTCTGAGGAGTGTCGTGATTATCGTGATTATAGGTGTATCATGGTTGAGGACGTAAAGGTATCTATTCATAGGATGCGGTGGGGTAGGGCAGGGCGAGTCGAGATTCCAGTGGATTTTTGGAAGAGCACTAGCGGGGTAGGTTAGGAGTGGTTGACAAGGTTGTTTAACATTATTTTTAGGGCAGAGAAGATGCCTGAAGCATGGAGGTGAAGTCCGATGATTCCACTGTATAAGAACAAGGGAGACATCTAGAGTTGCAACAACTATAGAGGTATTAAGTTGTTGGGTCATACTGTGGAGGTTTGGGAAAGGTTGGTAGATTTGAGGATAAGAAGGATCATGACGATCTCTGAGAATCAGTTTGGTTTCATGCCAGGTCGCTCGACCACTGAGGCTATTCACCTTGTGAGGAGATTAGTGGAGCAGTTACGAGAGAGGAAGAATCAATTGCACATAGTGTTTAGTGATCTTGATAAGACATATGACAGTGTTTCTAGGGAGATTCTGTGGAGGTGCTTGGAGGCTAGAGGGGTGCGCATGGCATACTCTAGATCAATTTAGGACAGGTATGACGGTGCGAAGACGCGTATGGGGACAGTAGGTGGAGATTCGGAGCACTTTCCAGTTTTGATAGGCTTTCACCAGGGATCGACTCTTATCCCATTTTAATTTGATTTGGTGATAGATGTTTTTACGCGATAAATTCAAGGGGAGGTGCCTTGGTGTATGTTATTTTCATATGATGTGGAACTGATTGACAAGACTCGGGGTAGAGTTAATGATAAGTTAGAGATTTGGAGACAGATGCTTGAGTCTAAAGAATTTTGGTTAAGTAGAACCATACGAAGTACTTAGAGTGTAAGTTCAGTGATGTGTCTAGGAGCCTGGAGTGGTTGTGAAGCTAGACTCTCAGGCTATTCAAAAGAGGGGGATTTTAAAGTATTTGGGGTCTATGATTCAAGGCAACGGTAAGATTGATGAGGATATCACACATCGTATTAGGGCAGGGTGGTTGAAATAGAGGCTCGTTTCGGGAGTTCTATGTGATAAGAAGGTGCCCCCGAACCTTAAAACTAAGTTCTACAGAGTGGTAGTCCAACCGACTATATTATATAGAGCAGAGTGTTCGCCAGTTAAGAACTCTCTCATCTAAAAGTTGAAGGTTACGGTGATGAGAATATTACGATGGATGTGTGGGCATACCAGAAAAGATAGGGTGAGGAATGGGATTATTTAGGAGAAGGTGGGAGTTGCCTCGGTGGAGGACAAGATGCTAGAAGTTAGATTATGTTTGATCGGGCACGTGATGAGGCGAGGCTCTGATGCTCTAGTGCGGAGGTGTTAGACACTTGCTATGAATGGTTTTAGGTGGGGTAGAGGTAGACTGAAGAAATATTAGAAGGCGGTGATTAGGCATAACATGGTGCAGTTACATCTTACAGAGGACATGACCCTAGATATAAATATGTGGAGGACGCGGATTAGGGTAGATTGTTAGGGGGTGGGAGTGCGATGTTAATAGTAGGGGAACGCTCCTCTGTGTCTGGAGTTTCTTGTTCGTGGCTAGCGGTGGTAGTTTATTTTGCATACCGTACTAGTTTATATGCACTTAACTTTTGTGTTTGTTATAATGTTAGCTTGTCTTGCGTATCATACTAGTTTATATGCACTTATCTTTTATGTTAGTTATATTGATATCGGTCCTAAGCCAGGGGTCTATCGGAAACAACCTATCTACTTCTCCTGAGGTAATGGTATAATCTGTGTACACTCTACCCTCCCCAAACCCCACTATGTGGGAATACAATGGGTATGTTGTTGTTGTTGTAAATAATTCTCTTAAATTTTTAATCATAAATTTACGCCAAACATGTGACAAGTAGTTAAGCCAAAATTACAATATAAAAGTCATAACTAACAAAATAATGTAAGTTTCCTCGTTTTGTTTCTCCTTTTCAATTATTTTCTTAAATAATTAAAATGGAAAATTCTAATGTTTTTTTTTTAGAATTATTAAGAGAAAAACATTTAAGTAAATGAAACATTGCATTATAGTCAAGAAAGATATAGCTTAATGTAACCAATGATGACATGAAAATAAATAAATATCAGAATAATATATAATTATTCTTGACTTTCAAAAGTATTGAAATTAGTAGATTGATTAACTAAATTTGATAAATTTAATTGTATTAATAGATGTATTTAAGGTTATTAATATTTTTAATATTTTCATCGTCTGATATTCGTTGAACATTTTTTATTTTGCACCGTATTTAAAAATTTATTAATGGAACAATCAATTTTAATATTACACCATTTATCCGTATTAATGAATATAAAGAATTTGTTTAAAACGCCAAAGTTTAATTATATTAATTATATGGGAAAAAATATTTAATTAATTTTATCTTGATTTAATAAGTAATCAATTAATTTAGGACATTTATTTTTAATAAGTTGACCAGCTAAAAATGAGACTGATTAGAGAGAATAAATATAATGAATAAGTTGGACAAAACCATGCTTAATTTGTTTAAAAACTTTAAATTGTAAGTAATTGAATTCAATCTTATCCTCATTAAATCCAACAAATTCAATATAATAGGAAAATTCATTTGAATTTTTTAATCATAAATTTATTTCAGAGGCGATGTGACAAACATGACTAAAGTTATAATATATAGTTGCAATTTCAAAAAATTATGAAATATGTTACATTTACATTTTATAGCATATACGTAATATATACCCTTTAACAATGCAAAAAAATAAATGTTTTACTCGTTTTAACTGATACCCCCATAATGCAATTAAGATTTACCATTTAAATATAATCTTTTTGTTCATACAATTTTATTCGCCTCATACAATAAAATGTAATTATGTTTATAAATACACGATATGTAACTATAGCCATAATTATTTTCTCAATTATAGTTATTTATGGCATTTTCTCAACAAACAAATACAAATCACAATGAAAATAGGTTTGCCCACTTCCTTAATTTTAAATTGATTGGCTTGTTTTGACTTAACATAAAGTCTAAGAAAAATAAAAAGTCTTATGATCTTAATTGAAGTACATTGAGTATATCAAAATATCTTTAATTTTGTAGATTAAACGTGATCTGACATGAAATTTGAGAAAATAAAGAATCTTATTGTCTTATGAGTAAATCAAAGTCTCTTAATTTTGTGTGTTAAACGTGAATTGATACGAAATTTAGGAAATAAAAATTCTTCTTATCTTTAATAAAAATATATTAAATGTATCAAAATATTTTTAATTTTGTGGATTAATGCGACTTAGCACAAAATTTAAGAAACTAAAAAATCTTACACCCCTACCTAATTTTAGTTGGTCATCTTACTAAAAATAAATGACTCATATTAGTTGATCACTTATTAAATCATGATATAACTAATTAATATTTTTCTTGTTTTACTTTTACAATTAATGGTATACATTAAATGTGAATAATTACTATTTTAATGTTCATTCTGATGCCTAATGAATATTACTAATACAAGTAAAGGGTAAAATATCTTAATCACTGTGTAAAATAAAATTTGTTGAACTAAAATAAAACGGAGGGAGCATGATTTTAAATTAAAGTATATTAAATTTATTAAAAATCTTTAATTTTGTGGGTAATGTGACTTGACACAAAGTCTTAAAAAATAAATATCCTTATGATCATAAATTAAAATATATTAAATGTCTCAAAGTATCTTTAATTATGTAGGTATGGGTCTAACATGACTTAACATAGAACTAAATGAAATTCATTAAAATTTCTTTAATTATTAAAATATCTTTAATTATGCGAATTAAATCTGATTTGGTCCAGAATTTAAGAAAATAAGAAAATTTATAATTTTTAATTAAAGTATATTAAATTTATTAATTTTCTTTAATTATTAAAATACTTTTAATTTTGTTGGTCATATGTGTCAAATGAAAAACAGTTGAAACAAATTGAAATGACGGCGACGAGTATATATAGCCTCAGAAAAAGACTCGTGTAAAAGACAAAGACTCTACAGTGAAAAAGAAAATCTTAGTGAGAGAATGACATACTCAAGCATTTCATCAAACACCTACAACTCCGCCGACGACATCCATGAGTTCGATTTAGTTGGAGAAGCTGCTGAGGATCATCAACCTTCTGAAGACACCGTCACCGTCGACGGTGAAGAGGAGTCGATGCCTTTGGTGGCCGAAGAAGAAGATGAATTTGAAGATTCTGAGAAGATTCCAATGGAGGAAGGAAGATCTGATGGCGATGGAGATTCTAAAGGGGTTTATGAAGTTGAACTTGCAGAGCAACATGAAAATTCTGAAGACGCTGATGACGGCGAGGATGAGGATGAGGAGGAGTCATTGTATCCGATAGTTAGATAAGAAGAGATGAATGAAGAGGCTGAGGAAGTTTGGAATGAAGAAGGACTTCATTCATCTATTCTTCTCCGGCCATCCGAGATACCGACTCCTCCTCATCTTCATCCTCGACGTCATCTGCGTCTTCAGAATCTTCATTCTGCTTAGTAAGTTCAATTTCAAAAAAACATTCAGAGTCTTCATCCCCATCGAAAAAAACTTTTAGAGTCTCTATTGACATCGGAATTTCCTTCTTTCTTCGGAATCTCCTCCAACTGTTCATTCTCCTATTCAGATTTGTCTTCTTCTCTGACCACCAGAGGTATCGGATCCTCCTTACCGTCTCCGGTAAGGGCTTCTTCAAAAAGTTGATGATCCTCAGCAACTTCTCCGATTAAATCAAACTCACGGATGTCGCCGGTGGAGTTATCGGTTTTCGATGAAGTGCTTGAGTAGGCTATTCTCCCTCTAAGATTTTCTTTTTCAATGTAGACTCTCTTTGTGAGGCTATATATACTCGTCGTTGCTGTTTTAATTTTTTTCAACTATTTTTCATTTGACACATATGATCAGCAAAATTAAAAGTATTTTATTAATTAAAGAAAATTAATAATTTAACATACTAGAAAATTAATAAATTTAACATACTTTAATTTTAAATTATAATTTTTTTTATTTTCTTAAATTCTGAGTCAAATCAGATTTAATTCAAAAAATTAAAAATATTTTAATAATTGAACAAATTTAATAAATTTAATGTATTTTAATTTAGTTTTGTGTTAAGTCACGTTAAACCCACATCCATATAAATAAAGATATTTGACATTTAATATATTTTAATTTAAGATCGTAAGGATATTAATTTTCTAAAACTTCGTGTCAAGTCACGTTATCCACCAAATTAAAGATATTTTAATAAATTTAATATACTTTAATTTAAAATCTTGCTTCCCCCATGTTATTTTAGTTGGACACATTTTTTTTTACATAGTGATTAAGATATTTTACCCTTTACTGGTATTAGTTATATTCATTAGGCATCAGAATAAACATTGAAATGGTAATTGTTTACATTTAATGTATACTATTAACTGTAAAGGTAAAATGAGAAAAATATTAATTAATTATATCCTGATTTAGTAAGTTCTCAACTAATACGAGTCACTTATTTATAGTAAGATAACCAACTAAAATTGGATAGGAGAGTAAGCTTTTTAGTTTCTTAAATTTTGTGTCAAGTCACATTAATCCACAACACTAAAAATATTTTGTTACATTTAATATATTTTAATTTAAAATAGTAAGATTTTTTATTTTTCCAAATTTCGTATCAAGTCACATTTAACACACAAAATTAACATACTTTGATTTACTCCTAAGACAATAAGATTCTTTATTTTCACAAATTTCGTGTCAAATCATGTTTAATCTACAAAATTAAATATATTTGATATACTCAATATACTTTTAGTTAAGATCATAAGCTTTTTTATTTCCTTAAACTCTATGCTAAGTCAAAATAAGTCAATCAATTTAAAATTAAGGAAGTGGGCGAACCTATTTTCATTGTGATTTAGTATTTGTTTGTTGAGAAAATGTCATAAATAACTATAATTTAGAATATAATTATGAATGTAGTTACATCTCGCATGTTTATAAACATAATTACCTTTTATTGTATCAAGCAAATATCAATTGTATGAATTAAAAAAATTGTATGTCAGTGGTGAATATTAATTGCATTATACGGATATCAGTAAAAACGCACAAAACATTTATTTTGTCGCATTGTTAATGTGTATATATTACGTCTAGGCTATAAATTTAAATGTAACACATTTCATAATTTTTTGAAATTGTAACTATATATTATAACTTTAGTCTAAATATTTGTCACATCACCTTTGAAATAAATTTATGATTAAAAAATTTAAATGAGTTTTCCTATTATATTGATTTTTTTTGAATTTAATGAGGATAAGATTGAATTCAATTACTTATAATTTAAAGTGTTTAGCCAAATTAAGCATGTGTTTGTCCAATTTATTCATTATATTTAATCTCTCTAATCAGTCTCATTTTTAGCTGGTCATCTTAATAAAAATAAATGTCCTAAATTAATTGATCACTTACTAAATCAAGATAAAATTAATTATTTATTTTTTGTACATATAATTAATATAATTAGACTTTGGAGGTTTAAACAAATTTTCATTATGTTCATTAATACGGATAAATGGTGTAATATTAAAATTAATTATTCCATTAATAACTTTTTAAACACCGTGAAAAATAAAATATGTTCAACAAATATGAGACGATGAAAATATTAAAAATATTCAAAATATTTTGAACCTTAAATACATCTATTAGTACGATTAATTTGATCAAGTTTAGTTAATCAATCTACTAATTTAAATACATTTGGAAGTCTGGAATAATTACATATTATTCTAACACTTTATATCATGTCATCATTGGTTACATTAAGCTATATTTTTCTTGACTATAATGCAATGTTTCATTTATTAAACGTTTTTCTATTAATAATTCCGAAAAAAAGATTAGGATTTCCCATTTTAAATATTTAAGAAAATAATTGAAAAGGAGAAACAAAATGAGGAAACTTACATTTTTTGTTAATTATGACTTTTATATTGTAATTTTGGTTTAATACTCGTCACATCTTGTTTGATGTAAATTTATGATTAAAATATTTAAGTGAATTATTTAATTACGTTAAATTTGTCAGATTTTGTGAGAATAAAACTGAATCTATTTTCTTATTTATAGTGTTTAGACAAATTAAACATGTTCTTCCCAATATATTCACTATATATTTATATTGAACATATATAAAGTATCATCACTCTTAAATGTATAAATTAAAGAGATTTATTTGAGCAAGTTTAGTTCATCCTTAAACAGCGCCTCGACTTTGGTTACTCCCCGCCACGGCTTCTTGCCTCATTGGTTTCACCTTTAGGATGGCATAGTTCCTTGGGATTTTTCTCCGTTTCCACTTTGCTAGTAAACTTCTTAACATATTATTTTTTGAATAATTCTACTATAAAGTAACTAATATGAATTTATTTTATCATATCATGATTGTCGGGAATTATGAATTTAGCTATTCATAATAGTAAATAGATATACCTGTTCCGGTAGCTTTGATATTTCTGAGGTTTGTTGTTCCATAGCTTTTTCCATTGCGGTGTATATATTTAATTAACTGGGCTAAATATTTTTGGAATTGGAATGGAGAGAGTATTTTTGCTGAATGTTTGAAGGTCTGCCTTTGCAATGCCTTCTGAATTCTTATTTATAGACTGAAAAAGTGTTTACATCCGTGTTTAATCAAAAACTAAAAAGCTAAACTTTTAAAAGTCTTTACCTACTCCCTAAATCTTCACCTACCCTACTCCTTTACATTTATTTCAACTACTAAAAACTAAAATTTGTAAAAAGTCTTTACATCATATCAACTTTTACGTAAACTTAAAATAAATCTTCTGCCATATCTGCAAATAAGTCTTCCGTCTATTTTGTCATATCTGCTATATCTCCATTATTGCTCTGTCCTTATCTTTCCAGCTGTCGTCTTTATCTTCTTTTATTCTAACTGCACTGCTGGGACGTCATTATCTCCTCCGTTACATTTAAATCTATTTATCAGCTCAGTTATCCGCACCCCCCTACAAATGGTATCAGAGCCCAGTAATTTAAAAGATACAGAAGTGATATATATGTTGGAATTAGTTAAGTTAGAATTAGATTTAGTCAGATTTAAATCAGTTAAGTTAAATTTAGTTATTTATTAAATTAATTATGAGAAGACCATTTAAAAATAAAGAAGCTTTTAGAAAAATTAAAGAATCGTTAGTTAGTAATTATTCAGAATATATAAGTCTAAATAAAACAAAAGAAAATCCAGAAAGATTAGCCTATTTAATTACATTAATATCTAGTATTGAAGCAAAATTAATAATCCATTTAAAATCTAGAAGAATGAGACATATACCACCTAATTATGATAAAATTAGATTTAGATATCCACCAAAATATTATAAACACAATTCAGATGAATAAAGAGCAAAAATACAAAGAATTAAAACAATTTATCTCTGAAAAACGTAAAGAATTAAAAATAAGGAAAGAAAGATTACATTATAATATATTTGCCGGAGTTAGTAAAAATTCAATAAATATACAAAAAGATGAAATATCAAAATTAGAATCTCAAATAGATAGTTTAGAATATATATGTCAACACGAACTATTCACAATAAAATGAATAAAGAAGAATTTATAATAGATGAAAAAATATACGAAAATCACGAAGGTACAAAAATAAAAATAGTATTTTCTAATCTAGGAAGAAGGTATAAGAAAATAGGAGAACATTTATATTTAATGTTAGAAAAAGAAGAATTAAAATTAGAAGATAAATTAACAGCAATGGTAAGAATAGAAAAAGAAAATGAAGAGATAGATAGAAAAAAGGAAATAGAAAAAATTAAACAACAATCTATGGAAGAAATACGAAAAATAGAAGAAACTAAAAATAGTAGAATCGCTGAATTAGAAAAAGAATTACAAATGTTAAAAGATTTATACGAACAAAGACAAAAAGAAAAAGAAGAAATAGATAAAGAACAAAAATTAATAAACGAGATAAATCAATTTAAGGAGAAATTAGAAATAAATAATATAGAGGTAGAAGAAACGGATAATTATGATTCAGAAGATAGTGAAACATATACGGAAATATTAACAAATATAAAAGATTTAGAAATTAACGAAAAACAAGAAAGAATTAATCAAGAAAACTTAGAAAATAATAATACAGAAATAAATACTCTTGACAAAAAAGAAGATGAAAATCTAATACCCAAAACAACAGAAATAAGAAAACCTATATATTATAAAAATAAATTTAAAAGATATAATGAATATGACAAATGGACACCAAAACAAATAGTTAATAAAAATTATAACTTTTTAGATCTAGACTGTGTAATAGATACAGAAAAAACAATACAATTATGGGTAGGATATATGACAAAACAATTATTAGATAATAATATAAACATAACAGATGCACCAGAATACATAGAAAAAACGCTAATAGGATCAGTAAAATTATGGTTTACAAATTTAACAGAAAATAGTAAGAAAGTATTAAGAGCTAATAAACCTATGGAAGGAGCAGCATCAACAACAACAAAATTAACACCTATAGAATTATTGAAAAAATATGAAACAGCTATAAAAGATGAATTTGGTAGTATGACAACATTAGAAGAAGAACAAGATGAAGAAAAAGATACAAATAGGAATTTAATGATAAAATTAACAATATGTAATATGTGTTATATAGATGAATATACTTGCGCATTTAAAGAATATTATTATAAAGGAACATATAATATAGAAGAAAGTAAAGAAATAAGAAAATTGTATTTTAACAAATTACCCGAACCATTTAGTTCAAAAATAATAAAAAGTTGGGAAGAAGCAAAAATAGTAGATACATTAGGAGCTAGAATAAAATTTTTACAACAATGGTATAGGAAACTATGTGAAAAATATAGAGAAGAATTAAAAATGGAAAAAACATTAATAAGAAATTTAGCATGTTGCAAAAATAAAATAGCACCTCAATTTGGATGCGAAGAAAGATATTATAAGAAAAGAAAAAGACATAAGAAATATAAGAAATATAAAAAATCAAAATATAAATATAAGAAACCAAGAAAAAGATATTATGTTAAAAATTATAAAAATAAAAGACCATATAGAAAGAAAAAATCTATAAAAGAATGTACATGTTATAATTGTGGAAAGTTAGGACATTTAGCTAGAGATTGTAAATTACCTAAAAATCCAAAAAATAAACAAATATCCGAAATAAAAATAGAAAATACAGAATATATGCAAATAGATTATATAGATTATGAATTAGAAAGTGAAGATAGTATATATGAAATTTCAGAAAACGACACAGATACTAAAATAGATAGTGAGATAGATGAATCAAATGACTGAAGAAGATATAAAAATAATAACAAAGGAAGAATATTTAAATGATGAAGGAACAGAACAAAAGATAATATTTGATAGTAATATATTTGATGAAATAAAAGGAAAAGAGTTAGATTTAAGTGTAGAAAAAATATTTAAAATACCAACAATAAAAAATATTTTTAGTAGGAAAAAAGATGAATATTATGTAGTATGTCAAAAAGAACATGTAATAGACTGTAGATATGCAAAAGGAAAAGCTAGTATACCACTAGTAACAAAAAGGATAATTAATAAAGAAATAAATGATATAAAAAGTAAAGGAGATCCAATAAAATACGTACACCTCGGAGGTACAGAGATATTAATAAAAGCATGTTTTAGAGAAGGAATAGATACACCGATAGAATTATATTTAGCAGATGATAGAATTATAAAACCTATAGAAAAAAGCATAATAACTGCCGTAAAAGGAAATTTAATATACCAAAAATTTAAATTTATAATAAGTGCAAATTATTCAGTAGCAGTAACAGATAGGAATATAGATAAATCATTAGTATTATATTGGAAGATATCAGGAATAGAATTAACCCCAGGAAGTAAAATATTTACAGCAAGATGTAAAAATTTATATGTATTAACAACAAAACATAAGATAACAGGGAAAAATAAGATCAATAAAATACAAATAGATAGCCCATTTGAGCAAATTGTAAAAACAATAGATTATAATGACTATAGCTATAGAGACATAGATATAGAAGAAAATTTAGAAATAGTAAATGATAGAATAAGTACAACGAAAAGAATAGCTAATGAAAAACCAGAGTCATCGAGCTCATCGAAAAGAATGAGTTATGAAACAAATTCAATAAGTAATTTAAATCAATATTACATAACAGGAAAAATAAATGAAAAAGAACATTTAATACTATTAAACACAGGACAAGAAGAAAATTATATAGCAAAATATCTAGTAAAAAATGAAGAAATAAAAACTGATAATGATATATGCCCAGATCTACCGAGAAGTTTAATAAATAATAAAGATATAGCAGAAAAAGAAATAATAATAGGAGGAATTAGAAAAATAAAAATAGAATTTGAGGTAAAAGAAGAAATGCAAAAAGCAGATATAATATTAGGAATAAAATGGTTAGAACAAGTAAAACCATATAATATAGAACATACACAATTAGCCATAACATATAATAGGGAAAGATTATTCTTAAGAAGAGCCTTAACATAAAATGAAAATATATGTATTAATGAAGATAGTAGTGGAAGGATATTACAGTAGATATTATACGCCTATGATAGATACAAGAGCAGAAGCTAATTTATGTAGATATAATTGTTTACCAGAAAGTAAATGGGATAAATTAAAAATACCAATAATAGTTAAAGGATTTAATAATGAAGGAAGCTTAATTACTTATAAAGCTAGGAATGTAAAAGCACAAATATGGGATAAGATATTGACAATAGAAGAAATTTATAATTATGAACTAACATCAAAAGATATACTTTTAGGAATGCCATTTTTAGATAAATTATACCCACATATAATAACTAGAAATGATTGGTGGTTCACAACACCATGTAAACAAAAAGTAAGAGCAAAAAGAGTTAGTAATAAAATCAGAAAGAAAACTAACTGGATAAAAGGAAGTGAAAAAATTACACAAAAGTTAGAAAATATAAAAACTGCTGAAGATACAATAGAATTAGTAGTATTTTCAATAAATAAAACAGAAATAACTATATTTTCAATAAATAAGATAGAAATAGTTAAGAAAAAATTAGAACAATTATATAGCGAAGATCCATTAAAAGGATGGGAAAAACATAAAACTACCATAAAAATTGAATTAATAGATAAAAACAGTATAATAACCCAAAAACCATTAACATATAATTTTGACGACTTAAAAGAATTTAAAATGCATATAAATGAATTATTAGAAAAACAATATATACAAAAAAGTAATAGTAAACATAATAGTCCAGCATTTATAGTAAATAAACATAGTGAACAAAAAAGAGGAAAAAGTAGAATGGTTATTGATTATAGAAATTTAAATGCAAAAACTATAACATATAATTACCCGATACCAAATAAGATATTAAAAATAAGACAAATCCAAGGATATAATTATTTTAGTAAATTTGATTGTAAATCAGGATTTTACCATCTAAAGTTAGAAGAAGAATCTAAGGAATTAACCGCATTTACGGTACCACAAGGATTTTACGAATGGAATGTATTACCCTTTGGATATAAAAATGCACCAGGTAGATACCAACATTTTATGGATAATTATTTTAAACAATTACCTAATTGCATAGTATACATAGATGATATATTATTATATACAAAGACTAAAGAGGAGCATATAAAATTATTAGAACAATTTACAGATATAATAGAAAATTCAGGAATAAGTCTAAGTGAAAAGAAAGCCGAAATTATGAAAAATCAGATAGAATTTTTAGGAATACAAATAGATAAAAGTGGAGTAAAAATGCAACAACATATAGTACAAAAAATAATAAATTCAAAAGAAGAATTAGATACAAAAAAGAAATTACAATCATTTTTAGGATTAGTAAACCAAGTAAGAGAATATATTCCAAAATTAGCAGAAAACCTAAAACCCCTACAGAAAAAATTAAAAAAGGATATAGAATATAATTATAATGAAGAAGATAAAAAACAAGTTCAAAAAATAAAATTACTTTGCAAGGATTTACCAAAATTACAATTTCCGGATGAAAATAGAAAATTTACATATATAGTAGAAGCAGATGCCAGTGAATACAGTTATGGAGGAGTACTTAAATATAGATATGAAACAGAAAAAATAGAACACCATTGTAGATACTACTCAGGTACGTTCAACGAGACAGAAATAAAATGGGAAATAAATAGGAAAGAATTATGTTCATTATATAAATGTTTATTAGCATTTGAGCCATATATTGTATATAACAAATTTATTGTGCGGACAGATAATACACAGGTACGCTGGTGGCTAACAAAGAAAATACAAAATTCAGTTACAACAAAAGAGATTCGGAGACTAGTTTTAAATATATTAAATTTTACATTTATAATAGAAGTAATCAGTACTAACAAAAATGTTATTGCAGATTACATATCAAGACAAAGCTATGCAAACTGAAATGATAGAAGAAAATATAAATGAAAAGATACTCAACGCCCTGACTATGCTTTCATTGAAAGTAGACAGTATGGGTACTGAGATAGAAAAGCTAAAGCTAAAGACTAGTGAAGATAATCTGAAGTCTATAGCTATGAATCAGCTAACTCAGCAATGTGCAGAGCTATGTCGATCGGAAGACAATAAAATTCCAGAGCTAGAAGGAGATGTTGGGATACTCCATAAAACCCATAACGCTTATCAATCTACTTCTGCAGGTACAAGCAAAGGAGTTAGAAAAAATATGAACTTAAATAAGCTATTTGACAAGCCATATACACCAAATATACCAAAAGACCCTATGTTTACACCCCCACAAGTTACCACATATCGAGAAAGCCTAAATCAAGACAAAAAGACATATAACTACACAGCCCGTACATATATAGAAAATATTTACAACGTACAAACTTTCTTAAATAGCAACCCAAAAGCTACAAATATCCAAGAACCAGATACGAACTACATAACCCAGAAATTAACCGGATACAACAAGCTAATCGCCTTACCCAAAACTAGACCCAGCTTAGTAAAAACTTGCTACGAATATGGATTACTTAGTACCGTATATACCACAGACGGAACCGAGATATCTACTATACCCGAGATATATGAAGCATTTACCATATTTAAAAGAATAACCAAAGGTACTTTATTTTTTATAAAGATCTACACGGCACCGGCAGAAATATTATTTGACGAAGTAAAGAAACCTATACAAGTTGTAAAAATAGGAATGACAAGAGATATGATCATACCGCAAGATATTGGTACACAGCCAGAGATACCCAGAATTGAGATACCGAAATTTTATGCGAATAAAAGAGTTATCGGACTATCTACGATTTTACAAGAACTAGCAAATACATATTGCAATCAAAATCCTATATGGAGTTATTATTCAAGAAACCATGTATTGATATATTCAAATTCAAAGGAACTACGAGAAACAGATATGGAAACAATTAGGCAATGGATTATGACGTTGCTTAAACCAGAGACAGAACCTATCGCCAGAGCTATTAAAGAAAAATTTATTTCAGAAGAATTATTGACCAGATATTGCAAAACTATTGGACACAAATACCCAGATCACATATGTTCAAAATGTAACGGAGGAGATAATGACGTCCCAGCAGTGCAGTTAGAATAAAAGAAGATAAAGACGACAACTGGAAAGATAAGGACAGAGCAATAATGGAGATATAGCAGATATGACAAAATAGACGGAAGACTTATTTGCAGATATGGCAGAAGATTTATTTTAAGTTTACGTAAAAGTTGATATGATGTAAAGACTTTTTACAAATTTTAGTCTTTAGTAGTTGAAATAAATGTAAAGGAGTAGGGTAGGTGAAGATTTAGGGAGTAGGTAAAGACTTTTAAAAGTTTAGCTTTTTAGTTTTTGATTAAACACGGATGTAAACACTTTTTCAGTCTATAAATAAGAATTCAGAAGGCATTGCAAAGGCAGGCCTTCAAACATTCAGCAAAAATACTCTCTCCATTCCAATTCCAAAAATATTTAGCCCAGTTAATTAAATATATACACCGCAATGGAAAAAGCTATGGAACAACAAACCTCAGAAATATCAAAGCTACCGGAACAGGTATATCTATTTACTATTATGAATAGCTAAATTCATAATTCCCGACAATCATGATATGATAAAATAAATTCATATTAGTTACTTTATAGTAGAATTATTCAAAAAATAATATGTTAAGAAGTTTACTAGCAAAGTGGAAACGGAGAAAAATCCCAAGGAACTATGCCATCCTAAAGGTGAAACCAATGAGGCAAGAAGCCGTGGCGGGGAGTAACCAAAGTCGAGGCGCTGTTTAAGGGAGAATATCCGAATTACCATGCTAGTAGTGACCGAAGAACATGTTATTTAAGAATAATCTAGTATATAGTAATCTGAGATGACTATATTTTATTATGTATATGATTGCAGGGAATATTTTGAAAAAGCAATTTTATGATAATGAATGATAATATATCTGATGTCATGGTAGATAAATTTAAGATACTTGTTTTGTATGCACTTAGAGATATAGATGTTGCAGATATAAGAAAAGTTATATTAGAAAAAGCATATGGAAAAAATTATACGGATAGAATAAATTATATACCACACATACCCAACTACTCTTATAAATATTTATCATGTTAAAGTTACGAAGGATTTTTAAAGATACGCAAAAAATACAGTTACTAGAAAAACAGATAAAAATAAATATAGACAAATACATGGAAAATAAAAAATATATAAAATCTCTTAATAAAAATATGCAAAAACTACTAAGTCTAAAACAAATAGCTATAAAATATCAATTTTAAAAAATAGCCCATTTAGACTACCTTAGAATTTTAGTCTTATATATACTTAAAGATATAGAAATAATAGATATTAAGAAAATGATATTAGAAGAAGTAATAAACTATGAAATAAACTATGAAATAGAAATGATAAATGCCACAGCACAAATATACGAAGACATTTACCCAGAAGGATATTATTCAGACCAAGATTGTGGATGCTAGAATATATTAGAAAAACTAGAGAAAACCAAGATAATTTAAATAACGAAATTAATTACAGAAACCGAATTAGAAAAATAATGGAAGATCTAAAAGAAAAGTTAAAATGGATAGAAAAAACCTTAGAAAATTTAGAAAAAAGTACATGTAACAGTTTATATAATATAAAAAACTCACTACGAGAAGAACAACACAAAATAATAAATGACATAGAAAATCTAGAATTAGATATACACTACAGTACAGAAAGAATAAGTTATTACACAGAAATTTGTAACTCAGTAGTTACTACAGGATAAAATAATAAACTAAAAATTAATGGATACATCTCAAAAAAAAAAAAAAAGAATAATTTATTAAAACAAAATCTAAAAAATAACCACGCACAAAAAAGAATAGATTCATCAGCTATAATAAATCTATTTATCAGCTCAGTTATCCGCACCCCCCTACAAATGGTATCAAAGCCCAGTACAATTTTCAATGCTTTTTAGAGTCTAGTACAATTTTCTAAAATTATAATACTTATTTTTTTTTACTCGTCTATCATTGGGTACATCAAACTATATATCTTCTTGACTAATAAGCTATATATCTTCTTGACTAATATTTTTTCGTATTCATATGAACATTCAAATAAATGTGTTAGCAATTTATTTATACATTTTTCTCTTATAACTCTAAAAAAGACAGTAGAATTTTTCCAAAATAAATTGAAAAGGAGAAACAAAAATATATATATATATATATATATATATATATATATATATATATATATATATATATATATATATATAGTAAATTAAAACGTTAGTTTTAGTATAGGGATTAATTAAAACAAAAGGGTGGAAGTATGCCTTTTTTATTTGAATGTCTTTAAAATTTTCATAAATACATAAGGTGTTAATCTTATTCATAAAACTGACATTACTAAGATGTTTGAACTCCCTACATGAGTTTTGTGATTCTCAATGATATCAGATTTGGTATCTAATGCTTAACCAATTTACTACGTAGTTCAAATTTGTTCACTTCATTTACCTCTTGACATAAGATCTAAGTAGAAAACACAAGAATAAATGACTAACCTAAAGAAGCAAACACAAATCCGAAACTAAAGATAACAAGCAACAAAAGATCAAACTAAAGCAAGAAAGTAAAGGATAGATAATGAAACATAAACTGTTACAAGCTTTAGGAACTAAAGTGTGTATCAAACATAGAACCTCTAAGACTCACAATAGCAACACGACACACTTACTTGAACCCAAGAGGGAATCAATCTCCTTAAGAACCCAAGTTTCTTATCCAAAATGCAACACAAGTGAATCCACACTATGTCTTTCCCTAGTTACGGTTGGTACTACGCTCACAAGGGATAAAAGTTTTTTAATCTTTCAATATCAATAAACAACTAAAGAAGAAATAAACCTACAAGAGTCTATTTATAGTCTTACAAAAAAGATGAATAAGACACCTTTAATGAGCTTTTACACTCCAAGGGCGCCCCTCCTTAGCACTCCAACCAATTACTAAAATACCCTTAATGAGTTTGAACACTCTAAGGCCACCCCTCCTTAGTACTGCAAGCCGTGGGTTCTTCTTAATACTCTAAGGTATCGGGTTCTTCAAGCTTTAAAGGTGGCCTCGGGTTCTTCAAGCTTCAAGATGCTCGTTGTAAACGGCTTGGAACTCCTCATGCTCGTATCACCAAGAAATTAACCACTCATGACATTGTTCTATTGGGTGCTCAAAATGGTGTCTCGAGATGACCAAGGCTTGGGTCTTCATTTGTTGGACTCGAATGATGTCATTAAAAGCTATGATCGTCATTTATCTCGTATCATCCTCTCTTTCTTGAAAAGAATTTGACCTCGAGTCTACACCTTGCCAAACCAAAGAAAGTACAAACAAGAACAACATCCTCATGGTATAAGGGTTAGGGTTAGTACAACAAATAACATCATTAAGCCAAGGTGGTACATACTTGGAAATATAACCACGAATCCCTTATTTTATTCATAAAAAACTTAGTAAGAATGTCACAAAGAGAGTGGCTATGAACATCACCAAGAGATAATGAAACTATAAAGATCATAATGGCATCAACAATCTCCAAAGGTAAGAATACTTTCCTCTTAAAATCCATAAGACACATTTGTTTCATCACCTCTATAGTAGACTTGTCACGACCCGAGCCTAGGCCCTGGCCATGATGAGCATCCCGAACCATGAAGGCCCGGAACACCCATTCTCTGTCTGGTTATCATGCACAACATTCATAATCATAATAAAATGCGGAATTGAAACTGAGTACGGAAAACATGGTCAAGTTCTGCAACATTTCTGGATAATATTATCTGACATCAGTCTGCGAAATCTCTACTAAGAACTCAAACATCTGTCTGAAAAGAAACTGGGACAAGGCCCCCAGTAAACCAAAAACAAAATAAATAAGAGAATATCTGACATAATTAGGCCTTCTGAATAATAGAAGGCTCACCACTGTGAGATCAAGTCTGCAAACCCGAGAATGTCTACTGATTTGCTGGACCCCTAGACTATGCCTCAGAACCTGGAAGGAGGGGGGGTCAGTACAAAAGTACTGGCACGCGAAGCACTCCAAAAATAGTATAATGGAACATACACACACACACACACATATATATATATATATTAAGTGAAAACAATTTTTTTTCATCAAGACATCATGTATAAAACTATTTCTGAAAACTACATGAGCACTTTTTGGAAACATGTAACCTGTCTGTTTATTTCAAAACATAATCAGTGTTTTACTTCTGAGTTAGGTGGTATTCCCCTACAATTCTGAATATTCCACGGGCTGTATGGAATCTGCCATTGACTCGGCGGGGAAGCCCCTAACCTGAGTGTGCCGCAAGGGTTGGAGTTTCTGATTCTGATACGCCACAGGACATTTAAGTTAGCGCATAATAATATACCCAGGTCGGCAAACCACGGTTTTAGGCAATGAGTTGCTTGAACTCAAGCCCTCTTCGGGGGACCACCTAACATCTCTGTATGCCCATTTTTAACCTTTTCTGTACATGCAACATTCTGAATATCTAAAATCATGAAAGTCTGAAATGTCTGTTAGTCTGAGTCTGATATGGCATTAGTCTGAATTGGTATCGTCATACCAAGACTTGCAAGTATTTCTGAGCCATAATATATTAAGCAAGAGATTTGCTTCAAAACATAGTTTAGACCACCAAAACATGTAATTTGCATTAAAGATGTCATGTTCCGAAACTCAAGTCAAATCCATACAAAACTTTCATCAAACATATGGTGGCCATGTGCATTTTGGCAAACCATGCATTCTTTCATTACATGCATATTCAAAATTCACAACCCTCTCTTTCGTGTTCAAAATATTTTATATTACGTGAAACATGGAAAAATTTACATTAAGAGAGGGGTTTCATGAAAATCATGCTCTAAATTCATATTTCAGGAAAAACACATATATACATATAATTTTTAAATCACTTTGGGGGAAAGCCAAAAGGCCAAAACAATATCATTAAAGCTTCTAAAACATGAGTATGCACATGAATTTGAAAACCCGATTCTTAAAAACATGATTTCTATGCCCATGAGATTTTAGGAAAATCCCGCGTACCTTGTTCTCCACGAATTTTGGGTGTCTATTGAAGCCTACGTCGAGAGGATTCAAAATCTGTAATTTGTTTCACGAAGAAGTTTCTGAATGATCGGTCCTTCAAGCTTGTTTTCTCAAACCCTAGTTGCTCCTCCTCTTAAGTTCTTGAAGGATTAGATTTTGGGATTTTATAGGAGGCTTCAGTGTTGTTAATAGGCCCAAATCCGTTTAGGAGTGGGTAAGGACGATTTTGCGTTTTGTAAGGACTAACTTGCACTTAAAGTAACTCAAAACGGAGTGTTTTCGTCACCTGAAAACACAAGTATGTGCCGCCCTTTGCATCGCATAGACTAGGATAGGCGCCGCCCTTTGCATCGCCTAGATTAAGATAGGCTCCGCCTTTTGCATCGCCTAAATTAAGGTATGCACCACCTTGTGTATCCCGCAACCAGTCCAATGGCTAAGTGCGATTGGTTAGGCGACGCACTCTACTTTGAAGAGCCATAACTTCTTGCTCGAGTGTCGGATTTTAGCAAAATTGATATCGTTGGAAAGCTAACTAGAAGACCTATCATTTGACACATAGTAGGTTCTCTAACTCGACAGATACAGAGAGTTATGGTCGATGGAAGCTGACACAAATTACAATGTCCACTAACGTTTAAGTCTAAAACTCAGAAGTTACAGTCTAATACATGCATGACTTTTTACGGGGCGTTACAAGACTTCACCAAAAGTGGTAGCGCCAATGGTTCACACATCCACAAAGGTTTTATGGAGTAAAGCATATGAGTGATCCTTGTAGCTTTATTGCTCAACCAAGTGGACCATTCGAGACACTACCTACCTCCAAATAAGATAAATCCAAGACTAGAATGGATATCATCATAAGCAAAGAGGTAGTATAGAAAGGAATTGAACATGAAAGTCTCCTCTAAGGTGCTTTTGTCAAAAGAGGTGTCATTGGCCACAAGAGTTTTAGGCACACTATAAATTTCCCTTCTAAGAAATTCATGCCAATATATGATGTAGATTTAATAAGATTATGAACAACATCATATGCATAAAGGTAATGAAGAAAGTTACTAAAGACTGTATTCTTATAAAAGATGTATCCACAAGTAGGAATACACAAAGAGAGAAAGAAACGTTGCAAGCACATAGGACCTCTCCTTTTCAAACGTCATCCTGAGGGAAGGAATTTCATCGATGGAGCCATGTAATTAGGGAAAATAGAGAATCGAGTACCTACTCAACAAGCCAATCCAAGACAAGTAGTTCTCCCAAGAATTTTGTTTCCCTCTATTAATGAATACAAACATGCTCCCAATATTCCCACAAGATACTTCAAAGTATCCAACCCTTAAGAAGTCTCTAACATCCTTGGACTCCTCCACAAACATGAATTCAACTTGGCATCCACAAGATTGGATCAAATAACTTAAGCACAAATCGGTTAAACATTGATGGAAATATATAAGCAATACCCTAAAGAGGCAATGACACATTTACCTTAGGGTAACCACCTTTGAGAATAGGGTTTCCAATCAAAGCCAAGTCACAAATAAGGGTATCATTAGAAGGGAATTCATCCAAAGTGTTTTCAAGAGGGAATTCTTTTCTTGACCTATAAGTAGTGATACCTTGGTCAAGAGTGGAAACCCTCAATGGTAAACTCTTTAGGTTTCATTTATTACTCCTCTTCTTTAAATAAACTTAACATTATTGGAAATTCCTCCCATGCACAACTTGGGCCTATCAAGGGGATTGTAAATCCCCAAGAAATACTTTCCATCATAGGGAAGGATGCCAACATCCACAATCAATCTTAGTTTGTCATTTTGACCAAGCACCAAGTTGGTTATGTTGCAATTTTCACAACCCAATAAGTCACTGGGGTCAAATGGGAGAAGTAGCCAAGAACATAAGTCAAGGCTATACTTAGTTTTCCATAAGATACCATCCTTAAAATTAGACATATCCCCTATATTACCATTATCAATATCACGAGAAAAGAGGGGGTAGGTAAAGGTGTCACACAAATTAACTTCAACTGTGGTGTCCTCATATATGTACTCATTGCTAGTTTCAAGTTCATCACCATGAGTATGACTAACATAGGAAACACACAAAGGAGAAGTAGATAGACTTTCTAAATATGCACCGCCTTCTCTTTTAAAAGGGTAACCTTCACATAGATACAAACCACATGAGCATTAGAGGATTCATAATCAAAACCATTTTCACAAGAATAATCACTAATCAAGTTTCCTAAATATACAAGCAAACCAAAGCTATACTTACCCAATTGATTATTTTTTTCCAAAAGTATGAGATCACTATCAAGAAGTGGACGGTTATCATAATCTTCATTTGATTCTATATTTTTAGTGGATTTCAAGAAATAGGACAATATGTGAATCTTAAGCTTACCACCTTTTCCTTTAAACACATCATCTTGCAAATCACTAGGCGTCATACAAGGAGTGATCTCACTATTTTTCACTATCCAAAGGTCAGGATTTAAAGCATGCAAGTACACTCTCACAAAGACATATGTCATTCTTCACAACATTTTCATTTTCATGAAATCTAAGAGCAGAACTAATAATAATACTTTTATCACACAATATGCTCAAAGAATAATTTTCATACTCATGATCTACTCTATCAACATTATCACTAACTTGAGATTCATCAAGAACACCACATACATGCTAAAGTAGTGGACTACATTTATGAGTAAGTTGATCATTGTTCACACCTTCACTAGTTGTTGGCAAATCACATACCAATGTAGACTAACCTTTGTTTTCACATGGGTCAAATAGTGTGTGACTACTCTCATTACTTAGCAGTAGGACCTCATTCAAGTTACAAGTGCTAGCACTAGGTGGACACAAATTGATCTCACGAGAAAAATCAATTCAGTCATTTATAGGATCAACTAGTGTTTGCTTACTTACAACAAGAATTCAATCTTCATGCAACCTAGCAATTCCAAGAGTATCACAAAGGAAAGGCTCATGAAAATACTTTGGCAAACCACCAAATACATTCACTTGGCTACTACTAGCCACACCATAATATTCTAAGTTTATAGGAGTGTAGGAGATATCATTGTTACTTTGTAGCTCATGTAAGGTAAGGTATTCACCTTGGTGTGTGTCATGGAAGCCCACTTGTTCTTTTTGGAAGCTCTCAATACAAGGAAGTTTGTATAGACTTTTCCCTTGGATCATCTCTTCATCATTTTTCCCAAAGTTGGAATTCTTAGCCAAGAACTCCATTTGATAATAAACCATGTGTTCTTGAAGAGCCCTTCTTGAATCCTCCAGTGAAAGTATATTATCTTGAACCTGCATACAAGAATAATTGATACTAGTCAAAATACTAGTATCTTGGTTAGTGGAGATTCGACTTTGAGGGTATGAGGTAGTTCGGGTGGTGAAATTTTGTGGAGGATTTGGTAGATTAAGAAATTGGTGTATCCTTTAAAGGTTCTGGATAAAATCTTCAAAAGGATCCAAGGTAGTATAAATACCATAACTATCCAGGTTGGTGATGTTGTTCCTTCCAATGTCAAGGTACCTAAGAGAAAACAAAAACAAAAACAACAAACAAATTAGTGTTAAAGAAAGAAACTCACACTCACCACTCCTTTGTTACTTCACACTTGGTTTGACAAGTGTTGAAAGTTGGCTCGTAATCCGTGGAAAGTTGAGTGTTGATTTCTACTCTTGCCCGAAATAGATTTTCATTTAAAATACTCAAAGAAACCTTGATCAAACTTGAGCCAAGGAACTACAATGAATCAAAAAACATAAAAGCACACAAAGAAAGGTAACAAGAAAGAAATGGACTCAAAACTAACCCACAACCAAGTAGGTGATTACTAGTTTGTCAATTAGTACTAGAATCAACAAAAATGAAACTAAACAAACAAGAAATAAAATTAAGAATCTAAAATTTGAGCCTAAAATAGGTTGTACATAAATGATGACATGGCAGCTTGTGGTTGGCCAAGATTTTTGAAAATTACTTATTTTCCAACATTGATTTTTTTATCAATCTTTACTCTAGAGGGTAGCAATTAGGTTTTAAGGGTGAAAATGGAAGAATTGGAGCCTTTTCAAGCTCAAAAGAGTTTGAATTTGAGATGGTCCCCCCTTGTACTTTCCCTTGTACTTGAATATTCCTTTTGTTGTTTTTTTCTTTGGGAAGACTTGGAATATAATTGGAATATTATTTGAACAAATAAGTACCACACCCTCTTTCTTCCCTTTTTAAGATCAAAAAACTACTTTTGAATATTCTTCTTCAATAATATATGAAGATGAGAAAGAACAGCAAGAGCATTCAAAGTTTGAACCAATTTGACCCTTAAGCAAATGACCTCCAAATTTCAAGTCCAAAATGCCACTGCCACCTTTGCCAAAAACGAGATTCACCTCCAAGTTTCTTCAAACTCAAGCTCAACAATGGTGGATGACTCAAAACAATTTGAATTTAGCTCAAATGTTAGATCTAGACTCTATTAGTGCTAGGAAACAAGGATCTAGCACTAGAAACTAACAAAACAAACAAAAAACTTCTAGATTTAAGTCTCAAATTTATTCCAAAGTACAAAAACGTGAACAACCAATTTTATTTTATTTTTATATTTTAACCCTCTTTTTTGTTGGTTTTTGTAATATCCCGTACGTTCCTAGATCAGTTCAGCCCTTAGTATGTGCCTATAGCACTTAGAACTTGAAAATAAAGCTAAGTGTTAAGGGGTTTAGTCATTTTTGACTCTCTTTAAACTTCAAGGATTTTTAAGTTGAATTTTCAGGCTCCGATATGATTATTTTTGAGTTGAATTATATCGGGGGTGTAAGTATTATGTCTCGGATAAGTTTTAAATTTTTCGAACAAGGTAGGGATCACGTTTAAAATTACAAAGTAGAAAGCTCACCACGATTAGACTGCATCGTAGTGAGTATCTCGATGAGGAGGCCACCGCATCATAGTGGAGGCCAATTCGGCATTCGTCAAAATCTAGTGAGTCACCGCGATTACATTGCATCACAGTGGGACCCACTCACCGCATCACAGTGACATCCTAATAAGTAGTGGTCCATTTCCAGTGAGATACCGTGATTCCACCACATCACGGTGGGTATAGTGTTAGCCCATTTAGCACGTCGTGGTTAGGTATCATTCGGCATTCCAGTTTTGTATTTTAAATTCTCAGCGCAATTTAGTCTTTTTACAATCCTCCAAATCACTAAAAATAAAAGATTAAACCCATTCTAAGCATATTATACCCATTTTTCATCAATTTTCTCTCAAAGAAAACCCTAGAGCTTCAATTTTAAACTTCAATAAACCCAGAATTTCACCATTTCTTTCCCAAGATAATTCAAAATTCAAGGTTTTCAATTAAAGAACTCCAAGAAACAATTTTCAAGAACATCAATAGAGATTCAAAGTCAAGCATCTTCCTTAATTTAATCACTTAAAGGTATGTGGGGTTATGAATAAGGACAATTCTTTCATCCTTGTACCCCAAACTAGTTTTTAATTATGAATTTACATGATTTTACATGAGTTCACATTAATTTCAATTTAGGGTTCATACTCAATGATTATTATTTAGAGATTATGACATCACAAGTGACTTAAATGATGAATGGTATTTCTAGTTTTCCATGTCCATACGTTTGGCTTGTTTTACATATATTGAGAATTTAAATTGCATTTCCTTGACTAGAATTTTTAAAGAAATTTCAAGATCTTATTTATCAAGCATAAATACTGTGATATTTGACATGATTTAAAGTATGGGTTTTAAGCCCTAAGTTGAGTATTGGTATTTCAAGAGGATTTTTCCTTTTATGCATCCTAAGATAAGTTCAGACTCAGTTTCTGAATAAGATTTGATCTTTAATCCTTAACTAAGATATGGAATCCACTCAGTTATCTTGACTTCTGTTTTGATATGGGACAAATGGTCATCTTATCTTTTGATGACATCTTTAGAGGCCAACACATAGAGGCTCAAGACTTGGTAACTTTGAGGATACGAGAACATGCATGGAGGACTCATTTTGAGTATTCCATTACAAACCCGTATGTGGATGATTGTGTGGGGATTACATTTGATGCCAATTCGAGACTACAAATTTTGAAGTGTGACCCCATGAATTTGGAGCATTGAAGAAGCACCCTTTATTAAGAGTATTTTGGGGATTTCACATGTTAAATAAACAACCCATGACCTCCCCTTTCTTTAAGGGTATTTTGGTCTATTATAGTATGAAATAAGCTACGCTATATATAGTCTCTTATTAGGTCTTTTCTATTTAGTTGTTGAATGCTGAAATTATGAGACTTTGAAATCCTCTCACTTGAGAGTAGACCACCTTAGTGTAGTTCTTAGTTAGGGATTGGACTAGCCATTGTAGCTTAGGGCTTGGAAAAGTCAATATTGTTCTTTGCTTGGAAACGGTGAACTTGAGGTGAGTTGATTCCCTTGGCGGTCACCGTAAGAACTTGGTTCTTTTTAAAATATTTTGTAGAGGTTTTAGATTTTGATAGACTTTTTAGTTTCTACATTATGTGCTCTTTGTGTCAAGTTACCTATCTTCTTTTTTTGTT